>PPOJ03000001.1:0-424923 GCA_003708845.3 Sungouiozyma intestinalis | reverse complement strand
TCACATCTGGCCATGTCTGCGCACACACACCGGCATTACAGCCTCCCCGGGGTGATGCACTACCTGCAGACGGAGTTCAGCAAGAACGAGCGCGACAGGATCACCTGGGAGCTCGAGCGGGCATTTTTTTTTTTTATCGCTAGAGCGTGGCAGAAAAACAGTTTCCATTTCTTGTCCTTCACTCTCAGAAACCCGGAATCTTATAGTAGAATCTCTGCCATAAATAGAACGCTCGACGGATACTTCTGTGGACCGGCGGGCGTGTGGACAGTAGAGAAAGATTAATTATATAGACACAAATGATCACTCCAAGAATTGTTCTGATAGTTTTGCTTCATAGCTGTGAGTTCTCTTAGTGGTCGCTGTGCCGACAATTTGCGTATAACTAGTGCCTCTTATTTTGTTACATAGAGTTCTTTAACTGTCTTAGCGCAGCCATTACCTTGGAATGGCTACCGCTCTTGTCTCCAACGGCTTGCTGCACTAACGGATCGTGTAACCTCATGAATGGGTTGTACTTTAGCTCGTCACCAAGCGTGAATTGGCCCGTGGTTGACTCGTTCTGGTTGGTAAATTCTTCCAACCGGTCGAACGCTGCGTTTTGGCCCCGCTTGGTGTAAACGCATTTCCTTACGAAGTGGCAATTGCTCTTGGTATACTCATGTCCAGGGTAGACTCTAGTCTTGTCCCACTCGTTCTTCGGGACATTGGCCACCAAAGTGTCGTTGAGCGCCTTGTCCATCTGTTCAGCGGTGCCCTCGAAGAACCGGCCACAACCGGCAGTGAACAGTGTGTCACCCGTGAACAGCGCCCGCGAGCCGTCCTCGTGGTCACGGAACAGGTAGCACACAGAGTCCTGTGTGTGGCAGGGAGTCCGGATACACAGCACGTCCAACGTGTCGTCGACTATGTACGTCTCCAAATGGCCCGGAACATCCGTTGTCCCGGGAGACTGTTTGGACCCTGCAACAATCTTCAGACTCTGTGAGCTGGCCAGGTGTGGGATCATGTCCAAATTGCCCTCCGAATGGTCGTAGTGGTGGTGCGTGTTGGCGATCACTTTGATAGACCGCTTTTGCTCCGTACTGAGCTCTGGAGCAACATCCTCCACCTCTGCAGGGTCTATCAGCCACGAGTGTACCTTGTCGTTCGTGGAGACCAAGTAACTGTAATTGTCTCCCGTACCCCATCTCATCTTAATAGCCTTGACGTGCATCCTGCGTATGAGTTGCTTACCGACTGTCAGCATGTCCAAGGAAGGGATCATCTGGTGGAAGAAAGCGTGTATTGTGCAATTATTTAATCATACCTTTATATATACAGAGACTCTTCTGCTGGCTTACCCAACTTGCCCGTCCCCTGCAGGGGAAGAGCCAGTAGATGGTTCTACGCTACGAGTTTGTTCGTCCCGCAAACCCGCCTGGTCGAGAGAGGTCAACATTCAATCCTTGTAACGTCTTTTCCAATTTCAACCTTTGCAACTCTTGCCACCGTGCCAGTTGTGCCTGCTTGTGTAATTCAAACCCAAAGATCTTGGGCACGTACCTTTTCACCGGGTGCTTGGGCACCAACTCGGGAAACGTCTGTAGGAACATCCCGGGGAAACTCGTACCAAAATACGCTCCATCGATGGCGCTGTGTCTCGATGACTTGGGCAGATACAGGTCCTCACACGACGGACAGTACAGTTTCACGTAGTCTATCCCTGGAACGTCGTGTAGACCGACTGGCAACAAAGGTTGGAAATTACAGTACACTCTGGGACAACGGCCAAAATCGGCGTCCTTGTATTTCACTAGCATTTTCTGTAAACCCTTCACAGTGATTATGTAACGGGCGTGGATCAGTCCGTAGAACTTGGCTGCGTCTTGCTCTAGTTGTTTGGCTCTGGATTGTGACATGTTTCGGATAGTCGTCTCATCCAACTCGTCAACGATATATTGCACCACCTGCGTGAACTTGGAGACTGCACGTTGCAAATTGATCAGATTGAACCTGTCGGTGATGTAGTCAGTGTCGACCTCGCAGAAATACTCGTTGCCCTTCTGTCCCAGAAACACATCGATCCACATCTCAACACTTTCCGACGAGCCCGTGTCGGACCCGTCGTCATCAGAATAGCGAACTACTTTCCCACTCATCCCGTCACCGTACGATCTACCTCTCAAACACCAGTCCTCCAATCACTGTTCCCTTGTCCCTGGCAGCGTTGGGCCCATTGAAAGGTGCAATGAATTTAAATAAATTTTCACTCTTCAAATTCAAGACAGTAAACAATTACTTACCACTAGGGTAGGACAGCGAGACAGTCGTGTGGCATATGCGCAAGGATGAGACTGCTGAAGTACCCAATTGTGCTTGGTAGCGAGCCTGCTGATGGGGGGGAGTCACGAGGCCCGTTGCAATTGAAGGCTACCGCGTGTATGGACAGTGGACTGATTGTTTTACTGAGTGGAAACGGACATGTCACGGTGTGGTGTGAGAAGGATCTGGTGGATACCGCGTACGACCAGTTGGATATTGGAGAGCTTTTGCCGAAATACGATTTCTACTTGCCTGATATTGGAGAGGAGTGGTTTTTCTTGACCGTTAATGAACCTATGGGACATATGCTTTTCGGATCCGACCACAAGCTGATGAAGTGGGACATTAACTGGGCAGATAACGTGTCTCCGGGGTCTGTAGTGACTTTGACTTCTTTGTTTGAGTGTGAGAGTCCCACCACGATCACAGATGTGAAATTTGATAAATTAAGAGACATTCTATTCGTGACCACGAGCAACACAAATACCATCAATTTGTTGAAAAGCCGGGATAGCAACTTCTTGAAGAAAATCGAGTTAGATGCATCAACTGTGCCCATCACAGGGGTCGTGGACGTCACTGCAAATAGTGTCTTTACCGTTTTTTGTTCGGATAGATCTATCTTAATGTATCAATTCAATTCCAATGGGGACTATAAACTGGTGACACGATTGAATCAACATGTCTCAATGAGCCCATTGCATTACCGGATCTCAATGCCTCCTCAAGGTGACGTGCTGCCAGTGATCAATTCTGTGAAGGGTTCTTCTACAGCAACAGCAACAGCGACGGTGGTGTTAAACAGGGCTGATTACAATAAAGTGCAATCCACAATCGTATCGCCATCGTCAACTTCATCGAGGGTCTTGACTTATTCACCCGTCATTTACGAGAAATTGAACAGTAAGAAGAATACAAGGACCCGTTACAATCTGTTAGCCACGTCAAGTTCCGTTGAAGGCACGATCCTAGTATGGAACACTAAGCGAATGAAACCTTTGTTTAATGCTATCCAAGTCTCTGAATTCCCGATAAACGATATGGTTTGGTCTGCTTCGGGACTCACATTGTTTGCGATTTCCAACGACAACATTCTCTACACTTTTGCATTTCAACAATCAGACCTAGGCGAGTCATTACCCCAGGAGGTTATACAATCAATGTCCTTCGTTAATAAGAAGTTACAACCATTGGTAACCTCCCCTACACCTACTTTCAGTAATAAATCGAAACCACTAGAAGTTAAAACCGAGGAAAATTCAGTAGCATCGATCCCACCAGAAAACTTAAAAGAGGAATCTTTACCCAAGTCTAAGAAAAAACCTACTCTGGATAAGGACAAACATTCTAATTCCAGTTCGAGCACAGCTAAAATTGTCAAAGGTACATCTATGGAATTTAACCAACCTGCATATAACGTCCCAAAGGACTTGAAACGGAAACCTAAAGAAGAAGCGGTGCCATTGGGAGATAACGTTGAGGCTGTGCCTCAGAAAAAGGTAAGAAAGGATTTAGAGCCAATGGATTTCTTAGAGACGGGTCTATTATTGCCCATGGTTTCATTTTCAAGGATAAGGCTAGCGACTCCGAAGATACGACGCCAGTTTGTTTACTCTCCACCTAACAATAAAAACCTGATTATGGAAGTCAAGAACGGATCAGGATCCGACCAAACTCCCACAATCATAACATTAAAGTCCAAATTGTTAGAATCTGAAGAAAATATCGGGTTATTATTCCAGGATTTAATTCCAAAACTAATTACTTTAACGACATCTGGTTCGTCATTTTGGAGTTGCTGTAGTGATGACGGAACTGTGTACACATACTCTGATTCTGGAGCAAGACTATTACCGCCATTGGTCTTGGGTGTGCCAGTAAGCTTCTTAGAGGCCAGCGGTTCATTCCTGTTATGTCTTACTAGCATTGGAGAGTTATATTGCTGGGACATCACAAAGAAGAAATTGAAATTCCCAATGAATTCTGTGTACCCGATTTTGAATCCGGCGTTAAGATACTCTGATGATATACTAACAAGAGCTGAAAACATAACCATGTGCACTGTAACATCCAAGGGTGTTCCTTTGGTGACTTTAAGCAATGGTGACGGGTTCATGTTTGATCAAGATATGCAGACGTGGTTCCTCGTCAGCGATAGTTGGTGGGCGTATGGCTCTCAGTATTGGGATATGAATAAAGTGAGCACTTTAAATGGACAGTCTAGAAACATAATCGAGAATGATAGCAAGGGATCAAACAGGGCGGCAGATGATTCTACTGATATGGCACTATTGACTGAAGGTCTGAGAGATGATTCCTTAAGCATTATTAATTTACTAGAACGGAAGACTAACGACGAGCTGAGCAGGAAAAACCGTGTTAGAAATTTACAAAGATTTGCTAGAGCCATATTGATGAAGGAAGGTTTTGAAAACATGGAGGAGATAATCACCTTGTCTCACTTGGAGAATAGGATATTAGTGTCGCTCCGGTTGGAGGAAATCCCTGAGTTTTGCAAACTGGTTCAAGTATATTGTGTAAGATTAGCCGAGCTAGGATACCTGAATCGGTTTGAAGATATGTTGCAATGGTTATACCATGATGGGAAGTACTCCGAGAGGATTTTTGCATCAGATGCAGAATTAACTAGAAAGAAGCTGTTGGAAAGAGTCTTACTCGCCACATCTACCATACGATCTGCACAAAGAATCACTACATCATACGCGGAGACTATAGGATTAGTATCAGATACTGCATCGTTATTATGATAATAACAAGATATTTAGATAATTATGGAAAGTCAATAACGACATGGACACTATCATACCTAAATATAACCTCTTTCTGTATATACACTGTGCGGACTCACGATAACTTAAATGTGTTCTGGTTCGTCCAACCTTTGCTTCCTAATAAGCCCAAGATAGGGCCTTGATGTAGGTCTAATTTCCTGCCAGCAAGAGTTTCAATATAGGAAGCAGGCCCACATACAAGTGCCAATCGTCCATTCGAAGGTATGCCAACTTGTTTCATTAGATCCTGTTGCACTTTACCATTTCTTAAACTGTTTTGCCTTGCGGATTCATAAAATTGAACTCTGGCCGACATTTCTTTCAATAAACCTAGCAATGGACCCAGCTCCTGTCTTTGTTTACAGGAGTGGAAGATATTCAATGGCAATGGATTAGAACTTATCTCCCGGCTCAGCAATAGTTGTAAAGCCACAACCACGCCTGTTCCCGCTGTGAACAAATTGATTTCATGCGCTTCGTTTGGTATCTCATAATCCACAAACGGGCCTCTCAATTCCACTATTTCTCCCTCAGGTAATCGGCTTAGCCACCTGGCTACTTCACCGTCCTCATAACTCTTTATATAGAATAGCAGCTTACCTTGGTTGTTTCCATGTTTGGCCAATGGTACAACAGATAAATCCTCTAAGCACAGAGGTAATGGCGTGTAATTCCGTACAACCATGATCTCAGGCTGTTTAACCTCGACAGACCATACTCTCTTGGACCCAAGAACCTCCCACCAGTTCACATGTTGTGGTTTCAATGGGCTCAATTCAAACAGGAAATGCGAGTCATCAATGGGTAATCTCCGACTGATCTTATAAGAAGTAAACCGGTCAGGTGCCAACTCACTATCTTGATCTCTTATCCAATACCACCATGCTATACTACCGACAACCGTTGTCAGAGACCCATTAATTATATATCGAAGTCGTCTTGAATTGGGTCCTTTTACCAGATTCTGGGAATTCATCCGTTTTGCACCATTGTAACCATATTTGACCCGTTTGCCAATTACTGAGAGCATCAGATACTCACAAGGTATGCTCCTAACTTCACACAGCAAGTCCACTGCGAGTCATGATGGCCCAAGATCTACACAAGGCAGCTTTATATACACTAATATATTATGCCATTTATTAAAAATGACAAGCTTTTGAAACTTTCCCCAAATGATTGAAACAAGACACGGCGACTACGACTAATGTTTCAAACAAGGATGACCAATAGCATGAACAGAAACATAATCAGCAATGCTATTAGCAAGTACAGACACCATTTTCCTGAATTTTTTTGAGTTCTCATCGCCTTTGTCAATTCTCTGTTAGCCATTGCCGTGTTATCGGCGACAGAATATATGTTGCTCTCGATGTTGTCTACTAGCATTCCTTGCTGTTGTACCACTGTGCCCAAATCTTGGAATATTTCGTTCAATTCAGTGATTCCTTGTTGGATATTAGCGATCTCCCTGTCTCTTTCCTGGATCAGATTGTGTTGGTACGCAAGCTCCTCATTGTTTATAGACTCCCTTTGAACCACCATAGTGGTCTGTGTACCGGTCCCGGAAACGTTGTTGTTATCCCGGGATTCTTCCTCCATGATCGCCGTAGCATTCTCGTTCGTTTCGTGCACTAATTCTTCCTTGGCCCTGTCGTTAATAGTCTTAATCACCTCGGCATACTCATACTGCGTGGTTTGGAACTCTTGCACCGAATGCTTGACGTCCCGGATTATCTTGTCCCGAGAGATCACTTGGGTCTTATCTAAGGAGGTGTCTTCAATCGCACTCACTTGCTTGACGTGACCGTTAACCTTGTCAACAAGGACCCGTATCTTATGCAGATTCTCCACGGACTTCTTATCTATCCTATTGACTACTTTCGAATTGATGTTGTTGTTCTGCAAGTACGTCTTCAAAGTGGATATGAATTGTCTTAATGTCCCTAACTGCCCATTGATTTCGAACAACTGGCTCACAATTTCCTGCTTCAAACGATCAAACTCTGGCGAGTCAGAAAATCCAACGTGCTCATCGTCAGAGGGATCCTCGAAAATACCACTCATTCTAAGGGTTTATACGAGTCTATATAATGTGGGGAACGTGAGCTTATGGTAACGCAACTTCTCTTTAAAACAAATCAGGTATACTCTTACCAGCAGAGTAACAGGTTGTAACTACCACACACACATACGCATACACATACGAAAAGTATCTTGCAACTTCAAGTACTCAGTGGCTGGGTGGTAAATTTTTTATTACATTTAAATACAGAAAGTTGCAATATTCTTACACCACCGTAACACCCATTGGATACCGATTGGATCACCTTATCTGAGGCATTGTGAACCAGAAGTGCGTGTAGAAAGATGAGTAGTTCTCATGGTCCGAAAGGAGAGGGCTTGAAAACTGGTCCTAAAAGGAATTTTCGTAGAACACAGGGACCTTCTACACAGATTGTTCCACCAAAGACTAACCATGTCCAAGAGGCACAGCCAAGCGACGGTGAGCTTTGCGTCATCTGTACCGAGCCAATCCAAGTTGTGGCTTTGACTGTTTGCAACCATCGAACTTGCCACCAGTGTGCCTTACGGTCTATTGCATTACTGGAGAAACGTTCATGTTTGATTTGTAGAACTGATTTCAGCGAGATAATCATGAGTGAGGACCTGTCGATTGGAGATTACCAAAATGTGGGCGCTGATAAGCTGCCTCATAGGATCCAAAAGCACAAGACTGAGTTTAAGTTTACTTCGAAGAGAGCAGAGGATGAAATGTTGAAGCTCTTACGTTTCACTTGTAGTCTCTGTTCGAACGAAAACGCCAAGATCGACCACGGTGGTTTCAAGAAATATAATGAACATTTGAAATCCACCCATAACAATAAACAGATTTGTATGATCTGTGCTAACCATAAGCATTCCTTCCCACATGAGTTGAAGATTTATACTGTGAATCAATTGAGAGGCCACCAAAGCCACGGAGAGGAGTCGAGAGGGTTCAAGGGCCATCCAATGTGCGCTTTTTGCTCTGGGAAGAGATTTTACAGTGACGATGAGTTATATTTACATATGCGAGAGAAACATGAGAAATGTCACATATGTGATAAGTTGCAACCTTCTTCTCCGCAGTACTTCCAGGATTATAACCAGCTGTTTGAACATTTCAAGACATCTCACTATGTGTGTACTGTGCAGTCGTGTTTGGACAACAAGTTTGTTGTGTTTGGTGACGATTTAGAGTTGCAAGCTCATATCTTGAAAGAGCATGGGAACATATTAAGAGGTAAACCAAAACTATTTCAATCTGAATTGTCTACTTTTATCCCCACCCCAGCAAGAGTTATCACCAATTCAAATGTCGACACTTCGAATCTGGCAAACTTGGCCGATAATGAATCCAAGGAGATGAAAAGATTAAGGTTAGAAGAGAGGGCCAAGTATTATTTGGAGAATAACTCTCCAGAAGTGTTCCAGAATTTTCTAAAGCTGAACGAAAGCTACGATTCGAATCGTATGACCGCCCAAGAACTTTTACAAAACTATAAAACACTATTTACTGACCCTGAGGCAGACCCTTACTTAATGGTTCATAACCTCGCCGACACTTATTCTAGAAACTCAAAGAAGTATAAAGAGCTCAATGCTATCTACGAGGCTTATGAACAAACAAATAGGAAGAACCAACAGTTGAGAGACTTGCCTAGTCTTTCATCGGATCCATACGCCTCTCATGGAGGTGTATGGCACAGATCAGGCGTCTCTACTTCAAGCTCGAGAGGTTCTAGTAGAACTAATTTAAAGAATTTACCCTCTTTAAACTCTTTAAGCAGAAGTGCAAGCCCGTTTGGGTCGTCTACCCGAGCTACTAAGACTTCTATTGTTGGTACGAGCAACAAACTACCTTCATTAAATGTAAGAAGACCAGTGGTAAGAACAGTGGCGAAGACACCCGAACCAAGGGATAATATTACCACCACGACCCAAACCATAGGGACGAGCTTCAATATCAGTAGCAACAGTGCTTATGCTAACATCGTAAACTACTTACCGCTTGATACCGAGGCAAAGACCACTACCAAAATTAATACAGTAGCAAACGACAGCATTAAGATTGTTAACAACCAGGCGATACTAGCGAACAATATCGCCAGTAATGGGGGTAAGAGAGGGAAGGACAAATTGTCCAGTTTAAAACTAGAATCCCTACCTACACCTCCAAAAAAGACGTACTCCCCATCACTGGATGAGCTACCAACCTTGGCTGACCCAGCGAAATGGGGGAGCAACAAGAATGTGGCGGCACCTGCAAACAATGACGATATGGACTCGATATTGGCTGATCTTTCTCTTTCGAAATCTAAATCAAAGAAGAAGTCCAGACAACAAAAACAGTTATTATTCCACATTGGTGTTTAATGATGGCACGACTACATACCAGTATAATTTACGTCGATATGTAAAGGCCTTGAATACTTCATGATAGAGACAGAGACTCATTACTGTTGGAATTTATACCTATATATCTATATAATATGATATTCCCACAGTATAAAACTTGAAACTGCCAGTATTACTTAACTCAGTGGAGCAACATCGCTTTATGTGGCAAGTAACGCGTGCTTAAGCAAGACACATCACCCGTTCAAAGACATATATATGTGGATTGCTAGCTTTGATAATGAATTGTCTGATGGTACACAATTGCAAGTCTCAAAATTGCTAATAAAGGATGAGGATTATAATATTGGCAGGTCTGCTAAGAACCAAATGGTAATCAAAAACGATAAGAGTATATCACGGCAACATGTGCTACTTCGGTGGAGAATGACGAGAGATGGTACCAGACAATTGCTGGTGACAAACAAGGGCAAAGTAACCTATTTTGGAGATGTCTTTATGAATTCGATGGAGGTCATCAAATCTGAGAATGACATCTGTGGACTTAAATTAGGCACCAAACCTGTGATAGTTAATATAAATTGGCTTGATGAGATATGGGACGTCGATGCCTCACATGAACTCCAGTTGTTTTTGGACTCTGTTGGTATTGGTATTGTACAAACTGCAGAGCAATTAACGAAATGCAAACTTCTAATCCAAGACACGAAATATCTCTGGTCTCAAAGATTGTTTTCCTACACTCACAACATCGAAATATGTAGCATCGATTTGGTAAATGATTTGAGGACTTTAATGAGCAATGATCATTCAAATGAGGTGCTGTTACGAACCTTACAAGAAAAATACATTATTCCTAAAGTTCACACTACTCCATTGACAAGCACCGGTTCTAAGTCAGTATTCAGTGGTATACATATACTGGCTATTGGATTTTTGGACCAAAGAGAAATAGACTATTTGACCTTGAGCGTCAAGCAATTCAATGGATCAATAACTTTTAATGATAATATCGAATCCACAGATCAAACACTTCGAAATAACTCGAATACTATAGCGGTAATATCCAATGAGGCCACTACAAGCAAGGGTATTGAAAGGATGTACACCACACGAGAGTTTTACGAAGCGACCATTAATGGCAGTTTTAGAGCTGTAACTATCGATAAGAGCGTAGATAAGCGACCTTTACCAAACCCTGAACCTCAACCAGGTCCTGAACTAAAGCGGAGAAGATTGACAAGACGTAAAGTGCAACCGTTGAACAGTTTACATTTTTTTGGAGGAGGAGAAATTGTACCAACTGTCAATGAACCGTTGAAGGAAGCAGAAGAACAAGCGGTAAAGCCACAAATTCCTGCTCTTGAGGCCCCAACCACTGTCATACCTGTCTCTAAGGCAACCGAACAAAGTATAAACCGAACAGATGAAGCTAGAGACGAGTTGAAGGAAAGTGTATCCCCTACTAAGAGCAATACAAGAGTATCAGTAGATAGTAATACCATCAAACTAAGAGTGAAATCATCTGAGGCGCCCAGTACTGATGAGCCTAGTATTTTGCCTGAAAGGAAACCAACACTAATTGAAATTATCCAATCGACGAAAGACCAGGAAGTCAATCGACTGAAAAATACAGATATCTTTGAGATCGAATCTACCGAACTAACGGAGGAGGCAATCAATAAATTTGATAACCTTAGTATCGTGGAAACGAACCCCAGTTTGCTACGTGAGAAGCCCATTAATACTAACCAAAACTTGCCAGGGAATAAATATGAGGGACGTAAGAATTTCAAGAAATTTGTCAAACGGTGGAACTCTCACCATGTTCCCGCCATAACTTCAACCATGACTTCGACCTATATTGCTTTGGAACCATACAAATCCAAATTGAATAAACTAGGTGATGTGGGATCCATGATTAACGAACGGAATGCTCAGAAACTGCAAAATGGGAAGTTACAGAGCCGTAACGATGATGAGATCCTGAGTGAGATGATGCAGAAGAGTCGGACCACCCGTGGCAATGGACTATTTGTCGACTCAGACTCGGACGCAGAGTCCGAGTTAGACTCAAATACTGAATCGCATATACAACCTGGGACAACGGTTGATGGGACTACTCTATCGGTTGCCTCCCCCGTTGCGGAGGCAATTCCAGACGTCGATCCCGATGATGAAGGTCCAGTTTTCAAGTTCAGTAGAAAGAAGTAGCATGTGTTCTATATCTGATATATAAGTAAAACGAAGTAACATAAATTCATTGCATCATCATTCGAAGATCTTGAAGGGCCCCCAGTTTGGTTTCCCAACTCTCATTTCACCTCTTAGTTTCGAAAGACCATTCAACACTTCAAAGTCCTCCTTGGACAACTCAAAAGTCTCACGGTTTGACTTGATTCTATCTGCGCTAACAGATTTGGGTAACACTATGTGACCCTTCTGAACGTGCCAGCTAATGACCACTTGTGCGGCAGAGACATTGTTGTTCTTAGCGATCTGCAACACCGCAGGTTCAGACAACAATGGGGCACTAGTACTCCCCAAGGGAGAGTAAGCCTCCATCAGAATGCCCTTGGACTCGCAGAATTCGCAAAGTTCGAATTGAGGCAACAATGGGTGCAATTCGACTTGGTTCACGGCGGGGACGACTTTGAAACCTGGAGAATTGAACAGATCCTTGATATTGTTCACAGAGAAATTAGAGATACCGATGGCTTTGGTCAAACCAGTGGCAGGTAACTCCTGCATCAACTCCCACGTCTTGATAAAATCCCAATCATTGATATCGACATCTCTCTCCCCACTAGGTGCCGTTGGAATCTGTAACATGTTGCCATCTTTAATGGATCTGGGACTCAAAGCCACTGGCCAATGCATCAAATACAAATCGACGTAATCCAGTCCCAATCTTTCTAAAGACTGTTTCAAAGCAACCTTGGGCTCTCTAAACTGAGTGCACCACAGCTTCGTAGTGATAAAGATCTCGCTACGAGGCACGCCGCTGTCCTTGATAGCCTGGCCGACTTCACCCTCGTTACGGTAAATCGCAGCGGTATCAATGTGCCTGTATCCGCTCTTCAAAGCGTTCAAAACCGCATTGTACGCTTCCCTCTCACCGGCTTGCCATGTGCCTAATCCGACGCAAGGGATCTTGGCTCCGGTGTTTAAAACTTTAGTAGCAGTGTTGGCAGTTAAAGGCATGTTGTCGTGTCTATATACTATGCTCAATCCGTGAATTGGCAAGAGTTAAAGTCATTCCAAGTCTCTCATATCTAGCACCCGGGAACATGTTCGTCTATTTATATACATCTGGGGCAAGCTTTAATCGCGCATTCCGCTTGTTGGACCTTAAAGTCGTTCGCCTCACTGCGGAGTTATGCCCCTCGCTCTTGCGTTTACACTAGGAGTTGTCTGCAGAGCTTGTATGCAAACCTCTTGTTGGCAATCCATCTGCGGCGGAGCCACGTCTTACCCTTCAGGTTTTGCTCTACGTCGTCTCTATCGACCATGTACCTTGGGTGGTGCAGGAGTTCCTGTGTAAACGCCGCCAGTATGAAGTTGTAGTAGAATCTGAAGACGAGGCTGGCTAGCGTGATGGCGATGGTGACGAAGTATTCGTACTGTTGCGACGCGCCTTGGCTAGAGGTCGTGGCACTGGCCTTTTCCGGCTCTTGGTCCTCACCGAACCACGTCGCCGTGAACACCAGGGTGAACACGATGGTGACCACGGTGTCTATCGAGAACACGGCGAGGATCTGGGAGAAGGTGTACAAAGTCGGTGTGTGGATCTCGTACAAGCCCTGTGCGTACACTACGAGCGTGAACACCGACCATAGGTAGAAAACCCACTGGACAAAGCTCAGTGGGTGGCCTGTGAATAGCGCCAGGATCCCGTACGCACCACTGCATTTGTTGAAGATGGTGACCCCCAGGACGATCTCTACGGCTAGATACAGGGGCAAAAACCCAAAGAATGACTTCGGTAACTTGAACTGATTCTTCTTCATGGCTGTAGGCAACGCCGGATAAGAGTAGACAGGGGCTTTGATGGGTTTCTGTATTTGTAACCCTGGTGGGACTGGCTTGGTTCTCACGTTAAGAGCAGTGAAATTTTTCAAATTATTATTGAGTATCGATATTATAACTAAGTTGCGATGAGCTTCATCGGGGAAGACACACTGACAGTCGATTGCAACAAGGCAGCGCGCAATCAGACCAGCATGAATGACTCCCAGATATACATGAAATATGCTAATCAGATCAAGACCGATGAGCTGTCCATGACCAGAGCGAAAACTAGCAAAGATAAGGCCAATAGAGCCACGGTAGAGAATGTCTTGGATCCAAGGACTATGCGGTTTTTGAAGGCTTTGACGAGCAGAGGTATCATATCTGAGTTCAATGGGTGCCTGAGCACGGGGAAAGAAGCCAACGTCTACCATGCAATTGCCGGTACGCATGTTCCTGAGTTTACAGAGCTAGCTATTAAGATCTACAAGACGTCGATCCTAGTGTTTAAGGATCGTGAAAGGTATGTCGATGGGGAGTACCGGTTTAGGAACTCTAGGTCACAACACAACCCAAGGAAAATGATCAAGATCTGGGCTGAGAAGGAGTTTAGAAACTTGAAAAGAATCCATGTTAATGGGATTATCCCGGTCCCCAAACCCATCGAGGTGAAAAACAACGTTCTCGTGATGGAATTCTTGAATAAGGACGAGAAAGGTTTTGCTAGTCCCCGGCTAAAGGATTACCCATACGCAGACAGAGACGAAATCATCTACTACTACCATACTTTGGTTGTGTACATCAGACTACTGTACCAGTCCTGTAGGTTAGTCCATGCGGACCTTTCTGAGTACAACACTTTGGTCCACGAGGGTAAACTGTACATTATCGATGTGTCACAAAGTGTCGAGCCAGAGCATCCAATGAGTCTTGATTTCCTTAGAATGGATATCAAGAATGTGAATCTGTACTTTGATAGAATGGGGATTAGTGTGTTCCCAGAACGAATTATCTTCCAGTTTGTCATTTCAGAAACATTGGATGACTCCTTCCAAGGTGATCTACACAGTGTGGAAGACTTACGCGAGTATGTCAAGGCTAAGCTACCGAAGAAGACCACTGCACAGGACGAAGCAGAAGACGAAGTGTTCCGTTCGTTACATCTGGTGAGGAATTTGAACGGTTTAGAAGAAAGAGACTTTGACAGATTCACAGAGGGTAAATTCGATCTTTTGAAAAGTTTACTGGCCCATGATAACGAAAAGAATTTCAACCTCCATAAAGAGAAACCAGAAGAAATCGATACATCAAGCGACGAGGATTCCTCGAGCGATGGCGACTCCCTCGATGACGACGAGGACACCTCGAGTGAAGACGAGTTCTCTGATTTTGAAGACGAAAAGGATAAAATACTGAAGGGGAAGAAGTACGAAGATAAAGATTTAAAGAAGCAGAGGAAACTAGAAATGAAGGAATCCAAGAGAGAGAAAAGGAAAACGAAAGTCAAGAAGCATATAAAGAAGAAGCTGGTGAACAAGACCAAATCAAAGAAGTAATGGCCCATACTTCGACCGCACTACGTACACACTCACATATATATTTTATTTTCCAATCCAAAGTGCCATACTGGAACATCGATTTTATTTTTTTTGTTAGTGAACATGAAAAATTTCATAGCTCATCGCTAAAATCCACTACCATCGATGAGTTAGAAATTGTTGGAAGAGTAGGACAATACCGTGTGCTCAAGTGGTTTTTCGTATATTGTCTGATAGAGATATGTCTAAGGATACAAGGTTTGCTGGTATTGGGCAAGACCCGAAATTTAAGAGGACAAAACGTAAGGATTTAAAGATTAAACTGGACGACCGTTTCAGCAAAAAGGATTTAGAAATCAAGAAGAAGAGTAAAGTGGACAAATATGGTAGGAAAGTGAAGGAGCTTGGTGAGTCTAGAGACTCCAAGGATTTTGACAAGTATTTTTCAAAGGATGAGGAAGAGACGACGCCTCAAATTGACCGTGCCCGTGGTGAAGTTCCAGCAGATTACGTTAGTTCGTCTGATGACACGTTCACTTCTTCTGAGTCCGAAGAGTCGGAGGAGTTTGATAGTGAGGTGGAGTCTGATTCTGATGCTGAACCCGAGGAAGCGATCTCTTCGGGCGATGCTTCCAAGAGATTGGCCGTTGTGAATTTGGATTGGGATCATGTCAAATCTGAGGATTTGATGATCACCTTCTCCAGTTTTGTTCCCAAAGGTGGGAAGATCGTGAAGATCACTGTGTTGCCGAGTGAATTTGGGAAAGAGAGAATGCAACGTGAGGAAGTGGAAGGTCCTCCCAAGGAATTGTTTGCGTCTAAGAAGAAGAAGGCCAAGAAGTCACAGGACGTTGATTCTGATGATTCTGATGTTGATATCAAGGACTTGTATGAAGAAGGTGATGTCGATGAGCAGGTCAACTCTAAGGCATTGAGAGCATACCAGTTGGAAAGGTTGAGGTATTACTATGCTGTCGTGGAGTGCAGTAACATAGAGACTGCTATTGCCATCTATTCTAACTGTGATGGTACGGAGTATGAATCCACAGCCAACATGTTTGACATCAGGTACATCCCAGATGAAATGACTTTTGATGATGAACCTAGAGACGAGTGTGACGCATTGCCTAAGAACTACAAACCTCACCAATTCAGTACAGATGCCTTACAACACTCCAATGTGAAGTTGACGTGGGATGAAACACCTGCAGATAGATTGGAAGTTGCCAAGAGGGCCTTCACTCAAAAGGAAGTGGAAGAAATGGACTTCAAAGCTTACTTGGCATCGGATAGCGATGGCTCCGAAGAAGAAGTCGACGATGAAGTTAGGAATAAATTGAAGGCGCTTGCCGGTTCATCATTTTTCTCCAAGTCTAAATCAAACCATAAGGAATCTGGTGACGATGAGGATGAGGAAGATGACGCTGATGTGGAGATTACATTTACCCCAGGGTTAGACGAGACTGCGGTTGAAAAGCAAGACGTAAATTCTGCTGTCACAGAAGAGTCTACCATCGAGAAAATAAGACGTAAGGAGAAAGAACGTCGTAAGGCAAGAAAGGATAAAGTGAAAGAGTTGAAGAAGAGCGCAGAGTTAGAGAAGAAACAGAATAGGAAATCAAATAAGGCTCAACAGATAAACGAAAGTGATGCCAAATCAAGAGCAGAATTAGAATTATTAATGATGGATAACGATGAGGAAACGGGATCTAAACTGAACAGCAAGGCCCACTTCAACATGAAGGAGATCTTGAAATCAGAAAAGGAGAAACAGAAGAAGGCTAAATACCAAAAGAAAGAGAGAATTGTGGAAGATAATTTCAAACCTGACTTGAACGATCCAAGATTCAAAGAAGTCTTTGAAGAACACGATTTTGCCATTGATCCATCGATGCCTGACTATAAAGAAACCTCGACCATGAAGGAAATATTGAACGAACGTCGGAAACGTTCTCATACTACTAAAGATAATACAGTATCAAAGAAAAGCCGTTACTCTGGCGCTAATAAGGATACTGAAAAGCATGAAATTGGACACTTACTTCATAAATTGAAGTCTAAGAATAAGAACAGAAATAAGAAGTGAATGACCCTCTTTTCACAGCGTCTAAAATGTATTTGTATTTTATCAAAAAGTCCTGTAGTTTTAGTAGTGAAAATATTGTATAATATTTATTATATCTATGTGAATGAGCATTAAGCGTCTAGCATCTTTAGAATCTAATACTTGAGCTGCCTAAGAATGTCAATTGAGTGAACTCAACTACAGCTTATAAGCGTCCGCTATAATAACTAATGGCATTAGTTGAAGGCTACGATAGTAGCTCTGATGAATTGGATTTATCAAATGATAACCATCTTATAACCAAGAGGAAAATCTCGTCAAAAAGAGAATTCAAAGCAAGAAAGGCGCAACGGAAGGGGAAATCCCCGTGGTCTTCATGGTCTGATGATTCTATGGACGAGTCAGACAGTGATTCTAATCTGGCTACTACCAATGACAGAGTTGAGCTACAAGATGATTTCTCACTAGATGATGAAGCCATCGAGACAGTTGATGATCAAGAAAAATCAACATTTTATGGAAACACACAAAAGGACTACCAAGGTAGGGGGATCCTTTACCCAAGTATTGAAATTGAGAATGATTTGAACAAACCTGTCATGTCGTTTAAATGTTTTTTACCTAAGAAGATTACTTACACTTACCGTGGACACCGCAATGGAACCAATACTTTGAAATATTTGCCCAAGACGGGTCATCTATTTGCTACAGGTGGCAATGATAACATCGTTAAAATCTGGAATTTTTATCAAGACAGGTCCTGTATAAGAGACTATCAAGGGCACAAGAAGGCCATAAACGATGTTGCATTTAATTACGATGGCAGTGAGCTTATAAGTTCCTCTTTTGACCAACATGTCAAGGTATGGGACACTGAAACAGGTGAAGTGAAAAACAGGTTTGCATTTAATGTTTTACCGAAGGCTATAGAATATAACCCGATCAACACTACAGAATTTATTGTAGGTTTGTCGAATTCCAAGATACTTCATTATGATCTAAGATTAGAAGCTACTAAGAATTTGGTTCAAACTTATGATCACCATTTAAGTTCAATACTTGCATTAAAATACTTTCCTGATGGATCAAAATTTATCTCTTCTTCTGAGGACAAAACGGTTAGGATTTGGGACAATCAGATCAATGTACCTATTAAGCAGATTAGTGGCACCAGCCAACCGTCAATGCCCAAGATAGCAATTCACCCTTCAAATAGCTATTTTTGTCTTCAAGGTATGGATAACGTGGTGCATTCATTTTCTATGAAGCCTAAATACCATAGAAACAACAACAAACTGTTTAAGGGCCATAAGTCTGTTGGGTTTGGTATCGGCCTGACATTTTCATCTGACGGGAAATATATATGCTCGGGTGATGCTAAAAGCTCCATCTTTATTTGGGATTGGACTACGTGCAAATTGTTGAAACATATTAGAATGCCTGGCAAGAAACCCATCACAAATGTTCAGTGGCACCCGCAAGAGACCAGCAAGATTTTGTGCACAGGATACAACGGAGAAGTCTATTTGGTCGATTGAACATTGTGCTTTCATGATACTGACCTCCTACTGGGGGCAATAAAAGTATTATAGTAATATTATTAATGCACTTCGCCATATACTTGTTTATATACTACGCCTTGAAGAGAACTTTCCCTAAGCGTAAAATGATACGGATTTAGACTTTCTTGCTTGTACTTCACCGATAGCATCTACAAAATCCTCATGCTTCACCGATGATTGGCCATTCCTTAACGCGATCATACCAGCTTCAACAGTGACAGCTTTCAATTGTGCACCGTTAAACTCGTCAGTAGATCTTGCCAATTCTTGCCAGTTGATGTCATCGTCAGTAGTCATCTTTCTAGAGTGGATCTGCAGAATTTGAGCTCTCGAATCCTCTGTAGGTAACGGAAACTCTATCTTTCTATCCAATCTACCAGATCTCAGTAAAGCCGGATCTAACACATCGACTCTATTTGTAGCGGCTAATACCTTGACACGGTCATCGGAGCTAAACCCATCCAGTTGATTTAGCAATTCTAACATAGTTCTTTGAACTTCTCTATCACCGGATTTTTCTGAGTCAAATCTTTTAGTACCAATGGCATCCAATTCATCAATAAAGATAATCGTAGGAGCCTTCTCCTTGGCTAAAGCGAACGCGTCTCTTACTAACTTTGCACCTTCACCGATAAACATCTGGACCAATTGTGGAGCTGCTAATTTCAAAAAAGTGGCATTCGTTTGAGCAGCACATGCACGCGCTAAAAGAGTCTTCCCTGTCCCCGGAGGACCATACATCAAGGCACCTTTAGGTGCTCTTATTCCTAATTCTTTGAATTTGTCAGCTCTCTTCATTGGCAACACAATAGCTTCGACCAATTCTTCAATTTGCTTATCTAGACCACCAACGTCAGAATAAGTCTCTGTAGGTTTTTCATCAACCTCCATAGCCTTCACTCTAGAGTCAAATTCAGATGGCAATGTCTCCAACACTAAGTAAGAATCCTTATTGACACCAACCAAATCGTTAGGCTTCAATTTTTCAGGTTCAACAAGACCAACCATGGGCAAGAAGACGGTTTGTCTGGACGACGTCTTAATCACAGCAGCTTTCCCCTCAGCTGCATTGTCCAGATTCACATTTCCGCCCTGAGTAGCACTCTCCTTCTTATCCTTGTCCTCAAGTGTATTCATATCCATAATCTCCACCACATTGGCCACCAAATAAGGTAACTGCCTGTTGTTCTTAACTTTCTCTTTGTTATCCTTAATCTTTTCTACCATCACGTTTTTTTCATGAGACAACCGTTGCAACTCGGAACGAAAGATACGAATCTCATTCTCGAGCAATTTCGTCCTGGTTTGCAACTCTTGTGTGGATAAATTCAAAATATCCGAATCTAATTCTTCATCTCCAGGCAGCGTCTGTGCGTCCAATTCTTCTAGAGTAGCCATTTTTTATGGGGTATTTAAAATTGTACAAATCTTTGGGAACTTCCTCCAACTACCAATTCCAACACTCTCACTCCAATCTGTCCAGATTTCGCAAAGAACGTGTAGTGCTTGCTAGTGGTTTGCCACCCGTTGAACTGATTAAATCCAAATTTCATGAATTCAAGGAATGCGTTACCCGGAATCACAAGCCCTAAAATGCGTTCCTGAAACCCTATCACGTGTGTGTCACGTGTGTATCATGTGACTTTTCAGTGCTTCCGGGCCACAGTTGACGGTTTGATACAAGCTACGTGCGGTTTCAATGGCTCGAAGCCCGAGTTTACTTGGAGCGGCAGGATGAATAAGTCAATGGAATTTCGTTGAACGCTCAATTCCATTGCCCGGCTACCGACATATATCTTTTCCTAAAGTGTGCAGTAGAACAGAGGCTCATTGAATCTAATTACCGTCGCCACTAGGGTTCAGTCACGTGTTATAGCAACTGCCATCCGAAGCAACGGGCAGTCAAAGCTTGCTAGTCTTACGACATGACTGTATTCATATATTGCGACTATATAGTAGTTACGATATGATGTGGTGGTTTTTTTTTTTGCGAATTGAACGCTGGACGTATGGATTGTATTGAAGGTTGTTTCCCCACCATGGATACTTATTGTACAATTAAGCCGACAAGGTTTGTTATAGATATCCCAATCAACCTCACTACAACATGTTTGCGAATTGGTAATTAATCCTTATTCGCTTGTTTATAGTTTTTCAACTCTTGCCTTAGCTCGTTCGTGAAATCATCATCGACTTCTACATCATCCCAGTTCTCTTCCCATAAGTTCGACTGAAGATGGCTGGCCTCTCTGATGGTCTCCTTTGCCTCCCAGTTGTCTACTGGGAAGTCCTCAAATTCGTCATCTTCTTCTAAGAACTTGTGCGAAACGGCACTAGCCTTCTCTGCCGTTGGTTCCGAGCTCATTCTTACCGAATACTAGTATATTCCGTTGTGTAGTTATGTGGCAGCTGAGCCTAGTGTGTGATATACCTCGTGGCTTGATCTGGGATGGTGCTCTTCCAAATCGTAAGGAAATAACAGAATTCCCATTCGGTTTTACTTAGTGGCAAAACAGCAAGGGCAGTAGCATCACGTGACTTAGAGGGTAACCGGTTCCCGGGCTGGGGAGTTCCAACATTAACCCAATTGCACTTCGATGAGATCGTCTGGCTCGATGTCCAACGTACCTACCATGTCATTGGTGTCAAGTGGTTCGTCGTCAAACATCAGGTTTATCCTTTGGTTCGATGGGATCCGGTTTTGTAGTTTATAATATTGTACTAGTTTATTAATTGGCGTCCGGGCCCTGACATTCACTGGTATTTTCTTGTTGTCCTTACCCATGAGAAAGACTCGAAATGTTGCCTCTTCAATAGGTTTCTCATTTGTCGGGTTCTCTACTAGTGGCGTTGCAGAACGACGTAACTCTTCTTCGAATTTGTTTTCTATGTTACTTGGAACTGATTCCGTTTTCGCTGACTCTATGACCTCAGTATCTAGATCTTCATCTAGCGAGTCCTTTATGGCAAGCTCATACTCTTCGATTTTATCTCGAGGGACCATGACAAGGGTGATATCCGTTATCTCTTTTTCAAACGCCAGTGGGATGTTAAAAGAGTTACAAGTCATGAAGCTTAGTAATTTCACCTTGTTTCGATATAGTACAACATTCTCGGGCTTGTAATGCAATTGGTTCTTCGCTGACACTGTGTATGATTTCAGGAATGCCTTTATTGCAGATGGAATAATCTGTGAGAATTGGAACTTGCCCAAGATCTTCAGTATCACTGATCGGTTTTTGGTACCAACGAATTTTGACAGGACCTTCAAACGGTATACCCTGTCAGGATCGACGGCCGTTTGTGATCTTCCAATTGAGATCGACTCATGGGGTGTTTCTTGCATCGAAGTGGCTCTTGACGCCATTTGGACCTGTGTGGCCAACTCTTTGAAAAATGCATCGTTCTCATCCTCTCCAACCACTGCTGACCTGCTCCGTCTCGCTCGTTTCCTCTCAGGTGAGCAGGACCTTGAGCGGGACCTTGAGCGGGATGGCGACCGTGATCGCACCAAACGTGCCGATGATCGAGTTTCCCTTCTTGTAGGTTTCTCCGGAGAGGTTTGTGTCACCGTCAAGCCTGCATCGTCTAACTCAGGGCGTATCCCTTCCGGCAACGAACTATCTGACTCTGACTCTTGAGAAACTGGCTCTTGTTTGTCCACATTGACTTTCTCCGTTACAGTATGGTCTGGAATCAATTCGTCAATCCTAATGGATCTGTCATCAGAGTCCGCCATAAAGAACTCATCGTCTGACGAAAACTCGGACATTTTGCAACCAGTGAGCTAACCAGTGTCTGTCCTTGGCTGACAGCGTTAACGTGCTGATAACAGTATCTATGCGCAACTCTTTTGCAGCTGTTTTTCTTTACTGAACGTATTCCTCCTGCAATTGTTCTTTAAAGTCACTATAGAGATACACAGTGTGTTATGCAAGTGTGACTCTACGCAGACGTAGCGGTTCCATGCACTCAGTTGCTTATATCGATCCACGCGTGACGGCTTACGTGTTGATGAGCCGTTTTATATAGTATATGTGTGCATACATAATCTGGGATCCGATCTTCTATTCCACCGGTGAGAACAAACGTCCTTGCGAAACCAATTGAAAGCCAAATAGAACAATGGTTGAATATAACAAGAAAGCTAATCTTGCGACTCTACTGATCCATAGTGACGACAAGAACAACAGGGTTACTGACGTAGTGTCCCCTATCAATGTGGCCACCACTTTCAGGTACGACAATGACAACTTAATCCCTATTACTGAACATGAAAACTTCGACTATATGGATGAAGAACCAGTGTATTCAAGAGAATCTCACCCTAATGGTGTTCGGTTAGAATCTGTGTTCTCTGAGATCCTTGGTGGGCACGCTGTACTGTATTCTTCTGGGTTGGCTGCGTTCTATGGCTCTATGGTTCATTTCAACCCAAAGAGGTTGTTTCTGGACCAAAGTTACCACGGAGTCAGAGCCATTGGTGAAATCTTGAAACGTAACTACGGTGTTGAGCTGTGTTCGTTTGACGAAATCGAATCCAAGGCGCAAGCTGGTGATATTGTTCATCTAGAGACACCCGTGAACCCATACGGGACCTCTTATGACATTGAAGAAATTGCTAACAGGACTCATAAGCAGAAGGCTTTACTATCCATTGACTCCACTTTCGCTCCTCCACCTTTACAAAATGTGTGGGAATTTGGTGCTGATATTGTGATGCATTCGGCCACGAAATATTTTGGCGGGCACTCAGATCTACTAAGCGGTGTTCTTGTCGTGAAGGACTTGGAGACTGCCAGGAGATTAAAGGATGATAGAATTTATTTGGGGACCAACGTTCCAAATTTGGAGAGTTTCTTATTGTTGAGATCTTTGAGAACATTTGAGATGAGGATTCTAAAACAATCCCAAAATGCTACTGAGATAGTGACATATTTGAACCAAAAGAGAGACCAGTTCTCTAAAGTATTGAAATCAATCACTCATTCGTCTTTACAGACTGAACCGTTCGTGAAGAGGCAATTGAAAGGTGGATATCCAGCGGTATTCAGTATCGTATTACAAACTATAGAGCAGTGCAAAAAATTCCCCAAGTTACTAAAATATTTCCACCACGCTACCTCCCTGGGAGGAATCGAGTCTCTAGTAGAATGGAGAGCCATGTCTGATCCACATATAGACCAGAAACTGATCAGAATCTCCGTCGGTTGCGAAAACAGCCAGGATTTGATCCAGGATCTTGAGTTCGCTTTCACTCAGTTGCAAAACGAGTGAGCCAACTGTTCCAAGCCACAAACAGTTATGGAGGCTCTAACATAACGTTACAGAAACGGAATTATTACTTCTAAAGCATGGGCAACTACATTTAGCTGGCACCAGTTTCTTGGAACTGGCTTTCAAATAATTTTTAAACTACGTATTTTGTAAACAGTAAACTATACAAACATATAAACACCAATTATTCGTGTAAATATTGTCTTTTGCAAGTTAGTAGAAGATCCAATCCATCCTTGATACATTATAATTGTGATCAATTTACACTACATTAGCGGTGGTAATTGGAATCGAGCGCCTTATAACCCTGTTTTAAAGCGAGAGTTTAAATACTAAACAGTGTTGATTCATTCTAGTAAAGAACTATAATAAACGCCAATGTCCGAATATGCTAGCGGCGAAGGCTCCTCTGCTGCTATAGAGACGGATAGGGGCTCGGACATTGCTGCTACAGCTGTCAACGCTGTGAAGAGGACGAAACGTGCTGCATCTCAAAGAGCAAAGGACAGTTTCATTGCTATGATTAATTCTGACAATGTGAACGAAGAAGGGGTCGAGCTACAACTGCCTCGTGGTAATGGCTCTCAAACGTTATCTGGAGATGTTAGCGTCGAGGAGGATGACGATTACGTGACAAATGAGACTAGTGAAGATGAAGAGTATGCAGGTCCCGAAGTTGACCAACTGACCCAAGTGAAAGCTTCCAAGAAAAGGACCTTGGCCGTTGGTAAATTGAAGAGCGGTAAGCCAAAGAAAATGCTGAAACGATCACCAAAAACTATAACTAACAAGAGAAATGACTCCTTTGGGGATTCGAAATTGAGTAGTAAAAACAAGATGGTCAGGTCTTTGAAAGATTTAAGCTCAGCAAGAGACAAAATTGAAAGGATATATGGGTTGAATAAGGATAAGCTGTTAGAATTAGCAAGGTTAAAAGAAGGATTCGAAACATTTTTATTCGATTTCCCATCGACTCACATACAAAAAGATAGTCCTTACTATATTAACAATAACCCGTCTATGACATTCATACGAAGTGGGGGGACAAGATTACATCTAAAGCCAAGTGATTACGATCCTATTGATGAGGATGAGTTTGACAAAAATTTCAAGTCCAGAAGTGGTCCCTTAAATGTCTCAATAGGTGAAGTGACCCACTCTTTACAAATGGGTGAAAAATTTGAATTTCCTGTACTAGAGAATGATAAGAGATATGGTATGGTCCACAACGTGGGGTCCATGGTAACAGATATGGCATGGTTAGAAGAAAATGATGATTCAATGCAACAAGGGCAATACTTAGCAGTGTCTCTATCACAGTACTACGACGAGCCATCAAATCCTCATCTAAGAATGTTTACTGAAGAGAGTCATTTCTCATGCATAAAAATCTACCAATTCCATCCAGAGACTTTAACTTTGGAGCTTAAACAAACCATTGGTCACAAATTTGGTGATTCATGGGATCTGAAGTGGAAAACAGACGCTTACTCAACAGACAACGATCTGGGGGTGTTAAGTTTTGTGAGCCAGGATGGGAAGGTTAGATTCATAAACATAGATCTAGAGCATAAATTTACAGTGTGTCTGTCTGCATCCAGGACATTTGGCATACCATCTTCATTAATTAGTTGTTATGACTTCAACTCTCCTACGTCGATAATTTGTGGATTTCAGAACGGGTTTGTAGCAGAGTTTGATCTTAGTGACATTGAAAGCATACCTTCGTTTTACACAAAGATACACGATTCTTATATCATTTCAATTTCATGTGGTACTTCGAAGTATGAGGATCCTGTTATAGCTACTGTATCTGTTGACGGATACTTCCATCTGTTCCAAACTAAGGACATTTCATCTACCAAGACAAGCATGGTTCGGTTTAGAGGGAGCAATATGATAGCTCTGACATACAGCACTCAGCTCTATTCGTATGTGTTTTCCGATGGCGCAAACTCCTTACGTGCAGTGACTCCTAAAGCAACATTTGCTACACACCAAATTAATTCTAGGGAATCTACCATAACTGCAGTATCATGTTCCCATTTGCATCCTTACACTCTTTCTACGACAACAAACGGCGCTGTCTTTATAGACAATCTTGTAAGAAAAATGTTGACAGGCGTGAAAAATACTAAGAGCACACATATGTCATTGAAGTTGTGGAAATGGGACTATGATTTACCACTAGACACATATCGCCTGGATCACACATACGAAGTGTTTCCATCCTTATCAAATGATGTGAGTAAGACAAACATTGACCCCAGCGGGGTTTCAATCACATCTGTGAAATGGAACACGAACACATCTTATGGGAAGTATTATTCTTTTGCAACAACATCTGGGTTGTTGACGATCGAACGTCTAGGTTCTTACGACAATTGAAAGCAAAGCAAACAAGTTTTCAACGACATTGTTTTCTTTTTGAGTAAATTGTATTACATATGCACTATGTTGAGAAACAGATGACTGGATACTTCTAGTATTTGGGTATACTTGGGTCAATTGTATCTATATAATGAAAATATCCACCTTTGATGTCCTTAACATTCGATATCTGGAAAACGTCTTTTAGTAAGCGTACAGCTATTCTTGAATCGTTACCATATCGACAAAGTAAGAGCACCTCGCTACTGGGCGTCACATGAGGTATTTCTTTTTGTAATTCGCTTAAAGAGCCATTCATATCCTTCAACGTCTTCAATGGAATATTAGTAGTATTGTCCAAGTGCGATATGGCATAATGATGCTTAGGTCTGACATCCAACAAGATGTATGACTGTGGATCCTTTTCTTTATAATCTGCTTCAAATGTCTCTACTGTTATCCTTTCTTCACTCTTACAGACGTTGTAATCTCTACTACCACAAAAAACTTCATAGTTGATCGCACCAGATTCAATGGCGTGCCTGTTTATTGTAGGTGTTGAACCACAGCAGGCGCAATTTTCTTTCCTACTTCTCATCTTAAAAGATCTAAGGACCTGGTTTGGGAAGCCGGAATACATCAATAGAAATGGTTTGAAATTATCTATAGTGTAGATGTCGAGCAAGACTTTCAAAGCCTCTGTGGCCATCATTACCCCAACCAGACCAATGCAAGACCCTATGACCCCACCATCTGAACAAGACGAAACGTTCGTAGGATTTGGAGGCACTGGGTAAAAACATCTATAGCATGGTCCAACAGATTTGAAGTTCAAAATCGACAACTGACCACTAGTCCCAACACCAGAGGCTGAAATCAGCGTGATGCCCAAACTAACCGCAACATCTGAAACCAAATACCTTGTCGCAGGAGTATCAGTACAATCTAGGATCAAATCGTAACCTGCAAAGAGATCAAATGTGTTCGCATTTGTTAACCTCACGGGATGTGTCACAATCTCAATCGATGGGTTCAATTGCGCTAGTCTTAATTTAGCAGATTCGCATTTTAACATCCCCACTGTGGCCGAGCTATGTAGCACCTGTCGATGCAGATTAGAGATTTCCACAAAGTCGTTGTCCACAATGCCAATGTGTCCCACACCTGCACCTACCAGATACATTAACACGGGACACCCGAGGCCACCAGCGCCAATAACCAGTATTTTGCTGGATTTCAGTTTCAGTTGACTATCTAAAGCACCGAATTCTTCCACCAACATCTGTCTCCCGTATCTAGTGTACTCGTCAAGTGCTAATCCGCGGTGACTAGTGGCCCGTTCAGTACGTAACTCTTGTTTCAACCGAGCATTCTCCTCTTTCAGGCTTTTCAATTCTTTCAACAAAGAGTCGTCCATTTTGGTTTTTTTCCTCCCAGGCTCAACTGTCTCCATCACTACTCAACTATCTTTGATGAGAAAGGACTCCTTTCGCTATAGTCGTCGATTTTATCCAGCGATGACCTGGTTTGAGCTTTACACTGGGAAGATCAATTTTTCAGTTTCCAATTCACTGAGAAGTGAAAAAAAAATTCTTGCACCGGTTTGCGATGAGTTCATACCTTTACAAAGGTTGTTACAGGGCAAGGAGGACAAGGGTTAGAGTTATAACAGCATTAGACCCAGAGCAAAAGATGGTGCAAGTAGTAAAATTGAGTGAGTTGAACAGAAAGAGGAGGAACCAGGAGGGTGAGAGCGATTCTGAAATCGACATCAGCACCACGGACTCTGAAGCAGGCAGCGATATGGACACACAGGAACAAGAGATCGTCAACATCGACTTTAATTTCTTCAGTGGCAACCCCGAGGTTGATTTCCATGCTTTGAAGAACCTGAGTCGTCAATTGTTGGGTCCGCAGGAGAGCAACAGGGTCCAGCTAAGCAGTTTAGCGGACCTGATCTTGGAGTCTCCATTGACCACGATTAAAACTGATGGGAACGAATCAGACCCATACTGTTTCCTGTCGCTGATTGACTACAAATCACACATAGACTCGGATTTTGTGAAATACTTGACCAAGTTGGACTCCAGATTGTCGACTTTTTTCCAAACCGTGAACAACACGGGCAACAAGAGCCTTGCTCTAGTAATGAGCGAGCGTCTTATCAACATGCCACCCGAGGTGGTCCCCCCATTGTACAAGATCACTTTAGAAGACACGGCCACCGCATTGGGCGGCGAGGGAAAACACCACGACCTCTACCTGATCGTCAGTAGGAAGTACGAGGTGAACTTCGACACGGACGAGAAGACCGATAGATCCAACAAGAGAGTCAAGAACGACGATGTCGACTACTTCCACGAGGAAGACAGGTTTTTCGAAAAATACAGCAAGCTTCATTTCGAATTGACCGCCCGCAAGGGAGTCATCCCTACCTACACAGTGCTCGACCACGACGGACTGGTAAAGGGCCTCAAGGACTTGGAGGACGAGATATCTACCTGGTAATGGGCGTAGCTGGCGTGGAATTCTGTATGAGAGTAAGTAGAAAATATCTCCGGGTAACATGTATTTTGTTCAATTTTTTTCTTTTCGTCGCTTCAATGAAAGCGTCAACTTCAAATAAACACATGGGTGGTAGTTTGATTACTTTGCGTAACGGGGCGTTTTAGTGATAGATTTGTTGTTAAAGCGGGGATTTTACAACTGTGGACACGCGAATTTTGGCTAACTGTTGGGCATTGTCGAAAACTGTGTTGAAAACGGTCCGTTATAAGGTTTTTTTCTTGTGGTATTGTCCTGTGTTATTGATACACCGGCAAAGCGTTTGACTCGTGGAACTCTGTTGGAGTGTGTAATCGCTAGCTGGAAGCTTGAAGTATGTCCAATAGCAGCTCCAGCGAAGGCGATCCCGTAGTACTTCGCGATTTGAGAGGCTCGGAGTTGGAAAGTTTAATTGAATTACGTCAGAATAAGATACTGGAACTGTACTGTGTTTCGCGACTTGGCGAGATCCTGGAACTGACAGATGAGTCTGCTTTGAGGGATCAGTTGGAAGAGTTTAAGAAGAAGGTCGATATTAGGAAAGGGTTGAGGTTCCGTAATAGTTTACTGCCGCAGTATCCGAATGCGGGATCTACAATGGTGAGCACCGCTCACCAGACTATAAGCACAAGCGCCTCTTCGCGCAAGAGAAGCAAGAGTGCTGGTCACTTGTCAGCCAGCTCTGGTTCTAAGGACGTGGCAATGTCAAAGAAGGATATTTCTGTAGCACGATCTAAGAGTGAAAGCCCACTTCACGCAGTAGATACAGTCGAAGTTCCGAATATTTTGGTAGAACCTTTAGAGAAGGTAAATATACAACATTTGGGTGACGAGGACAAGACGAGCTCTAGCGAGAAACGAGATAACACCGACGATGAGGAGGAAGAAAAAAAAGAACCTCCTATGAAGAAACAAAAAATCGTGCAATTCCATGAAAGTACATACATGTCTCCAGAGAAGAGATTCCCAGATGGCAGGAACGACCGGTATGCGTCAAAGTTTGTGTCCCCATCGAAACTTAAGCAAAGAGAGACGAACTACCAGCTTATGGAAGCGTACCCAACACCTATTATCGAGTCTGACCATTACAAGTCGATCTGGCTCCACGAGTTGGCAGATAAAAGGTTAGAAGCGCCAGATTATTATGTCAAGGACAATGTCAATGCAAAGGAGTCTGTATACCTACTTATGAAGGATAATGCCCCTTCTAAGATTGCTCAAGCGATACCTTTAGCAGAACTAAAGTACATGGGACAGACGTTGCCTTTGATCAACCTTATTCCTAGAGCACACAAAGTCCTGACCACTGATATAGTCAACACAGCATTGAACGAGGCTAGGATCACGGTTGTGGGCTCTAGAATCGAAGAATTGAGAAAGTTGGGACTGTGGTCTCTGAGACAGCCCAAGAAATTTGTAGACGTTTGGAATAATAAGAAATGTACACATAGTTTACTTTTAGACGAGGCCCATTGGATGCAAAGTGATTTCAGAGAAGGTAAACATTACAAGATCGCGGTCTGTACTACTATTGCACAAGCTATAAACGATTACTGGACTTATGGGAAAGTGTGTTGTGTTAAAACCAGTTCTCAATCGGATAGCGTTACTAATACCGATAATTTAATTGATGAAACGAGTACCAGTGTTGAAACGGCTAGTACACCACAAGCAAAAACAACGTCAACAATAACAGCATCAACAGACGAAACCACAAATAGTGATCAAGTTGACTCAAATGATGTGGATGATGTTTCTTCAAGCGTTAAAGATCAGATCGAGAGCCCTAAGAAAAATATTGATTCACCAAAGACTATAGATACAGAACTATTGTTACAGAAAGTTGATCCCTCTGAGGAAATACCCGAGAAATTGCTTCCAGAATTTAGCTTGGAAGAATATAAAGAGCATAAAGAGCAGTTATCAAAGCCAACTGGGTCTTTTAAACTAACACTTAATTTCCATGACTTAAACAATACAGAACTAGCTATTCTCAAAGATATCCCTCTTTATCAAGGTTGTGACATAGAAGATTTATCGATTGATGAAAAGGCAGGCAGCGACGAGCAGGTTTTTGCACCTATATCCAAATCTATTGTGTCATTGGAAGATGATCATTTCTTCAAGTTGGTAGAGAAACAAATTATCGAGGACGAACAATCGCTTGTGCAGTTAAGCAAGAGGAGAGGTATGTTTTATGGCAACCGAAGGAGTCATTATTTAAGGCCACCTCCGGTCCCGTCTCTGCGTTACCTACAGAACCGTACTCCGACTGTTTGGCTACCTGAAGATGACCGAGAATTGGTGAAAAATATAAATGACTATGCGTATAATTGGGAATTAATTTCTGCTCATATGATGCATAGACCCACTAAATCCTATCTGTCTCATATTGAAAGGAGAACACCTTGGCAATGTTTTGAAAGGTTTGTACAACTGAATGAAAGATTTAACTTTAATGATCTAAAGGGCCCTAGAGCCCACAGTGCTCACCAATGGCTAATTGAAGCGCATAGGTTTCAACAGCGCCAAAATAGAAGGATATCCCCCTTGGGAGTCGGGACAGAGTCTATTCAAAGAGGACACCGTCGCTTACGTTGGGCTAGTATGTTTGAAGTCATAAGAAGAGCTATTAAAAAGAGAGAAAATGGCCCTCGTCCAAATCCGACTCAACCTCGGAAGCCATTAGAGATGAAAAACATGAAAGTGCCGACACCAGCTGAAATGAGTTTATTGAAAGCTCAGAGGGATGAAGCCTTACGGAGAGATATCCAATTGAGGAGGAATGCTAAAAGTCGTTTGCAACAAAAACAAATGCAATCAACACAAACTTACCCGACAAAACCTACCTCCCGCAGCAATAATATTCCTGTAAATGCTGCAGCTTCTAACACCATAGCTGCTAAGCCTGTTGCGAGAGACCAAACAGTTGTACCGCAAGGCCGTTCGACTGATTTCAAACAGGAATACTCAGAAAGAGAAGTTGTGAAAGGTTATTATAATAAGATTTTGTTGGAAAAATCAGGTATGACGCCTGAGATGGCACTTAAAGTTGCGCAAAACTATTATCGTACTTTAAAGCATCAGGATTTTCAGCAACAAAAATCAACAGATACTGGAAATGAGTCTCAGCAGACACCTATAAAGCAATCTCTGCCAGTTAATGCTCCACAGGCAGCAAACCAACAGCAACTGTCATTCAATCAGAATCAAATTGCTGTTCCATCCCCAAATCAGCCAATTCAAATTTCCAACAATATTGAGACTGTAAAGGTCGCACCTAGTAGTCCTGTACCAGCCAATGGCCTGACACTAGATGGCAATCACATCACCAATATATCAAGCACTAATGTTAATTCTATGAAGGTTCAGTCTCCAACTCCCAACGAAATTTTACAACGGTTCCAAAAGGAAGCGAATGCCAAATAAGGACAATTTCGACATGCATCGAATGATAATAACATATATATTTTTTGATCCAAAAGATAAAAATCAAGATATAGCTTGAGAACAAATAATATGGATATCATTAAATAACGTAAATAAATACACAATAATGAAGGCATATATTTCAATATATTGTACAGAAACATAAGAGTAATCAGATTTTTACAATGTTAAATAAACATGACAGAATGACATTTCCCTTTCTGGCTGTTGACATTTTAAATCTTTGGTAAAGTGAAAACAGCTGTCTCCTCGTTGGGGGAGCCATTTAATGAATATTCAACTTTCCATTTGACTTTTAGAGGTTTCACAGAAGGTGCATTTTCAATAATTGCTTCTTGGCTAACACCGTTGGTCGATCCTCCGTGTAAAACACTCCCAGATTGGGGTTTTAGTTGTAATGTCATGGATTTTGGAACAGCTAAGGAAAATGTCAAATCATTGATATTATTCAAATTCTTATTCGAAAACAAAGCTTTAATTTTAACGGAAGAGTCTGAGGTTCTTTGTAAATCGAAATTAATTTTCAAATTGGTGGATTCGCTGACCAACACACTAGTGGACGAAGGGCTGGTAGGTTCGATGCGGTTGTTTTGGTTGCTACTTGGAGGTGGTACACCAAAATCGGCTAGCAAATCCACGGAGGTGTTACTAGAAGCATTGGCATTTATAGGTTGAGGGATGTTAGAGGCCAAATCTAGTGTAATCTCTCCAGTTTGAGGTTGACTGTTAGATCCAAGTGATAGATCATTTAGATCTCCTAGTAAATCTACCAATGGATCTGTTGAACCATTGGTGACATGAACATTTGAATTTTCGGGAGTAGCAGCAGAGTTCCCCATATCGTCATCAAAATCAATCAGATTGATCTCATTGGCTAAAGCTCCTGAGTTACCGCCGGAACTAATTCTTACCTCGGAGATTGAAGCAGGGTTGATCTCTGCTGCGGCACTCTTGTTTCCTATCTTCAATAAAGAATACTTTTCTAATAGTTGGTTTACAGTATCGTTGAACTTCAATAAATCTTGAACCAAATTATCATCCTCATGTTCTTCTTCAATAATTTTTTGGAATTTTGGTTGAGCTCCTTTCAATGCGCCGTATAACTCGTCAACTGTTTCGCTATTCATGGATTCGTCACCTTGACTGTTTAGCATTTCATTCAGTAAGTCAGCTTTCCTTTTCAATTTATTCAATTCATTGCTAATGGTTTGTCGTGCTTGGACAATGTTATCCTCTTTAAATCCGGCCATCACTTTCATCAATTTATTAGCTTCCTTCAAATCATTAGGTTTACCACTTCTGATCAATTCCTCCAGTTTCGCAGCTTGGGCAATCTCTTGTTCCTTTTGGATCTCACTAACAGTTTTCAATTGATCGGTGGGTCTCATGACAGCTAGGTCTTCGGCTTGAATCTTAGGGAAGGCGTAACCTTTATATTTTAGTAGCCTTCTCATGTCTCTGATGAAGTTCAAATCATCCTTGTACGTTGAGTGTTTGCAGATTGTTTGGTACCATTCTTCGATGGCAGTCAGCACTAACCTTTGAACACGCGAATACCTTAAAGGAGGGCGCTCTGGAAATCTTTTCACTAGCTCATTCAAAAATTCTTTTCTAGAGATTTGTAAGTGCACTGGGTAGCCACAATTCTTTACTAGGACGTCTAACAGAGCCAGGGCAAAAACAGCAGTATGAGTATCTCTGTTATTAATCAATTTGACAATAGCGTGCACTGCATCATACGCACTACCACCTTGCTTCTCATTGATATAATCAGCAACATCCAAGTTCAAAGCCAAATCAGGCTCCGGCAATGACATTCTGCAGGCTCTTTGGATCTTTCTTAACAAGGAATTACCAGAACTTGCTGGCCTCCTGACAGGTCGGTCACTTAAATAAATCCCGCTAGACATACTCGATTGTTGGAACTTTTTCGTCTACAGAAACTATTACCGTCTTATAATTGAAGCTTCAGTCGATGTACTGCTAGTACTGTACCGGCGTTGAATTGAGTGTGGTGAGCAGCTATCGGCCGTGTGTTGTCTTGAATCCTTATCTGCTGGGTGTGTTATTTTTCATTTAAATTTCATCAAGACTCGCAAAAAAAAAAGTTGGTTTTCCAGTAAAGTCATCGCCAGCGACCAATATTGTCTCTGTTTACTGGTCCTGTCTTGAAGCAATGGCGTCAGATTAGAGCTTACATATGTACATATAATTTACTGAACCGTTAGTAACAATTGTAGCCCCTTTCTGCGTCTTGAATCTGGACGGCTACGTGAGTTTTCAGTTCCCCAAACTACTGTTAAATAGCAATTTATAACGATGGCTAGCGAGAGTGATTCTTCTGCTCCCATAGAGGAAGATCCATTGAGTGTGAAACAGTTACAAATAGATTATGAGGTGTTATTAACAAAAATCCATGAGTACGTTGACGAGATCCGTACCAAGACGATTAGCATTTGCGAAGGACAGAACCAAATCATCAATGAAGATATTATTGAGAATACAATTAACAAGAATATAAAAGAATTTGAAGAATTACAAACCAAATGCAAGGATCTATCGTCATATTTTGATATGTTGGATCAATTGGAATCGATAACTTCGTCTTTTGATTCGCGGTTGGACAATATAATTAGGGAGTACAAACAAGTGAGACCAAAATAATGAGTCTATTAGATGCTTTTGCATATGTATATCGTTTTCTTTTTCAGTAATATATGATATATTATTACAATGGAGTAAGTAATGTCTAATGAAGTTGATTGAAGATACGATCTACAAAGATGACCCCCACCTAATTTTTTTCTCGAGGTATCTTAGACGTTGGTTGTCCCAATTACGTCTTATGGCTGTTTGCTTCATTCGAACACATGCTTGAACCATGACTGCAACCGTCTTGAATTTTAACCTTCGAGAACGCTGTGGTTTGAAATATTTCTCATATAAGGAAGAAATGTCATAATTGGGTTTCGAGTAGTAGTGTGAGCCATAGGATATATTTCTGGTCGAAGCAAGCTCCTCTTTACATCTTATCAAATCTTCTTGAATTTTGTGAGTTGTAGCTTTCAGGACTTTATTCAAATAGTCGTTGATGACTCTCAAATCGTTATTTTGTTTAATCTCGTTGTGGTACTGTAATCTATAGTAGTCCACCTTGCCCACGTTGTTATCCGTATCACTCAAGTACTCTGAACCTCTTGATATTCTTTCTTTATGGACAGTTTCCTCTAGTCTTAGATTTTCATCTTCTAAAGCAGCTATTCTATCTAGCAAACCCTTTTCGATCCTGTCGGGGCCCTCGTAGGCAGGAGACTTCCTGGATTGATACAATGCGATGTACTTTTCGGCTTTCGCGATAGCCTCTTTCAGTTGCTTATCCTTTGCCTTCATGAGTGCTACTAGCTCTTTTTTCATGTCATTCTTGTCCTTTTGTAAGTTTTGGAACTTCTTCTTTATTTCAATAAGTTCAGTTTCTTTCTCATTAAGCTGGTGTTTTAACCTATAAGTTTCTGAACTTGAAGAGGTCGACAACTTCTCATTCTCTTTAGATAGATTTTCATACAATTTTTTCCAGTTACTAATTTCTTGTTCTTGTAGATCCAAAAGGTTTGAGTTTTCTTTCTCTAGTCGATTAATCGTGGATCTTAAAGTATCTCTTTCCAAGATAGACTGTTCTAAGTGATTTTGAATATTTATAAGCTCATTCTTATCTGTAGCATTCGTAGAGTTTTCACGTAACGATTTCTTTAGATTCATAATTTCATTATCCTTCTCCTCGATTACTTTTAACGTTTGCTCTGATGACTTAACAGTATGATTGAATATTTGGTCTTCTAAACTCCTAACTTTTTTCTTGAGGTTCTCACAGTCACTTGATTTCTCCATAAATCTCGAATTTAAGGCTTTTTGCTCATTAGCCTTTGAAACCAAGTCCTCTTTGAGACTGTTGATTTGTTGGTTTAATTGCTCAATGGTTTTAACTCTCGTCAAGATTTCTGCATTTTTAATGGATTGGTTATTCCTACTTTCCTTTAATTCATCTTTCAAGGCATTTACTCTTGTTTGGTTTGTTTTTAGCTCATCTTTATAATTCTGGTTGATGGATTCCAGATCTTTGATCTTTTGCTCGATTATTTGTTTCTCGCCATTGATCATATCCAGTTTTCTTGTCAACCTAGAAAGTTTATCCATATTCTCAGATTTGGTCTTCTCAATAATTTCTTCTTTAGAGATCAATTGCTTTTCCTTGACACTCAGTAGGTTGGTTAATTCATCAGTTTTAGACCTCAATTCTGTAATCTGTTTCGTTAGTTTCTCTTCCTTCATCTTAAGTAATTCATTCTGTTGTTCCTTTTCTTTCAAATTATCCATTTTTCTATTAGATACTTGATCTCTTAATTGATCCAACTCTTTTTGCAATGACTCAAGTTCTTCAATATTTGCTTTCAACTTGGAATTTGTATCTGAATTTTCTTGATCTAGGTTTTTTATTATCAGATCTTTATCGGCTAATTGGGATACTATGTTTTCAATGGCTGATTCATGTGCAGTTTTAGTATCTTCTAATTCTTTGAAATGCTCCTTGTTCAAGGAACTGATTTGATCTTCCAACATTTGGATCCTTTCTTGATAATACGTGATACTCTCGTGTGTTTCTTCGTTATCCTGTTGAGAAGTTTCCAGAGATTTGATGCGAATCTTATAATCCTCAATCAATTGTTTCAGTTTTGCTGACTCATTTTCTAAATTATCTATATGAGACTCCAACTTCTGTACTGTGGCTTCGTATTTCGAATTTATATCAGTCAATTTTTGTGTTTCATTAGTAGATAGATCAGTGATAGTCTCATTCAATTCTTTGATTGTATCATCCAGCTGTGCAATTTTGGCTTTCAATTTACTTTCTCGTTCCTTGTATGATTCATGAGAAATGGACGTATCAGTCTCTATACTTTGAGTCTTGGTTAATTTATCCTTCAAATCCTTGATTTCATTTACTAACGATTCACGTTCTTTCAAAAGTATCAACCTCTTCTCTTTCATAGATTCAAAATTTGCTTGTAAATCAGCGTAATCTCGGTGTATCTTAACAAGGTTCCCATCCTGATCAATATCCTTCAACATGTGGAACAAGGTATTATAACTAGCCTTCAGGATAGAGTTCTCCTTGATTAAGGTCCGGGCCTGTTCTTGTTGTTCTTTTATAGGGTTAGAAATCGCCGTGTTCCCATTTAACTCATTCAATAAGTTCTTTTTCAAGCTGGGCTCTCTCGTATGGATGTTTTCCTTCACTAAAGTCTTCAGTTTTTGCGACGTCTCGACCAATTTCAAATCAGAAATGGTATCTTCAAATTGAGAGTCATCACCAAAACTCTTGTGTACATCCGTATTATCATTTATATCTCGTTTCCTAATCTTCCTGGCAGGCCCATCCACGTCACTACCGTCCTCGTTTTCGTTTTCATCAAGAATGTTTGGCAATTCGGAAGTAAATGGAGACCGATGAGGTCCTACCTTTCGTTTCTCTTTCATGTAACCAATCGGTGTGAACTCAAATTCATCGTCGCTCATCTTGTAACTGACTCTGCAAACACACTCCCTCTGGATCTCTCTACCTCAACGGGAGCTATACTGGCCAGAAGCTCAATGCCAATGTCAGTGTCAGGAAGTTGTGTTTTTTGTTTGTTTACATTCACAATACACGTATTAAAAAGCACATTGTACAAAAGACGCGTCAGTTACAAAAACTCACTGAATGGCATGACTAATGAGTTGAGCCAAGGTGCTATTGTTTGACTCATTCTATCGATTCAATTCTCTATCAGATATGTAGATTATGTAAATGTCATTGTAGGGCAACTGTCTCTGTATTACTGGCGTAACCCGTTTATAGTTTAGACACATCGTTAATGAAGTGAGATAACGCTTCAAGGGCCCTTCCTGAGTGGATACTCTCTTCTGCTACCTTGGCGCCCAGTTTCCAATCTTTATGTCCCTCGCTCAGGCAGTATAATACCGCTGTGTTCAGAATAATGTAATCATAAAGTGGGTGGTCATCACCAATCTTATGTTTCCCGCTCAGTATGTCTTCCCTCAGGACTCTGGCATTCTCCTTGGGTCCCAGCGATATACATTCATGTAAAGTATGTTCTTTCAATCCAAACATGGACGGGTCCAACTCGAACGTCTCGATTAGATCCTTAGCAGGGTGGACATGCCACACTGTAGTCTTACCGATCGGTGACACTTCGTCCAAGCCTACATGGCCCCACACTACAAACGTTTCACTTTCCTGGTACACTAAGGATGCCGCTTTGGCGTACTCTAGTGCCAGCCCTTTGGAGTAAACTCCCAGGATTCTCTTATTAACATGGTTCACCGGGTGCAATAGTGGTCCGAGGACGTTAAATATCGTGGGGATCGCCAAGAGTTTCCTCAACTTAGCTACAAGTCCCATGCCATCGTGGAAGTATGGTGCTAAAAGAAACATAAATGAATTGTCATGCCATAACGCAGGAACTGTGTTGGCGTTCACTTTCGACACCTCTACGCCAAGCACACTGATCAAATCTCCAGCACCACTGTTTGACGTCGAAGCTTTCCCCCCGTGTTTACAAATCTTGAGGTTGGGAATCCCAGACGCTACGATAGCAGCAGACGTAGAGACATTGAACGTATTTTGACCGTCTCCTCCGGTCCCGACAATATCCAATGCTACGTTGTCTGTACTGCCCTTACCATTGGGGAGAGGACTTTCTAACCTGTCGCTCGTGTCTCTGGGTGCTAGCGACGTGGTAATGGTCGATCCATCTGACTCACTGGGTATCGTAGACAACTCTACCAGCTGTGAATATTTCAACACGGCACGAGCAGCCTCAGCGATATATTCGGCTTTATGGTCTAGCCCACTAGTTCTGAGACCAGTTAAGAAACTGGCAACCTTCACATAGACCGGTAAAGGATCAGTGTCCACTGATTTTAACAATTCCATAATCTCTATTATGCCATTATGCAAATCGTGAGGAGTCAAACTCACAGGATTAGTTAACAACTTTTGAGTCAAAGCAACCAGGACCTTCTCGCTCATTGTCTTCACTCCCAACAAAGTTGAACCAGCTTTACATGCTCAAAAGTTTGAACATTGACCTTTCCTCACTGGAATGGTTATTACTCATAAATTAAGAAATTTTTCACTTACCAGTACATAGAGAGATAGCTAGTGAGAAGATGAAGAAACAATTTTGTAAGCCTCTGTACACTTTGTATATACTGTATTCACTCTAATTCAGACAAGTATCTTTCAGCATCGAGAGCAGCCATACAACCGGACCCTGCTGAGGTGATGGCTTGTCTGTATCTAGAATCTTGAACATCGCCTGCAGCGAATAACCCAGGCACAGATGTTAAAGAAGACCCAGGAACCGTCTTGATATAACCGGTCTCATCGGTGTCAACTTGACCCTTGACGATGTCAGTTGCTGGGGTGTGACCAATGGCGTAGAACAACCCATTGGCCTCTAAGTCTCTTTCCTCGTTGGTCTTAACGTTTTTGATTCTCAATGCGTTTAGTAGTTTACCATTCCCCTTAGCCTCCAAAGTCACTGTGTTGTATAGGACTTCGATCTTTTCATTGCTTTGGGCTCTCCTCTGCATAATCGTGGAAGCTCTCAAATGATCCTTCCTGACGATCAAGTATACTTTAGAACCGTACTTGGTTAAAAATTGGGCCTCTTCACAAGCAGAGTCACCACCACCGATCACAGCCAATGGCTTATTTCTGAAGATTGGCACAGCACCGTCACACACGGCACACGCAGAGATACCTTGTTGCCAGTAAGTCTCTTCACCAGGCAAGTTTAGTCTCTTAGCAGAAGCACCGGTGGCCAGGATAACTGCATCCGAGGTGATAGGTTCGGCATCCTCGTTGAACTCAGTCCACAACTTGAAGGGTCTCGAGGACAGGTCCACTTTCGAGATGGTTTCAGTAATGATATTAGTGCCAAATTTCTCGGACTGGGCTCTCATTCTGTCCATCAACTCAGAGCCAGTTAATCCATCAGGAAACCCGGGGAAGTTTTCAATCTCCGTAGTCGTAGTCAATTGCCCGCCGGCAGCAACCCCGTTAGCCAGCATACCTTCGTATAGAGTAGGTTTCATCTCGGCACGAGCCAAGTACACAGCTGCCGTGTGGGCAGCTGGACCGGAACCAATAATCGTCACTCTGTTGTGAACCATTCTTTTAGCAAGTAAGTTAATCTTCAAAATCTTTGTAAAGGATATCCAATATACAACTTGACAATTGCTTGTAGGATGAAGATCGCGACCTTAAACATTGTATTATATAGGGAAGATTCGTTAACTGGCAAGATTGCTGTCGAACTTTTTTCTCAAGTAGCACGTCAAAACGTTGGACCTCGCAAGGAAGGAAGGTCCTGGGTTCGAGTCCTGTGCTGTGCTGTGCTGCGCTTGTGTAAGGATGAGGCCCGATGGATGAATGTAGTCTAAGAGAGCAACGGAGAGCTCTCGTGGGGCTCAGCCTGTGGTAGTTGTTCCTGTTGCCACTGTTCGTGGGGCTGTACTGCTGAATTCTCACGCTCTAGTTCTCTTTCCAGTTCTCTTATCTTAGAGTCCGAAGAGTATAGGACGTAGAATTGATAGAAGTAGATCAGGTCAGGTATCACTGTACCTGCACTGCCAAAGATGAACGGTAACGCTGTGACAAAATACGCCTTCTTATCATCACTGTCGAGGAAGTTGCAACTTGTGAATATACTCACGTTGTAAGTGAAGTTACAAAGCAAAGTCGCTGCAAACAAGAATGGTGAGAGCCCATCTGTTGACTTCCTTTGGTAGTTCTTTATCAGTTGCGGTATCCTGGCACCAACGTAGAAAATGCCTCCCAACCATGAGGAGACTAGCCCGAGACGGCTTGTATCTCTGCCGGGAACAGAGGGGGGAACGGGAACGAGTGGGTCCGTGTCCATCGTGAATGCAGATAGAGAGTTAAGCAACATAACAGGCATGGCAGCAGCACCGTTAATTTCGTTAGCGATCGTCATTATAGAGGCTACCGCTGCGCTTTTCTTCGATAAGTCTACTCTCTTTGAGGAAGTCGTGCCCTCAGAATCTCCAGTGGCTTGATAGCCAGCAGAGTTGACCCTTGATAAATTGGGGACAGGCTCATGACCCGTGGTGGCTAGCTCGTTATTATGAACAACGCCGTAATAGTAATATTGTCCACAGACAAACAGATCGTTGCAAAGAAAATAGATCGCCAGGATCACTTGGAACTTTAATTGTTGGGTCAGCAACGCACCAGCTAAAGTCGTGATATCACCACATACCCATGCCAGCAGAAAATATGGCGATAACCCATCGACGGTCTTATCGCGATAAGTCTCGATGATTTGAGGGAACAACGAGATGAATGAACTGAAAAAGGATACTGAGCCGTTCAGTTCAGAAACTAACGGCCATATGCTTCTAGCACAACTGCCATCGCCATTCATTGGCAATATACACAGGTGTTTGTAACTTTGTAGCGTCTTTGACTTTGTATGTTTGTGCTAAAGTGGTCATTGAAGCCCACATAGTTTATAAAGGTTTTCAAAATTGCTTCTTATCAGTCACTTGCTAATCTGAAAATAAAATGTGTGAGTCGTATGTCATTCGAGGGCCTGGGGGAGGGGGATGAAGATCGTAACATTTTGCAATATAGATACCAGCTCTGTGTATATAAGATGAAGATGATTTATTTAGTTGTATTGAAAGTATTATAGTTTGTGGTGGAAAGAATGCCATTTATTGACAAAACTTGTCAGTAATTCTTCGGATTCCGTCCTGGTTATACCACTGGAAACTGGTAATGGGAATGCAAAGGATGGGTCGTTTAAGTCCTTCAAAGCCTTCAAATTATCAAACCCATAATGGTAGTTTATTAGAATGTTAAGGGTAAGCGATATCAGGATCTTATAATTGACTACTACATTTTTTTCGCAATAGGAACTCCAATCACGAGTGCTCACCTTTGACACATGTTCCGGCTTGCTTGTGTTGAAAATCTGGCAATTGTTTACTATTATGATATCCATGATCCACATGAATAACGTATGGTCTACTCTTTCTAAAATATTCCACCACGTCGAAATATTGAGCATGTTCTTGTTAACCTCTTTCTTGAGCTCCGTGTTCTTATTAAATATCGATGTGTAGTAACTGGAACTTAGAATCTTGGAGTCGTATTTATTCACTGTCCTTTCATTAAAACAAGTCATTTGAATCAAGTTAGTGAAGTTCCAAATTTTTGCTAAATCGCTATCAAACTCTTGAAGTAAATGGAAAAACAGCAAGACATCGCCCGGTACCAGCCCCTGTTTACAAATAGATTTCATTTTTAATAGTAACGTTAGATTCTGTAGTAACGGCTCTGTCAACAGAGTTGTTTCCAATTTGAGATCATTTTGTATCAAAGTTTGGATAATTAGCAATTTATCCTGTGGGAAATCCATCTCGTTAGTCAGCACCGAGTGTAATTTATTAAATGGCTCGATATACTGGGTCACAATACTGTTTCTGTCTTGTAGTAACTCTGTATAAAGTTTCCATCTGTGCTCACGTAATAAAGCTCCACTCCATACCAATTGTTTGAGCAAATTATGACTTGATTTTTTATTTAGTTTCTCATTATCAATCATATCCTTTACCTTGGACCTATATTTAGCTAATTGTTCAGTTCTCTTTGCCAATTGTGCGTTCTTCTTCATTTCCAACTTACCAAAACAGTCCATATTATTGTATATGGCCTTTTCATGACTTTTTTTCTCTTTTGAACTCTTTGGAGGTAGCCAGCTAGGTCTACCCATGCTAGTCAGCTGCAATTTATCATCAGAGACCAGGTTCAAGTCTTCCAATCCTTCCCTCGCAGCGACTTTCCAATTCCAAGGTAGGACTTCGGCGTTATGCGACCGGTTCGCAATTTGAATCTTCGAGTGTTCTTTATCGGTATGCTTATAAAACTGACTTATCCCTCTTGTAGTCTCTTCCACAAAGCGATGATCATTACAATCATTTTTTTTGCTTACCCCTGGGATCATTGTTGTTGGAATATCAGTAAAATTGGCGAATGTGGGTTGATCTTTTTTATAGACAGTTGAGAACGAGCCATTCACAGAAGAGGATGCCACTGGTACATTCCAAATCAATGAGCCTAAGGACCGGTCCTTAGGGCCAAGAGTCAGATCGTCAAGATCCTCGTCATCTGCATCAACATCCACATCAACTTTTGTATGTCTCTTCAAGCTTGTGCCATGGCCTTGGGTCTTGATTGTCTTCAAAAGATTGCTCTGTGTCTTCGCCTTCCTTAGCCTATACCTTTGTGAAGGGGTTATATATTTTCTTCCGTTCAATGGGTTCGGTAAACTTGGCGAACTCACCGAATTAGGTTTCACAGGCAGCGGATCCAAATCATCGTCACTGGAATAAAGCTCGGATTGGCTAGAAGAAAAGATGTCAGTGTTCCTCGTCAATGTGGAATCCTCACTAATGGGCCTTTCAGATTTGCTCATACGTGTGAGATCCGTATTGGATAAGTTCACTCCGCCGACAAACCTGTTCATTGAGCTCACTAAATTTGAATTGCTGCCTTGCCTTGAAGTGTCTCCATAGTAAGCAGACGGTATCTTCTTCATTACGAGCTTGCCGATCTTGTCTTGAGTGGTCAAGATATTAGAGAAGGAGTTTCAAATATTTACAACGACTGTTCTTTCTTGAGTTCGTTTTTCATGCTAGAATGGACAAGAATTCAAAACTCAACTTCGTACCGATCCTTCGTTCTCTTTTATTTTTATCTTACGTGCCTTGGCGTCTTTATGAATCTGCCAGCCATTTGAAACGTAAAAAAATCTTTGCCTTAACATTTTTTTGGAATTATAGTGTATTTGCCTTAAACACCAATTAAGAGTAGTACGTTACAGAACAGGCAATATTCACTAAAACTTTATTCTGAATACAACCGCAGATAGACTCTAGAGCTCAGATCAACAAACATAATTCCCGATAACTTACCTGCTTCTCTCTAGAGTCAGTTAAGAGCAGGCCTGGACCTAAAAGGTAAGACTTTTCGTGGATATTGGCTTTCGGCCTCGAGGATGGTACAGACTCGCTCAGATCTGGCATGCATCAACACGTGATGTGCCCTGCGCGTTTTCTTAGTGGTCTTAGGGCTTACAACCACCGATTATGCAATTTTAGTTTCTGGAATCTCCCGAGTGAGGTAAACCAGACTCTTTGCCCAGCCACTCGACCCGCATATCGGCGCAACGGTGAAACCTTTCCATGCAATAGCTTGCTGGGAAATGGTCACTGATCCTTGCAAATGAGCCAATAACTACTCTGCTGGGTTCATGAAACAGCTGCCCCAAACCGGAAAACGGTTGAACTTCAGAGGGTACCGAGGGTCCAGATTCCAGAGACGTGTTTTGGTTCTAGGCTGCTCTCTGTGAGACAGATTTGTAAGTGTGTTCTCCAGAAGACTGCAAGCAGGGACGTTTTTACTCCTTTCTCAATTCGTGCAATTTTTTTACCTATTTCAGTAAAGGGTGTGGTGATTTAGCTACGGAGATTTTGTGACAAGACAAACACTGAATATTAAAAGAGAGAGAAGGTTGCAACTTTCTGCTGGGTAGAGTCCTCTTGCCGAAGGGTTGGGTAGAATTGCTCTAAAAGGTTAACGCTAAAGATGTATGCCCTTTCACATATGCTGCGTGGCCGGAAAATATCGGAGACGCTAAAACGGTTCAGCGTTTTTTTGGTACTAAAACTTGAGGTTCTAGGGTTTTATTACAAGGCATGAGTCTTTAAAGAGTAGGGTTCAAGTTCCTGAATCTCTTGGTGAGCGCCTAACACAAATATCCAAGACAAGAGGGACTGGAACATATGTCTCTTAGTAGTTAGTAGCTGACTGGCTTCGATTTTTGCATCAGTTGCACAGGTGAATCTTGTGATGATCTTGGACAACACCTCTAGGTTTGCAACCTCTCCTGGAGCAAAGTTGGGCTTCATTGATGGTTATTCCAATCTCTGTTGAGTAATTGTCACGTGGTTGGAAAGAGGGGGTATTACACCTAGCCCCGAGCGTCTGAATCAGTATATAAGCTTTGTTCCCAATTAGTGTGGATATTTCCTTATTTGGAAAGCAATTCCCAATTGGTATGAGACGGCTGGTAAACGACTGTTTTAGGTCGTGTATTCGTGTACAGTGATATATTATATTTGCCCTAACCCACTCTGAGTTAGGGTTGTATTATTGTGAGTTACTTGACCTCAAGGCATCTCGCTAACGATTAACAGTGGCCATGTCAACGCTGTAACTGTCCCAATCTCCAAAGGCAATTCGGTTTGAAACCTTTTCTGTTACCAACTTTAAGCTCAGTCCATCGAAAGGAGAAAGTGGGTGATAGCATGGGTCTGGATGTTGAGACCAGTTATCGGCCAATTTTGGAGAAGGTATAAATCAACTTTCAGTCAAGAATCAAAACTTGTCAAGGAAATAGTGAAGTTTAATAATGGATCTGCGTTGCTGAGGCCTGGTAATCCCGACTTCAAGGAGCTTGCACGCTTGCTTAATGAGTCGGACTCCTTTGCAGAACTAATTATGGTGTTGAAGTTTAAACTAAGGTCAAAATGTGGGCCCTCTTACCTTAAACTTGCAAGTAAGCTTTCTAACCAAACCAAAGAACCAGAATTGGCTAGATGTTTGTTTCATCCCAGGATAAACGCAGCTTTTAAACAAGATTTGTTGAGGGCTAGTTCCGTGGTGATTAAGTCAACTGAGTTAACCGACAGAGAGAAATTTAACAAGATGTATGATATTATCAAATCGGTGAGAGTTAACTTCTTGTTCAATGGCCGCTATACCTACATCAAATTACCTGAAGAGATTCACCGTTGGTTTTACTCGAAACTGGCGACGCCAAAACAACGAAACGATCACTACTTGTTTTTAGTTGAAAACCAAGTCTCACTCTGCCACAGCATATCACTGTCAAAATTGAGATCTGATATATTAGCCCAAAAGTCAGAATCAGACGTCCAATTGATCAGCCTTGAATTTTATTTGCACAACGAAGAGACAGAATCGGTTTTTTACCAGAAGTTCATTGCATTGTACGATTTATCAACAATGTCACGCATTGTCTCTCTTTTAATACAAAGGAAACGATACCATCACATTGAGAAATATATGAGCGCCCTGGCGATAAGGGTAAGATTAGAAGAAGAGAGTGTTCCATCGACCAATTTTTCAAAGCTTTCACTAAATTTAATAAGTTATGTTACAACTTTATTGAAATTTGCAGCCGCTTTGGAAAAGCCTGATTTTTTTCAAGCTATCTTGAGAGAGTATTTGAAATCTTTGGAAGGAAATTCTCTAATGTTTAATAATCCAGTCTTTGTTGAACGATTTGGGAAGCTTATTGTTCTCAGTCTGGGGTTTTTTAGAAAGCAAAAGGCACAAAATCAGATTCTCACTTTGATATCTTCACTAGACCTTTTGCGTTTTTCAGCTGATCCAAAATTTTGCAATGCAATGATTCTCGAACTGCTCTGTTCTTTTCGAGAGTTTAACGATCCCAGGTTGTCGTGTCAAGTGCTGGTTTCCTCCACCCGTGACGACACTATATTAAAGGCGCTCAATGAATTGGGTTTATGGAGCAGGATATTTCATAATAATAACAAGATTCTACCTGAAGAGTTGTTATTGGAAGAAAAAGCCAGGATGAGCCCATTAGGTCCCAAGACCCTGTCTCTAGTAAAACCAAAAGGTATTGTTTTTTTGAGTGAACTCTATTACATTGTCCTTAGAACAAATGCATCATTGCTCTCCAAGGCGGATTATAAAACAATGATATTAGACTTATATCATAAATATATCGATTTCATGAGGACTAATACTCAAACTCCAATTTTTAAAGACGTTGATTTTGGAGTGATAAATCTCTTCCTTCATAATTTGATCCATCAGTTGGGTGATAGGCAAATAGCTTGTGATGTTTTAATTGATGCATTAAGTCACGACTTTATCCTCAGAAACATGAACTTCTCTGCCGAAAATTGTCCTTTCACAACGGTTCTTTATGGGTACGATAAAGCTACATCACAACAAGTATCAACTATTTTGAGTTTAATGGAAAAACTGCAAGTTCCTCTGACTTTCAAAATATGTGTGTCAATGATTATGAGATATATCAAACTCGGCAAACGAGAGGAAGCGTATGCATGGTATCGTAAAATATACTTGTCAAATTTCACTGTTAACCACCATAAGCTTTTAGAAATTCTCAAAAAACATAAATGGGACATACCGATATCAACTGAAAACGATATGGTTCAGTTTTCTCCTGAATCAGATAGGGACATTTCAAACCGTGAAGTTGTAGACGATTTAGTGGCATATGGGGAAAAGATTACGGATACAACTGAAAAAGAAGGTGTATTTGAAGAGATTACTGATATGCTTGTAGATTTCCATAAACATGACGATAATACGATCATCTGAGTTTGATGGTAACCAAAAATGTAAATATTCATTACCAATGTTATACTAACACTGTGTTTAATTATAAAGTATTATAGCACAAAGCATATTAACTATTCTTTCTTGTAATCATATTTTCTATATACAGTATTATCTTTCTATAAAGAAGGGTTTTATATCAATCCACAGTTACTTAAAACCAAGCCATATAACTGACATCTGTGGCAGCTAAATTCCGAGGGTTGACAGCTGAGCTGATTAAGTCTAGGACTGGTTGAGTAGTTACTGATGGTGTCGAGCTTAAATGCCCCAATTGAGCCACTCTTTTGGTGATCAAGTCAACATTTGACTGTACCATTTCCCTTAATTTGGGGTTTTCTACCACGGGGCGGTGAAGGTTACTATACCATGATATAATTTCATCACGAATAAATAGTGTCAAGTAGGTATTCAGCTCGTTTTCAGGTTCAATAAGCGCACGGGCAGTAGAAAACATATTAACAGCGAAGACACCCTCTAAGACTGAATCACCGATCAGTTTTTGGATATTCGGAGTTAGTCTAAATGGCACCGGTTCATTATTATGAAATATCGGAGCATCAAGAGGCAGATTCAGATCTGAATTTTTAAGCAAAGGTTTCACTCTTTGCAATGGATATCTTGACGGTAACATTTCTAATGTGAAGACATCACCAGATTTTCTATCTATGTAGATCTTGTGCGGCGTACGGTTGTTGATCATCATCATATATGTCATCAAAGTGAAAGTACCATAGTTCGATGCAAATTGTTTCCTGAACAACCAAAAGTCTTCAAATTCAGAAAATAGGTTGGTATAGTGGTCTTTCAAGACAGTCGAAGGAATAAACATTGTCTGGATGGAGCTAAATATTTCAATTTTGACTAAATTGATATCTGGTGTTGGTAAAGACCTATCATGGGCAGTATTTAATTCCTTAGAAACAAAGTCTTGAATTTCTGCCTGACCTATTCCAGCAGTTGCACAATAGTCATCATAAATTTGATGCAATGTATTGAATGAGCTGCTATCGTTCATAATCCTAACTTGAGGGGATAATGGGATAGCCACTGGAAGGCTGAACTCAATGTTCCTACGTCTGGTCTCAACGTTTTTGTATAGCAATTCGTTCAAAAGACGGTATAATTGAAACATCCGTTCCTCTCTTCTAGAATGTCTGGCAGCAGGGGATTGAACAGCAAATGAATGCAAGCTACCATCATGGCCGCATAAGTTAATTCTCCTATAAGAAGAATGGGTGGAACGTACAAAATTGACTTCCGGAAGGAACCTAGCTATCTTAACAAAATGGGAATTGCTATCATGGTTCAATAAATATTGGCCGGGAATTTCAATATCTTCAAATTTTTGATGATGGAAATTGCTCAAATTAGGACACACTCTTTCTAGATATTCGATCTGAGGAGCTCTGTCTAATTTGTTTTCCAATCTACGGCGCCAGTACCTTAGCCTCTTCAAATAGGTCTCAAAGTTTGGTTTACTTTCAATAAAATCAGCATTGAACTTAGGTCTAATCTGAGGGTCGAGAAGAGTTTCAGAAAGTCTTGCTAAGTTAGTTTCTGTGTTTGATGGCAATGGAGAGTTTACCCTTGGAAGTGGCAGGCGGTTATAATTGAATGCACCGTCGATTAAAAGCACGTTTATTAGTCTAAACAAATCCTCATCGATAGTTGTCTTGAATCGTTCATTTATTTGAGCCACTAATGACTCCAAAGACAACGCTAAAAGAGGGTAAGCCGTTTTGAGAATATTGCTCAACTCCTGGAGATGTTCCCATGGTTGTCTAGGCCCTTCATTGGTCGTGGGTGCGCTTGTTGCTTCTCCGATGTCATTCAATACTGCCATAGTACGTCTTTGAATAACAGCAAAATCCTCCCTCGTGGTCCGTAGCTGGAAATGTAAGGCTTGAGGATAGCTCTTGGCAATTCTGATTAGGATTTGGCGTACTAGGTTAGCCTCTTTATGTGAAAGTGACGTGAGTAATTGTGGGATAAATGTTATCCAATACCATACCGGTACCTCCCCTCTGAATGAATCAAATGCATTTGCAAGAGAGCCTGAAGCATCGTCCATGCTTATCAACCACAAAATTCTACACAGCAAATGTCTCGTTTTTGAATTTTTGTAAAGCCCAGCTGCTTGTAAATAGCAACTAACTGCATTGCTAGCATAGTTGATGTTACTTGGCTCTTCAGTTAAACGACGATCATTGAAGTAACCCCATTGTGCCCAAGCCTTTGCTAGGTTTAGATCTATCTGTACAGCTGTTGCAAAAGCTTGATTCGCTTCATCATAGGCCTTCAGTTTTGAAAGAAACATACCTTTCAAGGTAAAAAACTCTGCCTTTTGACTTGTACCAAAATATACCAGATTGGTATTGCTAATAACATCTAAGCCTGTTGTTAATTCGGTCATGTTTTGATAATGACATTTTGCCTGTTCTCTTAGTTTTAAGAAAGCCTCCTGGATTTCGATATTTGGTAGAGTATAGATTCGTGCCAGTTGATTAATACAAACATCTGGCATATTGTGTTTCCTTGCCACATGAGCAAACCTGTTGATAATCCAGGCAAGCTCATGGTATCCTCTATAAGCGTGGGTGTTTATAGTGTTGTTACTATTGTTTTGTTGCAATGTGGGGATCAATGGTAAGTATGCATTATTGACTACTTGGAAGGTATGCTGTCTCCAAGTTACTAAGTCATTCCATAAATCGATATCGTCCCAAATGTTAGGTAATCTATCTCTCCACGACTGGAAAACTCTTTTAACTTCCTGGGCCTTCGAGTCAATATTCTGTGCACTTGTTGTGTGAAGATTATTGTATATATGAGAAGCTTCCAAAAATTCGAGATATTGTTGGAATCCATGCAATAACCACTTGTGGGCAGGCGTGAACCTTTCTGGTAGAGACACCCACTTGTGCAAACTTAACTGGATTCCCTCATCGCATAATCTTCTTATATCCTGTTCTCCATTACCCGTGTCAGCAAAATTCTGTACTGATAAAAATGTTTCAAACATTTGCCTACGAGGCGTTGGGACATCCATGACACTTTTTACAGACTGTTCTAATGCTTCCCTGTCAGTGTTCCAATCAGCAACTCTCCAACCACATTCTAGTAGAAGGTCTGTAAATCCTTCATTTTTAGCTAATTCTGTTAAGATATCCCATTGCTGCAACTTTTCGGCACAAAGTATCCAATTATCCTCCCATAAGGCATACTCTGATTCAGAATATGGCAAAGCTCCGCTTCTGGCTTTGACTTGTGCAGTTTCGTATAATTGTTGTGCTTTGTCCCACAAGCCTACTTGTTCGTAAGATAAAGCAACATTGGTCTCGTTATATTTAGCTCTACGTCTCCAAAGGCCATAGAATACATCGTCCTCCTGAAGGTTTCTGTATAATTCTAGTAACGCATCTTCATTTGCCTCAATAATTTTAACATTGTCATTGAAGTTATTCTCTTGAAAGGATTCCAAAAGTTTGATGGATTGGTACCATGAGTTGTACGATATCGCCAGGTATTTCACTAAATGAGGGGGTATTTCAAGGTTGTCAATCCTGCTTATAGAATCAAGTAGCATAGTGGTGATATTTGTCTTTGAATTAACTTGCTTGGTGTGGTATGGTTTAGATAGTAAAGTAACTAATGACCTCACAAATCCATATTTTTCGTTCCTTGGGATACACTTGTATGCTTGCGGGAAAAGGTTCACCCAAGCTTTCTGTATAGCCTTCGGATCTTGGTAGAACATTTCAACTAAAGGTTCTAAAATGTCTTGAGTAGTTACGGAACATAGTTTCTTCATGGTTGTTTCATGGTCTTTTATAAACCTTTCTAGCTCTGTCAAGTCATCTTCCACTTTTAGTGCATCGTTCTCAGGAAGATATTCAGATAGCATCGACGGTTGTATCAAAGAATACGCATTTGTCAATGAAAGAGGATGATTTTTGTCAAATGAACCATATAAAAGCTGTGAGGCTTGGTTCAACCAGCAATAGTCAGCAATAAACTCCCAATTTTGATCCCTGATGACATAATACAGACGTTCTTTGATATCTTTCTCCAAGCTTCCTTCCAAGACTTCCATGAACTTTTTTCTTATCGTTATATTTTGGGTCCTAGTTCCTACTAAAAACGGTTGTTCCATCCGAACAGTGATTTCTGTATTGGTTAAGTGCTTCCGATCGAATAAATCTAGTACTATCTCATAGAATAATTTCGACAATGATGGCTCTCCGCGAACCTCGAAAGCAAGCATTTTGGTTAATATAGCTGTGTTCTCTTTGATGGTAGGAAACACCTCATTACTGAAAACCCATGTCCTCGCAACAAATACTATTTTTCTTAAGAAATTTTGATCCATTGACCTATCTATCAACAACGCTATTGTTGATAGGAATGGTCTACGGGAGTCGCCCAAAGATGAAACTTTAGCGGCCAGTAAACATAATAACTTCTCAAGAAGTTTTGTAGTGATCTTTGCTTCTTCCACAGCAACAGCATCCTTCGGTTGAGAAGTGCTTAAATGATCTTTACAAAGTTTGTTAAATGTCTTCATGATTAGAGGCAATAATGAATCTACTCTTTCTGGAAAAATAACAAAGAGGGTCCAGACTAATGTTATACCAGCAGCAATCGATGAAGTATCTTGTAGGTCCTTGTTGATCGTAGATACTAAGTCATTAATGAAGACTTTGGAAGGGGTTCCCTCTGTATCGTCAAACTCTATGGTTTCTGTCTTCAGAGCTTTAAGTACAACATGAAGAACTTTGACTAAGCTTTCTTGTATGTCATGGTGAATCACTTGGATAGGATTTTCTAATAGAGTACTAATAGTAGACATGTTTTCGCGGATCCATTCTGGAGACTTGTTGTTGAAATAAAGATGTAGTACGTCTAGAGTATTAATGCAATAATAAACCGTATTTTCAGAACTTAAATCTATGTTAGTCAAGAATTTCTCAAAATACGATAGTTTAATATTAACATTAGGCCAGAATTTCTCAGACAGTAATTTTGAAAGTATATTCAACGTTTTGATGCCTAAGGGATTATCACTGGCTCTATAATCAGAAGCACCGATATACCTTACCAAAAATGAAATGCATGTTTCACGTAGTTTTATAGGTACCTCATAGTCAATATTCAATTCTGACAGTTCCTCTGACTGACTCTCTAACTTAGTGAATTGACTATCTTCCGTCATTTGGTCAAAGTCTCCTTTCACTTCAATATCCTTTGTTTCCTTTAACCTGTTTTCAAACTCATCCTCTCTGTGTTTCAAGGTCATTTCCTCCCATGTTAGAATTAGTTGAGCTAAATCGATAGCCATGCTATGGCTATCAGCATTTGAATTTAGCATAAACGTTATTTTATTCATGTGGTTGATGATGTTGGATATAAACAGATTTCTTGAACTGTAAAATAATTCAGCATGATTAATTAGGAATTGATACAAGGAGTTGTTTTGGTTCGATGTGTTCTCAAATAAAACTCTCTTCACCCAGCTAACCCATTCCTTCGGTGTCCCTGCAGCCTCCATTTGTTTATCAATTACGGGAGCCAGAATATCAAGCGATTGTCTAACTAAATATCTTGCTTCTGTTTGTGGATTTCTTAGCAAAGCAACAAAAACTTGAGTAACAACTTTAAGTGGGAAGTCATATTCAGCAATGAACATGGAAGTAACCAAGTATGCAGTTTGCTTCACTAATGTATCCTCCAATTTAATAAGGTACCAATTAAACTTTATTATATCCTTCCGTATATTTGACAGGTGAGGACGTGACCATTTTATTAAAGCGGCAGAAAGTTGTAGCAACTCAAATCTGTAAACATCAAAGTCATTAGGCGTCTTAGCAAGCATTTCTTCATTGTTAGATTTCCAAATTCTAGTGTGAATTAGTTCGAGCCACGTAGGTACTTTATCAGATATTTCTAACACCATCAGTTTGTTATATTTGACACCTTGGAAAATAAGAGAATAGCTAATAATGTTCTTCATCATGAAAACACGCACCTCGATATCATTCGATTCCAGTATGTATTGCGCAGTGTATTGCAAATATTCATTAAGCGTTTCAAAATTGTTATTAGTAATTATTCTATCGTAGATGAACTCGTAGATGCTGATTGAAATCTTTAGCTTCATGGAAATGTTGAACTCAAGGAAATTCAAGAACAGATCAGGCTCTCCTATGTGGGTGTTTGCGTACGCTAAATAGAAATTTTGAAACTTTTCCACTGCTTGATTCAATTGAAGGTCATCAATATAGAATGAATTGGCATCAATTGTCTGCTTAGTAATCTTAAGCATATCTTTGATCTTAAAAATCATCTTCTTCTGGTTGCTTAGCCACTCGTTACCCTTTATTTGGTAGATGGTGTCAAATATATCCACCATGTTGGCAAAAAAGCTAACAACTCTCACCTGGTTCGAGGGTATGCTGTTGAGATAGTATTCATAAATGCTTTCTAGTTCTTTTTCAAAATCTTCTGCTAGGTCCTTTGCTTCAGGCCTCTTTATTATACTACACATGAATAAGATGAACTGTCTCATAACAAGATTCTTTTTGAAGTATTCTGTAACAGATGTGTGGAATCTGTTCATATATTTGGCCATCGGTTCTCTGAATGGAGAGTCCAGTTGTAAACGAAGCTTTCTTTCCAATAACAGAACTTTTAAAAGCAAATCATTTAAGAACATATCTGCCCGAGGAGGCAGTAAGTGGAAGATGTTTATGATACTTGTCATAATTTCTGTTGGCAGTTGTTCCTTTATATCCTGACCAAACATATTATCCAAAACTTCAATTCTGCACCATGCATTCAAGTGATCTAATAATTTCTTTCCGATCTCTACCTTGAAGTATGCAATTAGTAATTCCAGTAACTTCGATAACGCATATAATCCTGATACTGTTAGCTTTTGGTGATCGGAAAGATTCATAAGCATTGGTTTTAGACCATTCTGTAATAACTCTTTAGGAAGTTTAGAATTACCTTCCAAAGCACCTTTCAGAGCTTCATATGTCGTATCAATGATTTCCTTCGAGGTTTTTAACATAGTTTTGAAGAAGACAGCTAGGATTCTAATCCTAATATTACCCTGTTGCGATGATGCAAATTGTTCATCTTTCAAAGCAAGTGCTAGAAGTTTTATGCACGCGATACGCAGTTTCACTAGCTGTTCTGATGTAGTATGCTCGGCAGCTCTCTGAATTGTAGAAAGGGACTCATCATCAGCATCAGCTAAGATAATGACTTCCTGCAGTAGTCTAAACAACTCTTCATCAAAGGTCAAAAATGTGTTTGGTAAACCAAGACAATATGTTATGGCATCAACATTTCCGATCTGCATGGTAAATGATAGAGCTCTTAATGGTTTCGCAAAGATCGACGAAAGCAGAAAGCTCTTAGACTTTTCCATCAACTTGACGATAGATATGCCTGTAGTCTCGTGTATCACTTGCAAACATTTCTGGCACGCTTCACGTACCTTGGCATTAGGGTTGCTCAATTCACAAACAATATCGGTTAGCGAATGGTGGATAGACTTCACTTCTAGGTCGTTTTCGGTTATAGAGTCAAAAGTCTTTTTTAAGACACTGACTAAAATATCTTCAGCATCCGCTGTAATAGCCAAAGTGGCGCCTTTCGATGTGTCCTTTAAAATAAATAAGCAACTACTAACCAAATCAGGTTGCAACTTCCTCAGGAAATCGGTAGAAACACCTATGTCCATAATTAATGTTTTAAGACCCAATACACCGCCTCTTTTGTTGTAAAAGGCCTCCTTGTAGCAATCATGAATAAAGTTTTTGATTAGATCGTAAACCAATGAGTATTCAAACACAAGCTCTGGCCCATATATCAACAAACATTTTTCGTAGATTCGTTTAATGGATCTTATGGCAGAGTCTTGTACATCCTCCACATAATAAGATAAAGACGAAGATATTGCGTGTATCAAAGTTAAGCTGTCCAGTGTTATCTCAGGCTGACTTATGTCCAGATTGTGAATATTTGACAAGTTTCTTTTCCTAAGCAAGTTACTGTTGACTTGCAATAGACACAGGTGATCTACAACATGATTTAGAAGCTCTTCAGCTTCAGCTTCAAGCTCTTTGATCGAAGTTGTTAGGAACATTGCCTCAATGAGTTTAGTAAACATTTTTTCCTGGATAGATAGTGAATCTCTATGAAGAGATTTGTCAGGTGTGTAGTTTGCCTCAACTTCAAAATTCTTGATAGAACTGACCATCGAGCTCTTCTTTACAAGTTCGACGTAGTTTTCCGGAAATTCAGTAGAGGATTTTATGAATAGCAATAGAATCTTGGAAAGGTATCTGAAGGCATATGTTTTATAGTTGAGGTCAACTTTATAATTCATCAAAACATCTAAGGCAGTCTGAAGCCCTGGTGTCACAGATAAAGGAATCTCTTCGGTAAGGCCGTTGACTTTGAAAAATGCTTCTATTTCGTATTCTATTTCGTCTTGAGCTTTCAAATCTGAAGGTGGTAGTAGTAATCTACGGTTTCGGCCGCCCAATTTTCCTAGAATTTTTGCTACAGTATGACTTATCGTATGATTAAAGGGTTGCGGTTTCAATAATTTGAATAATGCTTTGGTAACATCATCTATAACCGGTTCTATGATAGGGTCAAAATATTCTGCTGTTAAGTTATCTATGCATAATTCTAGTGTTCTCAGACCTTGGGATATAAGCTCTGGGTAGCCCTGCAAGGCGTAAACTAGAGGTTTCATGAGATACGGTAAGAACGGTGCTAAAACACTCAACCTTACAGGAACAGTAATGCATAACTCCACATATAACTCACGTTCATGAGGAATCCTTGCTGTTAATATCAGCTCATTTAAAGACTGTAGCAATACCTGAAGTATAGGTTTAATAGATCTGTAAAGGTTTTCAAATCTACCCCCGCCTATGCTTCTAAAAAGAGTCCTTATCAAATAAAAGTATACCAGAGGTTCCTCAGCACCAGTAGAGTACTTTAGGGAATCCAAAATTAGATCGTTTAGATGTGGTAAAAGAACTGCTTCATTACTATTAGGAAATAAATTAACAGACATAAAAGAAAGTTTGAACAGCCTTATCAAAATATTCGATTCATTAAAGTTCACATTTCCCAGTACACCCAGCTTCGTCTTTAAAAACCTTATCAATATGCGAGAGAAATTAGGTGATATCATTTCGCTAATCAAAAAGGATTGGGCAATATGCAATAAAGCGGAATCTTCTAGCATACGCTCGTAGAGAAATTCAATTTCTGATTCCACGATTTCATTAAATGTTGTACTATCCATCTGTAAAAATATGAAGGCCAAATAGTCCATCAATTCACGTCCATCTTTTGTTGTCGAAATTGGAAGGCTAGGTGTAGTAATATCAAAATATTTCTTACCGGGAGTTACCATGGTGTTAGAGGGACTGGCAAAAAACTTTAGTCCAACTAGTCCTTCATGAAACAAGCTCTTGAGCATTGTAACTTCTTCATAAGAAAATACTCTTGATACGGAAGCCCATAATTTAGGATTAGAGATTGTGAAATCCCCAGCTGGTGGATTGAAAAGTTTCAAGTCATGTATAATAGTCTTTAAGAACGACAATAAAGTACGATATAGGTAGAATGCATCCTTTATTGGGTCAGATGAAGGGCGAGGAGCTAAAGAGACTGGCGCCAGATTTTTCAGCTCATACATATCTATGACATTTTCATCCTCATTTAGTTTTGCTCCATCGGTAACACTGTCTTCCATATTAATATCGCCTTCCATATCGGTTTCTATTACAGTAGACGGCAAAGAATTTGTATCTTCTACTAGGTTAAAATGCTCTTTCATGTAAACGTCTGGACTAATATCTTTAATGGCGATTGACTCGTGAAGTTTGTTCGTCTTTTCTAGTTTTGTTGCTTCAAATTCTTTGTGATGCTTCATCATTGTGTTGTATTGCTTGTTCAAAAGTTTGAATCGACTCACGTAAGAATCAATTATCACCATCAGTAATTTTTTAGCTCTAGGTGCATCTTGGGGGTTCTCTTTCCCCAATTTCAGTATCCTCTCCACGAGATTTAATAATAACTTTGCACTCATGATTTGTACAGTAAATGCCAATGAATCGTCTAGCAAGTACCCAGTGTACATTTTTATCGTCTTCTCGATATCATTCAACCTTAGCTCGGATCTTATGTTGTGAATAAAATCTGCGACTGTGCTATAAGCTAGCGGTCTTAAAATCTCATAAGTGGTAAACCCTTTCCCGATTAATACCCTTTCATCAAATAAATAGTTCAATTTGGGCAAGAATAGAGACTTGTAGTTTGTGGATAGAATATGTCTCGTGGCATGCAATAATTCCTTTCTAGCCGAAGACAATTCTGTTGGACAGTCTTGCAAAAGACGAATAATTAAATCAGGGACAAATTCTGCATGGCGTTGAAGAAAATCTGATGCATAGCCTCTAATAAACACATAGGCTAAAAATGAGGTAGCCTTAATCTGTGCCAATATGAACTCACAGTATGTTGCTCTATTAGCAATATCTGGAGAAACACTAACGTACAGTTCTCCACGACTCTCAGCAATTTCGCGTTGCTGTCTCTGCTTATCAACTTCCAATTTTAATAAATCCATAACTAGCGGGGTGAATTGCAATAGAGACGTCTTTGTAAGATGCTTATAAGACGAATATAATGTTACCATCGTAATGGGGCACTCAGAAAGTATCTTGAAGGAATACATGGTTGGCTTTAGCGGGTCTGATATTGTTTTCCCTACACTATCTGGAAACGTTGACGGGCTTCTAAACACTGAAGTGCTCTTTTGAGAGTCTGAATTGATCGATGGATAATTGTTTTCTTCAGCCAAACCGTCGTCGTCATCGTCGTCAAGCAAATTCTGAGAGATTTCATTCATGCCATTCTCGTCATCAGAATTCCCATTACACTCTCTTTTAACTAACTCCGACGAGTTTTTATAAAATTGTATTATTATTGTAATAAACTGTTCCACCTTGTCTTGTAATAGATTCTTATATGATTTAAAGATTATTGTTAAGATCTTCATACAGAAAACGCCATTTTCCTCGTTTTCTCTTGGTAAAATGTCAATTAACACGTTTAAAATCTCCACTATTAAGGTATCGGAAGACTGGCTCGCTAAAGCAATATTTAGCATCTCAAGGATGGAGTTTCTTAGTTTATGCTCAATGCTAGATTTATCAAAACTAATGGGAATATTTTGCAAATCCTTCAAGAGGGCAGGAACAAGCTTCTCCATAAACAGTTCATAATCCTCATTGGAACCACCATCCATAATATCACGCAATTCTGATAAATTGGTGTATTTATCTTCCAATGTGGTAGACACATCAGTAAATACAGTAACAAACTCTTCCAATTGTTCGGTCAGCGACATACTGAAAAAACGCAATCTGTTTGTTATGCCTTGGTTTGTAATCAACAGTTCTGCTGATACTATGCGGTAATTCCAATCGGTAATTGATCTCTGAAGCGTTCAATGGGAAGAAACTGATGAGAATTGTGGTAAATGGTCATTAAAGCAATTGACAATTAAACTGAAAAAATACCGATTTGCTCTGTACTTCACGATAGTCACGTGCACACTTACTCGACTAGGAAAGAGCTCCAGTTCTCCAGCCTTGGGGCCACTACACTTGACAGTTCGCGGCCAGCTCCCCTAGAGAGCAATAAAAGCTCTTCAAGATACATCTACTGAACGACGTGCTACCGAATCCATGAGGAACGCAGAGGTAAGAAAGGCAAAAAAAAAGTCCATAGATTTTGGCAAAAAATAATGCTCCAGGGGAGGTTCGAACTCTCGACCTTCAGATTATGAGACTGACGCTCTGCCGACTGAGCTACTGAAGCTTTAAACTTATGGATACGTGTAAATTTTGTTTGACCTTATGCAATTGTACAGTGGTAACATTACTAATGCTACAAGAATGCATACGTGGCCCACGTACAAGATGTTTGATATACGGAGAGTAATTTGAGTATTTAACACGATGGGTCTTAGTATTTTTCGAGTAAGAACGCCTATAGGATTGCCATTCATCTCAATTGTAACGCAGCCTTGATTACGAGACCTTGGTTTCCATCATGGTTTGTTAGGAGGAGGTACAGCATGTGTTGAGTGCCACTGATGGTGATATTATATCACGCGTATGTTTGTTTCTGTTAGCAGATGAATGCATTTGATTGTACCTTGTTAGTGTAGTGGGTCAAAATTTATCAAGAGCGCATTGTATACTTTTGCCACTGTTTAAAGCTCAAGCATCGATGGCTTTTCTAGAGACAAGTCTTGTAGTAGAGCAAATGCCTCGAAAGTCATTTTACATGGAGAATAAGTTATGGGATTAGTAGCTCACAGGTATTCATAGTTCAACTGTTGCAATATCATTAATAACAACGACGTGTATCTACAACTCAAACACAAGTTTCTAAACATGATCAGCTCATATCCAGTATAGTCTTGTGACTTTAACATCTTAGTAATTATAGCTTGAACCGACCGCTAGCTTAGTTTTCACTACAATTCGCCCCACGTCATAGCAAGACAAATTTTGACCATATCATCATCCAAAGAGTAGTGTGATAGGAGTGTACAGTTCTTAATGAGCACTGCTGCTTGTCTCAGCTTACATTGGTCTCATTGTCCAGGCAATCGCTCAGCAGGTAAAATAAGTTCTGTGTATAGTTTATTTACTTGTTTTTTTTCCGATTTTATGGAATTTCATAACCATCCATTATCTATAAGCCATCCATTTGGAACAAACAGTGCACTAGCGAACTCAGTACTTAGGCGTCGGTGTATATGGCATTATTAACATAATTACTTGGAATTAGTGAAGATAGTACAGAGAGAGAGAAGATGGTGTTTCTATGGTGGCATCTGTTGTCTTTTTGTTTATACTGTCAAATAGCATTAGGTAAGGATTCCAAAAACACACTTACAATCGTTAGTTTCCCTGAAGTTAAAATCGGACAGTTAGCAGATGGCCACTACTACGTGAATGCTTCATTTGGAACGCCAAATCAACATCAGCCTATATTAGTGGATATTTCGAAGCCTTTCACATGGGCCTTGTCCGGTGCTGCGGACACTCAGTGTAATCGGCTGAATAGTGGCTGTTTAAACACATTCTATTATCCTGATGAGTCTACTACTTCTGAGGAGCTTAGTAATGGGCATATTTACAGGATGAGTTTCATCGATAGGTCCACAGGAAACGGTACCGCATATTCGGACGTCTTTAACCTAACCCATACCTGTTCTAAGCTTGGAGACATTGACAATATGGGACTAAACTCTACTTTTAGTCAGCAACAATTCGATGCCAGCTATCTAAACTTGACCGGGATGTCATTTATTAGCATTAACGAAACTGGAGGAAGTTCATCTCTTTATGGGATGTTAGGTTTAGGTGGGTCTATACGTACTAGCAATGAGGATACTGCTACGAACAATTTTAACGACAGCTTTTCATTTTTGAAACATTTGCAAGAAAACAATATTATTAAGAGCCCTTCTTACTCGCTATGGTTGAGAAATGGGACAGATTTTGGTAGTTCGAACTACTTCCAAAATAGTGTTCCTCAGGGACCGATGGGCAAGTTGATTCTCGGTGGGGTGGATCCTTCACTGTTTGAAGGACCATTTTATCAATTTAATATGGTCCCTTTCGTGGAGCCGTCTTCGAATTTAGTTACCACTGGGTATCCAGTATTGCCAATGGGCCAGATTTTTATTGGCTCTAGTGATGGTAAAAGACTGAATGTCACCAGTAACCAATTTTTACAACCTGTGTTGTTAAACTCAGCGTACCTGGGGAGTTTTTTACCTTCTACTACGATTGTTCAAATAGCAATTCAGATCGGAGCCACCTACTTGGAAAAAGAGAATAGGTGGGTTGTTCCTTGTGATATCGGAACAGTTGGAGCTTACATAGAGTTCACATTCGGAAGTTTAGGGATTAAAGTGCCGTTGAAGGACCTATTAATATCTTCGTATGATTCGTCTACTGGTCAGTCCACCCAATTTTCAGATGGTCAGGACGCATGTTTCCTAATGATATATCCTAACACCATCTCAGGTTTCAACATCTTGGGATCATCTTTCTTAAGAAACGTCTATCTAGCCGTGGATGTGGAAGGCGAGACCATTGCTATTGCAAAAGCCAAGCAGTTCGACGGTCACATCAGAGCATCGAATATTACTGCGTCTAGCATTGCTCCCTCTACGACAACTACCGCGAGCTCAATAGATACACAAACAGCAATCCTGGCGATTCAATCTGGGTACATCCCTTACGCTACGTACCAAAATAACAGCGACGACAAAAGTTTACAAGTTCACCCAACAAGCGTGATATCGTCTGCCGCGGCACGCTTCACCTCGATAATATACTCCAATGGGCTTGTCTCCGGCATGGGGAGATCGTTTTACGACACGTACAGAACATACAGCTCCAGTAAATCCAGCAGCACAGCTACTACACAATTCGGAAGCTTTACTTTGACCGGTGCGACCGTGGGACGTAACTCCACTGGATCTGTGACTGTTGTCGTGGGTGACTCCGCGACAGCAACGACAACTGCTGCGAGAAACCTAGCCAACAGAAACGCCCGTGTGGCCTCGCCAGCGGCCCTGGGACTCGCATGGGCCCCCATACTCTTCGCATTCCTGATCGCACTGCCCTTGCTGCTCATATGAGGGGTTCCTCGCCAAGCGCTAACCGACCACCAGCGGACCTCAGCGCATCTCAACAGCGGGTTAAGCCCTTGGTCACAGTAGATCTGGCGTCCCTTTTGGGGCAGATAACATAATGAATCGTATCCCACTTCCCGATAGGGAAACAGGCACGCGAATCAGGAAATTCGGCCTCGAAGAAAGGAAGAAAAAGAAAAACAGCTCTTGTCGCTGCTTTTAATGAACTCAAAAGAGCAATAGACTAAAAAAACCTGATCCTGTTGTTTTCATATAAATTTATCACTCTAATTACCGCACATCTGATATTCATTACAGGTGTCTTCGTTTGTATAGCGTTTAATAGTATACTCTTAAGTACCGTGCACACGTACACTCATTGTCAGAGAGAAAGCTCTTTCTGTTTTATATCGTGTCCCCCATTGCTCTTTTTATCTTTGAAAATAGCTTGACATTCTGATAGTTTACTAAATACTTCATTCCCTCGCTGGTCTTATTATAACTTCGAGTGTTCGAACAGGAAAGCACAATTTCATTATTTTGGTCAAGCAAGTATGGCTCGTTTTTTGGAGAATCAGCTGACAAATGGGTTTGAGAGCAGGCCCATTGCATCCACGAATCCATTCCGTACCGACGTCATGCAGGAGACAGCACGCGCCAGACAGGAGAGTGTTCCTGTCTCAAGTCCATCCTGGCCGGTAGAGCAAGAGATACCATCTTATTCTCGTTCTACTCGCCATTCTAGTAGCAACAATCCATTTTTGGATTTCAATGAAAGTACGCCTCAGGGCACGAGCTCTCGTGATGAAAAGGACCGTTTGAGAGATAGATACAAGCAAGAGGAAAACAGCGGGAGGTCGTCGCATCAGAGCCACGACTTGCCTCCAGCTTACGATGAGGTTACTGACAAGAGGAAGAGCAGTTATCCCGTGGAAAAGAGATCAAGACACAGGTCTCATTCGGGACACAATTCCCATCACAAGTCCTCGGAGCATCGCTCGTCCAATTCTCATTCGAGGGTATCCAGAAACCTGAGCCACAACAGCGACGGGAGCAACGATTCTGCGTGGAACAACGGCACGCATTCAAAACGGGATAAGAGGAAGAGTAAAATCGTGATAGCCAAAAATGTGGACACTATTGATAAATTAGACGTCACTGGTTTGTTCGGCGGGTCATTCCACCATGACGGCCCGTTCGATGCATGCACGCCTCATAGAAATAAGAACGCCAAAGCGGCCCCAGTCGCTGCATTCCCTGCAGATGGCCCCAACAGTACTATCGGTGGGGCCACGCAGAAAAAATCTGCTATGAGCGAGGTGTTTGGTGTGGACGATGTAGACGATGACTTTGACAACAAGATAACAAACCGCAACAGTCAAGTATTTGGTGCTAGAACTAAAGACGCTATAAGGAACAGTGCCATGTTTGACGTCAAGAACATGGACGCGAATATGAAGACAGAGAGAGTACACGGCCCTGTGAGTAACGGGCTCGGTTCTTCGACATTTTTAGATGGTGCACCAGCGGTGGGTACCGTTGTCGGCTCTGGTAACGGTTTAAGAAGAGGAAACACCATTTCATACAGAAGTGGGCCCAGTCCAGGTATTCAAAGGAATATGACCATGAGTGGCCGCCCCGAACCTGTACGTTACAACAGCGCAGGAAGCAGCGTTATAAGGAACGATACTTATGTACGAAACACTTTCCCTAAGAATACGAATACCAACCATAACAGCATGAATTACAACACTAACAACAATACTAGTTATCAGGATGATAGCGAAGATGATGTTTACGTTGGGTTTGACAGAAACGTCAATGCCGCTAAGAAACCATCAACGGGGAATAAATTTTTGAGAAGAGTGAAAAGCTTGAAAGTTGGTGGGAGAAGGTGACTTTTTGGTCTCGAGAACAAGGTGAAGTAACAGGGTGATGTTGACCTTGATGGATTAATATTATCATATTTTCTTTTATTATTATGTACAAGTAATAACCAAACACATACGAAACAGAAAACGGTTCTATATCTAGATGGAAATCTTTCTTTTTTCTTTTTTATGTATATCCTTATAGCCTAAAAGAATTGGAATCCAGCTGGGTTCTTTGGAATTTCGTTGGTAGCCTAGACTTAACCACTGCCCAATCAATGGACCTCCATACTCTGTCCAGGTATTCTTTTTTACCAAAGGCTCCGTAATCCAAAAGCCAAGCCTTTGGAGAGGCATCGATGGCCAATAATGGGATAAATGTATTTTCACCCAGTGCAAAATGGCTAATATCTTCGCGGCTCGCCGTATCGCTGCTCAAAGGAGCAGTTGCTGCGAGTAACTCGTCACCATTGTCCTTGAGCAATGAATTCTTGTACTCGGATTCGAGTCTCTGATAACTCTCAGACCTGTTCACTGCAAACGGCGTGCCTGCGTTGTACGTGTTCAGTATAAACATTTTATCGTACATCACCGTATCCTCTGCGTCGTAATCAAATTGTTGATTCCTCTTATCATATTTCCTGGCCAATAACCAAGTGAACCCATCACCTGTGATCGCATGATTCGTGTTTAGCAGTAAAGTCCTGAACTCGGCCATAGACCCGAAGGAGTCCGTGATCTCAGACCTCAAGACCTCATCACTGGGCTCATTAGGATACTCTAAAGCCAAGTCGGGAGTCTTCAGCAACTCCGACCTACCCAATGGAGCACTAGGCAAGGTGGAATCGTTGGGTTTCAAGCTCTTCATGGCAAACTCCAAGTTGTACATGAGCGATGCCTGATTGACCAAATCTCTCTTTGAAACGGTATCGCAATCCGATAAGATAATCGACTCCAGTGACTTCGACCTCGTATCAAGGTCATTCATGGTCAATCTCTCAAACATGTTTGCATAGTGCGCCACTCTATCAAACCACGCAGCCTGGAGGCCTCGAGCAGACCACAGCCCAGCAAAGGGCTTCTCCTTCACAAAATGTTCTAAAGTCTGTGTAGAGACGAACCGCTTTCCTGCTCGCGACAATCGAAACGTGCTCATTTTTCCTTTCACGTATGACGACTCGAGGGCCAATGGATCAATTTCCCGGTTCCGAGCTTGCTTGCTAAACCGACGAACAAACGTTATATGTACTGTATACAAGTTGAATGGATAGCCTACTGGTAATGCGTCCGCAGTGCAGGAAGGTTTCCAACATTTCACGGTTACCCGGTACATCAGGAAAGACCATGTGACCTTGGCGGCCCACATCACGGGACCACCGCAATACAGACAGCCACAACAACCGTCGCGGCTGTCTGTATTGCGGTGCTAGATGATAGATAGTGTCTACGAGTAGCCTTTGGTAAGCAGGCCAATGGCTTCTTGCTGCTCGACAGCACACCGCGCAAGACGTTGAGTGCAACTCTACAACCTCATCTGCAAGCATTTTTCTGTTTACGTCGCTCTCGTATCTTTCCAACGGTGTCACGGGAAACCTGTAGATTCGATACAAAACATAAATTTATACACTTACACGTCGTATCACGTGATAACAAGATCCCTCCCCCATGAGCCAGCCTTGAGCTGGCATTGCTCGGAGCATCACATCGAACCTAGCAGGTCGTTGCTTCAGGGACCCGCTATGACGGAGCGCAAGGACCGGGAGGGCCCCTACACGCCGCACATAGCCTGAGGGACCCTCGTCACGCATTACGTTGAGAGCAGGGCGCCACTGACTTTTTTTGTTGAAACCGGCGATCAACGTACGAACGTGAAAAAAAAACATACAATTCTTTGTTTAGCATACATACATGGAATATATATAGTAGCTCATCTGCTTATTTGGAAGATCTGTGTCGAGAGGTTTTGAAGCTTTAGAAGGTGTCTATTGATAGTACGTCGCTTATAGATATACCAGTTACCAGTTTTTCGCTTTTTGTGGATATATTTGGACTCGTTCTTTGGGATTGAAGATCGTATTTTTGTTTTTAAAGCAACCTCCAGATTTCGTAGTAGCCCATCCAGGCAACACTAAGTCTAATTTACCTAGGATATCTGTGATTACGCCATGCTGAAGTGGATCCAAGGTGGGATTTCCGCCGTCACCGGGATTGCCGAGCCAGAATACGGCAAGGAATACATTCATACTGTCAGTGAGAGGCTTGAAGGGAAGCAACCGTATCATGTTACAGACAGAGACGATTTTCGTTGGAAAAATCCGGACCACACCAACGTCGAGACTGCGACCTTCTATTTCAGTGATCTAGAGACTGGGATCATTGGGTTTGCGCAGATCATTCATTCGAAGATCACTGGGTTCCGTACTGCTGCCCAGTTTACTTTCAGGGTGTTTGACTCCCACCACCCTGAGGAGTTGAATCTTTGGACGTCTACGAAGTTGAACAACTTCAGGACGGATGGTCCTAACTTCTACGCGGACAACTTGAAGATCGAGTTAGCCGACACGGACGATTCTTATCACATTGTCTCCACCGTGAACAAAAGATCCGAAGTGGACTTGGTCATCAAGAAATTGACGCCTGGTGCCAAAGCCGGCGAGGACCCTTGTACTTACTACGGTGAGAATATAGAAGAGCCATGGGGTACTATGAGACATGCGTTTTGGCCAAGAAACTCTTGTGTGGGGACTTTGAATTTGAAGATCGCTACTGAGGTCGAAGAATCGGACACAGAGGAAGCTGGCGAAGAAGCTGGCGAAGAAGAAGAAGAAGAAGAAGAGGAAGAGGAAGAGGAAGAGGAAGACAGCTCCGATGAGGACAGCAGTGAGGATGAGGATGATTACGACAGAGAAGAATCCGATGACGAGAATGTCGTCTACGAAGAGAGAGTCATCGAATTCACAAAGGAAAAACCTGCATACTCGATGTTTGTGCTTGCTTTGCAAGGAATGAAACCCCACCATGCTGCCAAGGCTTGGAATTTCGTCTACGTGCACACAAAGGAAAACTCAGCGCTATTAATGGAATTCATCACTCCAAAGTCGTATGGGAGTACTAAAGTGTCTGTCGGTGTAATTACGGATAAAGATAAAGTCTTGACTTTGTCTACCAAGAACGATTTCCAACACCTGGAAGCAGAAGTTGATGAGGTCGGATGGAGTGTTCCAAAGAGCATCAAAGTAGACTTTGACGGTGTTGTCGCTGACTTGCCCGAAGAAAAATTGAAGAATCCTGAGGAGTTAACCAAGAACGAAAAAGTTCATGCTGTAGTAGAGGCACCTTTAACTAACAGAGTGCAAAGGATCGATGTGATGGGCGAAATTCCAGGCTTTGTTAAAAATATAGTTTCGGGTGTCGCTGGCACAAAACCTTTCATCTATCAGTATGCTAACGATGACTTCACATTACAAGTCAATGACGGTAAGAAGACGAAAGGTCTTGGATGGACGGAAGTAACGTTCATCTCACGATCCGAGGAAGTTACAGAAGAATCATACAACGAGGATTAATAAACTCATCCATTTTCTATATCATTTGTTCTTCTTTGTCAAATAATCAAATTGACTATATAAGCATATTTACCTATAACCTATCAATTAGCTTTTGAACAAAAAGGCCAGTAGTAACGGAGATAGAGGCTTTATGGCATCGTCTATGAGGCAATTTTCTGTAACATAGCTATGTGATACCCATGACGAAATGCGTCATTTCCCCCGGTAGTCCACATAATTTTAAGCGTTCCTGCTCACAGAATTAGTAATCATTGTGTTACCATTACACATTTGAAAGATGGAAAAACAAATTCTAGTTAACAGTTCGCGTTTCTAGATCGGATAATAAGAAATCTAATATCCGGTAGCACGTTCCGTTATTTTCCTTGTCAAGTTCTTCCAGAGTTTTGAATGGAGTAATTGCTTGCTAGCCCCCACAAAGATTTACTAGTAGAAGTAATGGCGAGAGGTTTCACTCGTCTACGCCTATTTTATGGCGCGTAGGGATTATACTATGACAAGAACGCGATAATTCTCCATATAGTTTTTACTTTTCCCCGGAACAACCCCGCGATTGGTATCTCCATTGCATCTGTTGATATTGATCTAACAATAGCTTCAAACCACAAAAGAAAATGCACCAAGAAACGATCAAGATCTGAAAAAGTAATTATGTGGTTTCTTCTTCTAGTATATCACCGTAGGACGGAACAATAAGGAAGTTTCTTATTGTACAGTTCAATATTTTCCCTCCTTTCCGACACGATGTTTTTTTTTCCTTCATTCGACCTGAAGGATGTATTTTTCCGCACTTCTGGGAGCTTTTACCCACCCACAGAATCCTAGGGGGAGGTGCGGGTTAATAAGGACAAAAAGTACTAACCCGGGATCTCGTCACTTTATTTTTCAAAAAATGCTAAATAATGCGGGACAGTTTCGCAGAAAATAGCGGGCAAACTAAAATTATTGCGAGCTTCCGTCAGCTGTCGAAGCCTCTGCGCCATTCCTGTGGGCAAGCTGATAGTTTTTGCGGTGCTCCATCCCGTACTCTCCTCCCCCACATCATCTGAAACGATGTGTATCTCGGAGAGGAACTATGCAGGCGAGCGGATAAAATGGAGAAATACCCACAAACTTGTAACTCCTTTGCATGACATCCAAACAGCACATATGTTTCGTCTGGGAGCTGTCCCGCATAAGTTCTACAGAAACATCCATAGGAACCAAGTTGCCATGTTTCTCCTTTGGGAGGGGCATTTTCTTTTTTTGTTTTGATTTTGCTTTTTTCCTTGGTTTCTCCTTGGTTTTTCCTCATTTACAGTGTGGGACGGATAAAAACTATAGTTTATTTTCGGCTACGAAAAAGTTTCTTTTATCCGTTCTCGCACGGTTTTCCCGCAGATTTCATAAGCGGTACTCCTCATCTCTTTCTTTTCAACACAAGAAAGGCAAGAGACGCTAATGTTTGCTACTGTTGAAAAAAAATTCTCCCACGACAAATCTCTTGTGCTGACGGTGGTAGTCGGAGGAATCTCTTGATCCAGGAGTGAACGGAAAGGCCATGAAAAAAACATATAAATATCAAAGCATTTGGACTAATTACATTTCAAATTCCAATTCCTTTCTCTCATATCTGTTACTTTCTGTTCACATATAACCAGTCAACAATAAATTCAAACATCATTCATAATGGTTGCTGAACAACAATTGAGTCCTGTGGGCTCCTCCACATCCATGTCCACTCAGTCCAACAAGGCTGAAAGAGATGACATGAAAGATTTCTCTGACAACGAACAAATGGAAAATGCTGTTGAGCTTCCAAAGAAGCCAGCTGGCGCTTACGCTACTGTTTCCATTATGTGTCTTATGATCGCCTTCGGTGGTTTCGTTTTCGGCTGGGATACTGGTACCATTGGTGGTTTCACCAACCACTCTGATTTCAAGAGAAGATTAGGTTCCAGAGCTGGTAGTGACGGTCACCCATACTTCTCCAAGGTGAGAACTGGTTTAATTGTGTCTATTTTCAACATTGGTTGTGCCATCGGTGGTATTGTTCTAGCTAAGACTGGTGACATGTACGGACGTAAGAAGGGTTTGGTCATTGTTGTCCTTATCTACATTGTCGGTATTGTCATTCAAATTGCTACTATCAACAAATGGTACCAATACTTCATCGGTAGAATTATCTCTGGTCTAGGTGTCGGTGGTATTTCCGTCTTGTCCCCAATGTTGATTTCTGAAGTTTCTCCAAAGCATTTGAGAGGTACTTTGGTGGCCTGTTTCCAACTGATGATTACCTTAGGTATTTTCTTGGGTTACTGTACTAACTACGGTACCAAGAAATACACCGACTCTAGACAATGGAGAGTTCCTCTAGGTTTGTGTTTCGCCTGGGCTCTTTTCTTGATCGGTGGTTTGTCTTTCTGCCCAGAATCCCCACGTTTCTTATTGGAAAAGAACAGAGTTGAAGAAGCTAGAAAGTCTATCTCTATCTCTAACAAGGTTTCTATCGATGACCCATCTCTAGTCGCTGAATTGGAATTGTTGCAAGCCGGTGTCGAAGCTGAAAGAGCTGCTGGTAACGCTACCTGGGGTGAACTTTTCTCCACCAAGACTAAGGTTTTCCAACGTTTGGTTATGGGATGTATGCTACAATGTTTGCAACAATTGACTGGTGACAACTACTTCTTCTACTACGGTACTACCATTTTCGCTTCTGTCGGTTTGAAGGATTCTTTCCAAACTGCTATTGTCATCGGTGTTGTTAACTTCTTCTCCACTTTCTTCGGTATCTACTTCGTCGAAAGATTCGGTCGTCGTATCTGTTTGTTGTGGGGTGCTGCTGCCATGACTTGTTGTTTCGTTGTCTTCGCTTCTGTTGGTGTCACCAGATTATACCCTCACGGTATGGACCGTCCATCTTCCAAGGGTGCTGGTAACTGTATGATTGTCTTCACCTGTTTCTACATCTACTGTTTCGCTGCTTCCTGGGCTCCAATTCCTTACGTCGTCAACTCCGAAACTTTCCCATTGAGAGTCAAGGCTAAGTGTATGGCTATTGCTCAAGGTTGTAACTGGATGTGGGGTTTCTTGATTTCCTTCTTCACTCCTTTCATCACCGGTTCCATTAACTTCTACTACGGTTACGTCTTCATGGGATGTTTGTGTTTCTCCTACTTCTACGTTTTCTTCTTCGTCCCAGAAACCAAGGGTTTGACTTTGGAAGAAGTTAACGCTATGTGGGAAGAAGGTACTTTGCCATGGAAATCCACCGAATGGGTTCCTCCATCCAAGAGAACCTCCGACTACGATGTTGATGCTATGGCTCACGATGACCAACCTGCTTGGAAGAGAGTTTTCGCTAGAAAGTAATCTTTTTGAAAAGTTACAAAAATAATAACTTTTTCCAATACCATTTTTAATGCCCTATTTTCCACATCATTATATGATTAGAAACGAATATTTTTTTCTCTAATAAATTCAATCGAACTAATACTCAATTTTAACATTTTATAAAATTCTATTCATATATAGATTATAATTTAATATATCTTTTTTCATTAAACTGCTCTCTTGCAACTACCAATAAACAGTTGCATATTGTCTGCGTCTTCCTAGGGTGTTAAGTCGTACACGGCCTCTCCTGCAGTCTCTAGCGCTGTATCAAAAGAGTCTATTTAACCGGTTTGACCTGTTTGGTCACGTGTGTATTTTTTTTTCTCGTGATGAACGCAAATTTTTTTCGCCCTGCAATTTATTGCGAAAGTTGATCATCGACTGATTAGAGCTTTAATATCCAAAAGATATTATTTTTTTACTTCTGGCTCTACTGTACTAGCTGTCAGGTAAACGTATCTATATTTTGATAGACTAAATTGAATTTAGTCCCCTCAGTTTTATATTATAGACAAAGATATTGTTGCTACGCGCTGAAAGATGAGCACGAAGAACATCATTTCTCAGCTTTCTAAGTTGGCTATCACGGCTCCAAAAGCCTTAGTAGGTTCTTTCCCAGAGGTTAATGTCGTCGATTTGATGAGAAACTATATCTCTGCGGAATTGAGCAAGATTTCAGGTGTTGAAGAGTCCCTGATCTACCCTGCTTTAGAGTGGACTAACACTTTGGATAGAGGTGATCTATTGATTCCTGTTCCAAGATTAAGAATTAAGAACAAGAACCCTAAGGATTTGGCCAGCGAATGGGCCGAGAATTTCCCATGTGGTAAGTTTTTGAGTAAAGTCGAAGCTAATGGACCTTTCCTGCAATTCTTCTTTGAACCAAAATTCTTATTAAACATTGTCATACCTGATGTTCTAACTAGAAAGGATGAATACGGTTCTTGCAAGATGGTAGAAAACAAGAGAGTTGTCTTTGATTTTTCGTCTCCAAACATTGCCAAACCTTTCCATGCGGGCCACTTGAGATCCACTATTATCGGTGGGTTTTTAGCTAACCTTTATGAGAAACTAGGTTGGGATGTCGTTAGAATGAACTACCTGGGTGACTGGGGGAAGCAATTTGGTCTCTTGGCCGTCGGGTTTGAACGTTACGGTAGCGAAGAGTTACTGGTCACCGATCCAATTAACCATTTGTTTGACGTCTATGTTCGTATCAACAAAGATATCGAAGCGGAGGGCGACTCGTTACCTGAAGCCGAATCAACGAATGGTAAAGCCAAAGAATATTTCAAGAAAATGGAGGACGGAGAACCTAACGCTTTGGCTATGTGGAAAAAATTCCGTGAGTTATCTATTGACAAGTACGTTGGCACCTACGCTAGATTGAATATCAAATACGATGTTTACTCTGGGGAGTCTCAAGTTCCAAAGGAAAAAATCGAGGAAGGGTTAGCTCTGATTGAAGAGAAAAAATTGACCCACATGGATAAAGGTGCTACTTTAATCGACTTGACGAAATTCAACAAGAAATTGGGTAAGACTTTGGTGAAGAAATCAGATGGTACTTCGTTGTACTTAACCAGAGACGTAGGTGCTGCCCTTGACCGTTATGAAAAATACAAGTTTGATAAGATGATTTACGTCGTCGCAGCTCAACAAGAGTTGCATTTCGCTCAATTATTCGAAATCATGAAACAAATAGGCAAAGATTGGTACAAAGATATGCTTCTTATCAAGTTTGGTATGGTCCAAGGTATGTCTACTAGAAAAGGTAACGTCGTATTCTTGGACACCATTCTAGAGGAAACCAAGGAGAAAATGCATGAAGTTATGAAGAAGAACGAAGCTAAATATGCCCAGATCGAGAACCCTGAGGAAGTCGCTGACCTGGTCGGTATCTCTGCAGTTATGATCCAAGATATGCAATCCAAGCGTATTAACAACTACGAGTTCAAATGGGAAAGAATGCTGTCGTTTGAAGGTGACACTGGTCCATATCTACAATACGCTCACTCTAGATTGAGATCTGTTCAAAGAAACGCCAAGGACATCACCGATGAAGACCTATTAAACGCCGACTACTCGCTAATTACCGAGCCTGCTGCTGTATTGTTAGTCAGATTATTAGGCCAATACCCTGACGTCCTAAGAAACGCTATCAAGACACACGAGCCTACCACCGTGGCAACATACTTGTTCAAATTGACTCATCAAGTGTCCTCTTGCTACGACGTCTTATGGGTTGCCGGCCAAACAAAGGAGTTGGCTACAGCTCGTTTGGCCCTTTACGCTGCTGCAAGACAAGTGCTTTACAACGGTATGACGTTGCTGGGGTTGACTCCCGTAGAGAGAATGTAATTTCTACGAATAATGATATAATTAGAACTCTCTTCTTCTGTACTGTAACCTCTTAACACACCTGACCAACTAAATAAGAATTTAATCTCCGAATGTGCATCTATCTCAACAAGTGCAGCTACACTTTGGGCCATATGACCTGACCAGCAAGCAACCTGGACTCGAGAGCCAGTCATGATAGCCACAACATCACTGTCCACGAAATGCAAATTATGTGTTTAAAATCTTTCCAGCGATGCTCATCGCTACTTTGCTCATCGGAACCAAGCAGTGAGCTGGTAGTGTATCGTTGTTCCGTCCAGATAAACTAACAGACTCTATTTACGTTGTAAGATGGGTAAGGCTAAGAAGACTAGAAAGTTTGCGCTGGTCAAACGGACTCTAAACAGCAAGAAGGACCAGAGATTAAAGAGTAACCAAGAAAAACAGTCCCACTCGCAAGATCCAGAATTGACTAGGAACATCCCACAGGTCTCAAGTGCATTATTTTTCCAATACAATGAAGCGATCAAACCTCCTTACCAAGTTTTGATTGATACCAATTTCATAAATTTCTCTATCCAAAAGAAAATAGACCTTATCAAAGGTATGATGGATTGTTTATTGGCTAAATGTAACCCTATGATCACCGACTGTGTTATGGCAGAGCTGGAAAAACTGGGTCCCAAATATAGAATCGCTTTACGGCTAGCTCGAGATCCAAGAATCAAAAGATTAAGTTGCACACATAAAGGTACCTATGCGGATGACTGTATAGTGAACAGAGTGCTGCAGCACAAATGTTTTATTGTGGCCACTAACGATGCGGGGTTGAAGCAGCGTGTTCGTAAAATCCCGGGAATCCCATTAATGAGTGTCGGAGGGCATTCCTATGTCATTGAACAACTACCGGATGCTTTCTAAGCTCGTATATTCCATTAAATATCAATGCAACTAGGCACCGTCTGGTGTGTATACGCTAATTGATTATATATATATACATGTGGGTGTGTGTTCATCTCCCATCCAACAAATCAAAATAGATAATACTACAACGTCAAGGTACCTGTATAACTACCAACTAGAAATTATGATTATGCTACACAGAACATTCCACAGCAATCTTGTGAATGCAAATCCGTAACTGGCATCACAAGGATTTACTGTCATTTGGAATCTCCCAAGTAGCATGTCAGGAATATTTTTACAAAAATATATATAGGTAATATAACCTCATATAAGACCATCCAATGAAAAAAGGATACAACCAGTTCATTAGGCTCCTTTGTTGTCTCTGAGCAGCCTTTATTGTGGTGTGGTAGACCCATAACAGTTGGTTTGATACATTTGAAGATATATTATTGAACTAGTACGTTATGTCCGGTATATTTGGGAAGACCCTTTCTGAAGTCCACCCTTCTTTGAGGACTTCTGGGATGGGTATCGGTAATACCCATCGTAGGATCACACTAGGCGGGATATTTCCTGGACCCAATAAGAAGAATCCATTGCTGAAGAAGTATAAACGAAAAAGAACCCACAGAAATCGGCATCACGATCAAAGAAGTTTCAGATCTCTAGCTGAGGATTTCGGCTCAAGCATCCACGATCCCGGAACTGTTCTGGAAGAGCACACATACGAGGAACCATCGACAACGGGGTACATCCACGAACCTCTTATAGAAGAACAAGAGGGAGAATTAAGTAGGACCATCTCTTTACCCTCCGTAGCAGAGGCTCCAGACCACATTTCATCCACTGGAGTAGATTGGATTGTAGAAGAGCACGGTCGAAGATATTCCTCTGTGTACAATTCTGAGGAAGACGAAGAAACTAATGATCTTAACGGCAACCATTTAGAACCGGAGCCTTATGAAGGTCGTGAAGTGCATTACACTGATTTCATTAATCGCATTCAAAATCAAAGAAGAAATTATAATGAGGCATTAAGAGAAAGATCAAGGAACAAGACCAGGTCTTCTTCGTTTATATCTGTCAACACAAAGGGGTCAGTGCCTGTGGTGGTGCAACCAACTTTAGACCAAGATGAATTGAACACCTTAGCCCACGAACATGTCACTTTTAAGTCAGAGGCTAAAGTGTTAGCCTCTTATTCATTCCCACTTATTTTCACTTTCCTTTTGGAAGATATTTTCCCCTTGGTGTGCTCGTTGACTGTGGGTCATCTGGGGAAGAACGAGTTAGCTGCTGTCTCTTTAGCGTCAATGACTTCGAATATTACTTTGGGGTTTTTCGAAGGGATTGCAACTAGTTTAGACACTCTATGCCCTCAAGCATATGGGTCTGGGCGATACTACAGTGTAGGTATACATCTACAAAGATGTATAGCGTTATCAATGGCTATGTACTTCCCGTTTGCATTGTTTTGGTATTTTTCTGAGCCAATTCTTTACCTGGTAGTCCCTGAGAAGGAATTAGTTCACTTGACCGCCCAATTCTTAAAAGTATTAATACTCGGTGCGCCTGCTTATATTCTTTTTGAGAATTTGAAACGATTCTTACAAGCGCAAGGAATATTTGATGCAGGTATTTACGTCCTTACAATATGTGCTCCAATCAACATCTTTCTTAGTTACACCTTAGTGTGGAATAAACACATCGGTATGGGGTTTATTGGATCGGCAGTCGCGGTGGTTTTAAATTTCTGGTTAATGTTCTTGCTGCTATTGATGTATGTACTATTTGTGGAAGGTAAAAAATGTTGGGGTGGGTTCTCTAAGAAGGCTTTCACTCATTGGAAAGATTTAGGACAATTAGCTATATCTGGTATAGTCATGCTTGAAGCGGAAGAATTGTCCTACGAGTTGTTAACTCTATTCAGTGCTTATTTTGGTACCGAATACCTAGCTGCACAGTCTGCCGTATCGTCAGTGGCTGTTTTGATTTATATGATACCATTTGCAGTAGGTATCTCTACCTCTACAAGGATTGCCAACTTTATAGGTGCTAGGAGAACAGATTTTGCACACATTGCTGCAAAAGTGGGTCTTTCCTTCTCTTTCATTGCAGGTTTCACAAATTGCTGTATCTTGATCTTTGGGAGACATTTTATTGCAAGAGTCTTCTCCAAGGACCCTACAGTTAGATCTTTAATTGAAGGTGTTCTACCTGTTGTTGGATTGGTACAAAACTTTGACTCCTTGAATGCTGTTGCTGGCTCATGCCTTAGAGGACAGGGAATGCAAATTCTTGGCAGTATATCAAACCTCGTAGGCTACTACTTGTTTGGAATACCACTGGCTTTGACCTTAAGTTGGGTCTTTGACATGAAGCTGGCCGGGCTATGGATTGGGATAGGCTCTGGTATGTTAGTCATTGGGGTCATCGAAGCTTATTTTGTTTTGAACCCTGATTGGGACCGTATCCTAAACTTTGCTGATATGATGAGGGAAGCTGATGACTCAGAATCAGATTCTGATGATGGCTACTCGTCATCTGATTCCGAAGCTGACGAGCCCACTGAGTCATCACCGTTGCTGGCTCCTTAAGAAATGAAGTCCCGATGATCGAACATTATTGCCATCTCTAAATAACGAGTGGTACATCTACGCATATGCGGTATATAATTGTATGGAACAAATCAAAGAATCGCCGCTGTGACGGTATTTTTCTCAAAACTAAAGAACAGTCTTGTTATTCAGTTAATTATTTATCAATTAATATTTACATGTAAGATGGAATAATTGATTAAAGGGTACAAATCCACTGTTCCTTCAACTAGCTCTAGTCTCATTATTGGACTCATTTTCAAAGATAAAAGCTTTCAAAAATTTATTATCCAAATTAAACTCTGAAATGACAGCTACATCTTCTAGACCCAATTTCTCAATCGTACGATAATAAAGCTTTGGATCATCTTTCTTCAAGTATCGTAGGACTCTTTGTCTGTGTTGTACCAACATTCTCAAGCTTCTAATGTTCGAAAAATCATGTTTGTGTTCTTTAGCATGACGAGCTAAGTTTAGAATACGTACTGTCATACAAGCTGCCTGAACCTCACTAGACCCAGTATCTCCTGGGAAACGTTGCATCTCTTCTCTAGCAAGCTTCAATGCAAATCTGAAATTGTCCTCGTTACTTGCATTTCTTAAACTTAGGATCCTTAGCAAAGCTTCTCTTTTATTTTCAGTATCCTTCAAATCGTCCTGCTTGACCACTTCTGGGTTGATACCTTGTTTAACTACATCTTCTTGCTCCAGAGATGCCAGTACACCAAGTGTCTTATCGATTTCTTCCACTTTGTAACCTTTCCTAAGGATCTGTGGCTCTCTTAACTCCGCCATGATACGAACAATGAATGGAGTATCCTTTCTACCAAACACAAAATCAATTTTTGCCAATTTAGCCTTCAATTCCTGTTGCTTTGCAATGTTCGTGCGCCTTACCTTTTGAGACTTCAAGAATCGGTCCACTTTGGAAGAAAGTTGGGGCGCTATGGAATGGAATGTTCTTCTCATATTTTCCGCTGGCCGACCACAAAACACATAGTGTTTCCCATAAAAACCAATACAACCACTCACCATCCTCTTTGCAAGCCCATTCAATTGGACAGAGACAACTGCTATAGCCTCAATTAAAGACACATGGTTTCCAACCTGCGTGGGAACAAGCTGCTTAAAGCTCTAAGATATTTTCCAAAGGCCATAGTAAATAGTTATCACGAAACACGGCGTACCAGCACCCAGTCGTCCTTGGTTCCAGTGCTCTGTCCAGTTCAGGCCAATATTGCTGGGTTTAAGGCCCAATGGCCTTAACACATTGGCACTGTTGTTGTTAACATGGTTCTATCGAACCATTCCGCAGCTTTCAAAAATGCTGTATCGAAGATAATCAATTCCATACCTTTTGGAACAACTTCCAACGCCAATCACAGAGTTGGTAAAAATTAGTCTTGGTAAGGACGGGGCTTTTAAGATATTACTATCGGTAATGGTGTCTTTGATCTCTTCCAAAGACGTCATTTTGTCCATCTTGGTGAAAATTATGTCAAATGGTTTTCCGCTGTCGACCAACAGATCTAGTGCACCGACATCTAAGGGAGTAAAACCATGGTTCATAGAGATAAGCAAGTAACATTTCATTAGTTCTTCCCTTTCTTTCAAGTAGCGTAATAGCAGCTCGCCTTGGCTGTCGAAACTTCGCTTCCCGTACCCTGGAGTGTCAATTAGTCTAAACTTCTTGCCGACGTTATAGGAATTCAATGTCTTTGTGAACCCTGGCTTCTTCGAAGCCTTAGCTACACTCTTCAGTGACGTTAAACCAAAGGATGTGATAAGATTGTTCAGTATGGTAGATTTGCCAGCGTTGGATCTTCCCAAGAACACGACTTCCGGCAATTTTTTCACCACTTCGAAGTCGTAACCGGTCTTGCCAGGGTATGCTTTCCCATCAGTGGCCTGGAGTTTCTTGTGTTTGTATCGTTCTTTCAATTGCTCACTCGGGATATTATCAAATGTTGGGGCTGCCCATTCAAAACGGACCTCAGCGGAATTGAAAAAATGATTGATCTCATTCATCTGCTGGACAGTTGGATGGCTGTAGGCAGTGTTATACTCTTTGTTTAATTCTACCCAAGCAGGTGCCGGCACTTTGGGGCGCAACCCTTTGTTTGCAGTCTTTGGTTGGTTCTTATCGAGCGATGAGTTAATTCTCTTAATTTCAGCATGCTCATTCTTTGTCTCCGAGGGAGTCTTTAGTATCAGAGTTTTGAGTTTACTCAATTGGCTATATGATCTTGCATTGAAGCGTATTAATCCAGTCATTGGGACAAGTCTCGCAGGGCTACATGGGTATAGGCCTCCAATCTCGATTGTGAATAGTAAGAAGGTTTTATGTTCAAATATATACTTCTACACATATATATTGTGATCAGAGCAACTACAGAGAATTCAGTTAAAGTCTCTCTGCTAAAGGTCAACGTCATTGCTGCATTATTGTATGTATCATATAAGTCTATAAATAGTTTATCGTCAAGTGTCCCCGGTAATCATTCATGCCATTAAAAATAATAACCATTAGCAATTAGTTTAATCATGTATTCTTCCACATGGTTTGTCCCTTCAAACTCATCGTCCACATCAATGTCAGTACCACCATTCTTGCTAGTGGACTCAGTGAAATCCTCATCATCGATGTCGACTTCCTTCAATGCCAAATTTGCTGCACGGACATCGTCCGCATCTTCCGCATGTGCTAAAAGCCTTTCCAAGTTACGAGGGTCCTTCGTAGCATCGGAGTCTCCTAGTAATAACGGTTTGTCATCAGTAATTACACCTGCAGTCTCATCTGCCCCAAATAAGTCTCTAACAGATAGTTTACTGAAATAGTCAGTGGTAAATTCACCCTTTTGAATCACTACATTATCAAGCTCTCTCTTCTGATTAGCTTTTTTCAAAATGTTACTTTCTATAGTATGCTCACTAACAAACCTGTAAATGTGAACGTCACGAGTTTGTCCTATTCTGTGGCAACGATCTTGGCATTGCTTGTCCATCGCCGGATTCCAATCCGAATCGTAAAAGATAACAGTGTCTGCCCCCGTTAGGTTAATACCTAGACCACCAGATCTACTAGATAGGATAAAAACGGTGACACGAGGATCGCTGTTGAACCGCTCAGTTAAGATTTGACGATCCTCGACTTTAGTGGCACCGTCTAGCCTCATATACAAATAACCATGGTAATTCAAAAAAAGCTCCAAGATGTCCAAAACTTTTGTCATTTGCGTAAAAATTAGTGCTCTGTGGCCATTGTCCTTCAAGTCCTGTAATAGCTTGGCCAATTTTTGTAATTTACCACAATCGTATTGCAATAGAGATTTATCTGGGAAACCAATGGTGAGTTTAGTTTGTAGATGATGGAAAGGATTGTCCATCACTTTTAAGCCTACCTTTAAGCGCTCTTTTTCATAGTATGGTAGCACACAGTTTTCGTCTACTCCAATTGTCATAGGTCGCATGTCTAGTGCGACTGCCTTGGGGGTTACAACAGCAAAGTTATCTACTACTTGCTTTTCTGTTATAAATCTTGTTTGAAGTGGGCTTATTAAAGGTTCTAAAGCTTCCTTGTATTCATCTGATTTGCTGATAGTCAGCAATGAAAAAAGATTAGAGCCATATACCGGTTTCTTATCACATCTCATCATGTTGGTATATTTCTGAAACTCGATTGATTCTATAAGAGATTGAGTTTTAGTCTCACCAAAATGTTCATAAAACTTATTAGCATCTTGAAGATATAGTGGAGAGGTATTGTTAGAATCAACTTCCTTGGACAATTGTTTCTCTCGTAAAGTATCAATCTCTTTCACAAATTCATTAATGCATTGCAACTTAAAGATCTCATCGGCTGTGTAAGAAGTATAGTTTCGGTCATGGGACGTAAATTCAAAGTTTGAACTACGTAAATCTAGTTTGGTAGTGTCCGATCCCGAGTAAAACCTATCGATTGCTTTATACGTGTTGAAGTAGTTACCTGGTACACTTCGGTCACACTCAAATGAGGTTAGAATGGGTCGTACCTCGAATAAATCTGGGTGGTTACAAACTTTTCTAAGTTGCATCAAACAGTTTACAATGGACATAAAATTACCACTAGCTAAAGTCTCTTTCGTTTGAGATCGCGACATGAAATCATCGTATAGGTATCTCTGTCTCTTGGATAGACGACAGTAAACAACATGCTCGTATTTCCCGGGCATTTGTTTTTCAACATCCTTCTTCAATCTTCTAAGCAAATACGGTCTAAGAACTTGGTGTAACTTTTCCACTGTATTTCTGGTCTCTTTGTCATTCTCATAGCCACCCCCAGTTTCGATTATCTTATCAACAGGCCGACCAAACCACTGCTGAAAGGCTTCTAGATCAGCAAATCCAGAAACTTTTTTGCCATCTATAACTGTTTGGGGCATCAAAAAATACAATAGAGACCACAATTCAGCAAGATTATTTTGCAAAGGTGTACCAGTTAGTAGTAATCTCCTCCGTGTGTTGAAATTTAGTAAGGTTTGCCATCTACTGGACCTGAAGTTTTTGATATTGTGTGCCTCATCCAGAACCATGTATTGCCATTTTTTCCGCTTGAAAGAGTGTTGGTCCTGTACAATCAGTTGGTAGGACACGATGCACACATGGAATGCGTCGAGTTTGTTCCAGCCTTTCCTCTTCTCCTTACGTTGTTGTGGAGAGCCATAGTATGTTAAAACTTTTAGTCCTGGAGCAAAGCGTTTGAACTCCATCTCCCAATTTAAAAGTACAGAAGTCGGGACAACTATTAAATGCGGCCCCCAATTTTCTTTTTCGCATGCTAAATACGCCAAGAGAGATATTGTTTGTATAGTCTTCCCCAGACCCATCTCATCTGCTAAAATGCCATTCGTATTATTATTATAAAGCGACGCTAACCAATTTAGACCTTGCTTCTGGTACGTTCTTAAAGTACCTTTCAACAAAGGAGGGACAGGAACATCTACAACTCTTAGTTGTTCATCTGAACCCGGACCAAAATCGGTGTTCGCTATTACATTTGATTCCCCACCTAACCCATTTTCTCCTTGCGGGGAATCTCTTTCCTCTTTTGTATTTGTTTGTTCTATTTCCTCTTCTTCACCTTGTTTTTCATTACTTTCCTCTTCAGCTTCAGATTCAAGAACAAAGTCTTCATTATCAGTTTCGTCTGTCATGCCGTTTTCTGGAACTTCAATAAGGGAAGCAAGACCTGGCACTTGTTCGTCATCCGTGTTAATAGACTCTGAGCTAGAGCCATCGTCTGACGATTCTTCACCTGTTAGTATAGAAGAATTGTCAGACATTGAGTCTATATTATCCTCGCTAAGTTTTATCGAATCTCTAGCTTCAGAACTAGGCGAAGTTGTTGCCATTTTGGGTGGATTATCACCTATATCGTTTGTCACTTGCAACTGATTAGTTATCTTCTTTGGATCATCTACACCAGCTTCCATATCATCCTCGTCAACTTCGTTATCAGAATTTGAGCTGCTTGTTAACTCATCACTATTCATTAAGCTACTATCACTTCCTGTTGATTCAGATATACCTTCATCCTCGGCATTTTGGTTCAACTGAGCACCCAGGAGCTGAGTACTCTGTTCTAAAATTTTAGACAAGTGTTTCTTACCTTGTATTTGTTTCAACTTGTCCTCTTCCTCCTTTCGTAAAACTCTGTAAGCCTTTTCAGCGACAGTCCATCTTTTTTTCACTGCTTGTGCCAATTTCCTCGCAATACCTTTCCTTTGTCTTTCCTCCTCTTTCAATTTCCTCTCTTCTGCCCCGGCTATATGTCTAAAATGTTGTTCAATCATGAGTGAAACTTTTTTTGCTCTTGCAATTCGAGCTCTTCTCGAACTGTGAAAGATTTTACTCATTTGGGCACCTTGGTTCACAAGATGGTCATTGTGAACTAATGAGTTTTGCTGTTTATAGAAGTACGTTATTGGATCTGGTTTCAAAATTTGCGAGGAGCGTGCTTCTTTCGTTGTCACAGCTTGTAAAGAGTCCGTTTCAGGATCGTATTTCAAAGCCCCCGAAGTAATCCCTTTACGTATCTTTTGGACAATAATACGCTGGTCTCTAATATATTCATCCCATGCTTCTAAGCTCATTTCTTCTTCTAAGAATTTGAAAGAACTAAGATAATCGTCCAACGTTTTATACTGTGGGTTAATGACATTATCTGGGTTTAATAAAGTCGGTCTAGGAATATTCACTGTCAGTTTAAGCTTTGGTAGTTTCCTTTTCCTTGATTCTTTAATCTTCTTATTCTCATATTCTTCCTCCGATGAAGTGGTGAAGTAGTAATCTTGTCCATCGTCCTCTTCATCCTCTAAGTAGAGCTCCTGGGGAGCAACTCCATTATATTTTTCAAATTTAAAACTTGATGATGATTCATCAACTGGTGAATCCTCTTCCTTGACAACGTGTTTCTTAGGGATCTCTGGCGTTTTTATTCGGCTATGTTTCCGTTTCAAATTTACTCTTATAGGGTCTCTCTTCACTTTAGATGCACGTGTGGATTTGAGATTCTGACCTTCTAGCTCTAGTTTCAATTCATCGTATCGCTGTTCCACAAGCGGTTTCAAAGCTTCTAACTTGCTCATGGCACTGAATCCTCCCTCACCAGTTTCTGCAGGAGCATGTCTCAAGGATCTGCGTGATCGCGAACTGTCATCTCCTGTGATTTCCCAACCACCTTTGGATAAAAACCGGTGGAAACTTTCAGACTCTTGACGCTCTGTAGGGTCAAAATCCACCAACGAGACAAACTCTTTCAAATGGAACAACTCATTAGCCAGCAAATCATACCTGAACTTCAAATCAACCAACTCTTGGTCCGTTGTGTCTGGCTCCCGCTTAAAATTCTTCGTCATAATCCGGGAATAAATTCTCAACACCTACCGTTTCTCATAAATTTAAGGCCCTTATGAAACGCAAAGATACTCACAAGTGGTATCAAAATGTAGCTATAGACCAGCAATATACTGTACACAAATTTTAATTAGCGAGAAACTGTTTTTTGATGCTATATGGTCGCGATGAAACACGTTCTACAAGTTGGTGGTAAGTATACTACTTAGTTCATTTTTTTTTTTCATTGACTTTTTCGTATCCCGAAGTCCCCACCGCCGGAAAACCGCGGGGCCCGCGGTTTTGCCCCCGCGACAGGAAAGCAGATCATGTGATTGTACTGCCAACCGTCCAGTTGAACGTAGCACCGAGGTACAGGGCCGTGTGGTAGTCGTAGAGAGCGTTGACTCACTTGGTCTCGTAGTCTGGGATGGTGTCACCCACTATTTGTTTCAGTGTGCTTTTTCAATGCTTCATAATTTTTGTAATAACTGTTTCATGTTATTAGCACTCTTCCCAGGCTCACCGCCTTCCTTGATTAATTGTTCCAAGTTTTGTACAATGATTGGTTGGTACTTCTCTTGGAAGATACGTTTTCTTGTCTGTATGTCTTGGTTTATTAAATTGGAACTGCTCTCGTTGGCCGATGTTAATTTCTTCGCAAATAAGTTCAAATACTCGTACGGTTGTGTCACTTCCGGTATTAAGTAGATGTTCACATGGCTGGCCTGTGGCTCCTTCTCTGTGCCGTCGACTGTGGCGGATGGGACGCGACAGCCGTGGTCTATAAGACTGTATAACGACGACAGATGCGATGAGATGAATTTATTATTCCGTTTCTTGGCTGCGACTATATTCGCAGCTTGGGTCTTGATACCGTTGATTTCTTTGCTCCAATTCAGGACAGTTAGAAGTCCCTCCATCAGTTTAGACCACGAGTGTCTGACCAAAGTTGGCCCACAGAATCTTAACAAGCATTCCAAAAATTTAGATGAGTTTGCTTGGATGCTGGGGGTTATGTGTGTCATGGCCATGTTGATGTACAGGACGAACCTGTTGATATGCAACGCTAACACTTGGTTATCATGTTGTCCGATCTCTTCCAAGAGCTCCAACAGCGAGTCACGCACCTGTTGAGAATCGTCACAAATTAGAGTCACGGACTGGCTCACAAGAGGGGTCATCATATTCGATTTGATCAACTTCGGTATGGTTTTGATAAAGATCTGTAAAGTTTCTCTTCTGACAGTCGGGTTATGATGCTTTAACAGACCCAAACGTTTCATGACATCTTCAGGCTCTTCTCCAGTGACTTTTAGATGCTGGCTCTTCACATTGATAGTCTTAGACACGAACGATGTATCGGTATAATTGGAAGGCTTATTGTCGCTTTTACCAACTTTCAATTTCTTCTTCAAGAAGTCCTGTTTCTTCAATTTTTGTTTCCTGGATTTACTCATCTTCACAAATGTAACTTGATGTGTGGCTTTATCGTCAGGGGATAACTGCGTGATCCACTTGAGGAATGATTGAATATATATTTGTACGTGAGAGCGATGAGATGAGCTTCATATGAAATTTTTCACTATTAATTTTATATAGTAAAGAGAACTGGTGACAGCTCGTGTGTATAAAGACTTAAACCCTCTACAGTACCGTGTGTGAGACCGGTAAGGCGCAAGAATGAGTTCGAGAGCATTGAAGAAGTTACAAAATGACGAAAAATTGCTTAATTCCATATTGTCATCTGTCGATCAGAAGCCAGCCGTTGCTAAACCGCAGGCCCCAAAAACTAACCTTTTCGCTTTAATGACCGGGGAAGAGAGCGAACAGAGTGATAATAACCAGAGTGAGGAAGAAAGTGTTGCTGATGCGCCAATTGTGACTCCACAGATCACAAATAAGGCCAGTAACAATAAAAAGCGCAACAAGAAGAAGCGTAACAAGAAGAAGCAGGCATCCAGTCCAGATATAACAGACACGAATGAAGAAGCTGATGATGATGAATTTGATCGGTTATTACAAGAGTTTCAACAAAATAATGTTGTGCCTGGTGCCGATGACGATGAGGAGTTTTTCAGCGCCGAAGAATCTACTTCAGAATTTTCACCACAGGAGTCATTAAATTCATCACAGGAACAGTATGCAAACTTATTCAACGATGACTGCTTCTCTAAGTTCAATCCAGCTCTGTTGAGACAATGTACCCAGTTTTTCAACGACGATTTCAAAAAATTGGACCCTCATACCGAATTCAAGTTACTGTTTGATGATATATCTGGAGAAGCGTTAGAAGACATTGACTCCATGACTTCTACACCCATTTCCCCTCAACATTTAAAACAAATTAGTAGGTTGAAGAGGTTAGTAAGAAACTGGGGCGGGAAGGACAGACGTGATGTGCCCAATGGGCTTGGAGGTAGCGTTCGCCGTTTACAATTCACAAAGATAAGGGACGATTGGCTACCTACGACACGTGGCGAACTCTTATTGAAATCTTTGAGCTTAGCCAGTGCAGTCGAATGGCAGCTGTGGCAACGACCAATGGATTGGAAAGATATTGTAGAAGAAGATGTGAAAAAGTGGATGAAACATGTGTCCTTCTACAGTTTTGAACCTTTGGATCTTGATTCTAGTAAGAAAGCTATCACAGAGTTTTATTTGAGCGTAATTGTTCATCCTGACCATGAGGCCTTGATAAATTTAATTTCTTCCAAATTCCCTTATTTAGTACCAGGCCTTTTGCAAGTGGCGCTTATAACTGTCAGACAGGGTGATAAGTCAAACACAAACGGATTGTTACAGAGAGCTCTGTTTGTGTTTGATAGGTGCTTGAAAAACTCCATTAAGTTTGATGGCTTATCGTTTCAATTACCATACATTTTGTTTTACAACAGACAATTTTACTTAACAATTTTCAGGTACATCTTGTCGCTATCACAGAGAGGTGCTTTACAGACTGCAAGTGAGTGGGTAAGAGTCTTGTGGTCTTTGAGCCCCTTGGAAGATCCATTGGGCGTGCGTTACTTCATAGACCACTACATCTTACTATCAGGGAACTATTCCTATCTAATTAATCTATCACATTCAGCACTCATAACATCGTATAGACAATGGTACACGCTAGGGATATCTATGGGGATTGTTTTAAGTTATTTGAAAATAGGTGACCAAGTAAATGCTAAGAAAGAGCTTTCTAGGGCAATTAAATTCCATAGCATACCTCTATCATGGCTTTATAAAGAAAAGTTGGCAGGAGATCTTAAATTAGTAGAAGGGCTGCCAAATTTTGTAGATACTACTCCTGCAACAAGGATTGAATACAAGATTTTTGTCACAAGGTTTCCTTTACTATGGAAGAGCTCAGAAGATATCAGCTTCCTTAGAAATGAGCTGTCTTCCTTGTTTAACAAGGTCGTACATGGAGAACTCCGTCCGGTTAATGAAGAAGGCAGCGTAGGTGACTCCTCACCCTTCTTTATCACATCTCACAATATACCTGTTAACTTATTAAGATTTGTTATATTGTCAGAGGAAAGTTCCGCGATGGCTTCAATCCCCAATGAAGTATGGGCTGACTATGATGTATTTGAATTTGATCCTTTACCTCCTGTGTCTATTTCTAGAGAGACTGAGGATACTGTTGAAAATATTAAATCCTTTATCAACGACAAAGACTTGTTGGCAGCTCAGAGTACAATGATTCAAGATGAGGATTTGTTAAACCAGATCAGGCAAATGTCACTAAACCAATATATTTTAGAAAACGAGCAAGATGGCACAAATAATTAAGGACTCCATAGGATTAGTGATTGGAAGCAGCTACACACTAGAACTTTTCTGGTTCACCGAACATACAACGATAACCAATTTATAAGATTTATCTCCGTTCTGATATTATAAATGCATTGATTAGATCTATCTATCTTATATAGTTACATAGTTTATTGTCCATTGAAAGAGTATTTAGTGGGTTATTATTCATATACAATCAGATCGTTTGTAGCAAAAGGTCTCCCATTAAAATCATTCATCATTATTTTCGTAATTGAGGCCTTGAATGTTAGCTTGTAACCTTTTAGCATTCTCATTGAATCTGTCTTGGAAAGCTGCTTTATTTGCAGGTCTTTCATACTCTGATCGTCTACCTTGATGACTAGGTTTAAAGACTTTCCCGTGTCTAGGGTACTTTACAGTAGTTGGAGTTGGGCCTGGATGTGTCTTCTGCAATCCATGAGCAGATACTTGTCGTGTGTAGAGAGGGGTCTTTGGATTTGGGTGCTGCTGGTAAGGACTACCTGTAGGCAAGTATGGAGACCGCATCCAATAGTTGGGAATTACATTTGAAGAGGAATATGATTTCATTATCCGTGCAGACTGTGGTTGCATCGGCTGTTGCAGAAGAGAATTCCAATCAAACGCATCTGCTTGAGGTAAGTAGCTCTGTGGAGTAAATATATGTTCAAATCCTTGAATATTTGGATTCTGTTCAATAGTTTGACTCATGACTTCACCCCCGTATGAATTGTAAGGTGGCTGAAGCATATTGAAATATGGATTCATTGACATCGGCAGATCAGTATATGGGTTCCAACCGATATTCGATTTTGATTGTTGTCTCGTCGATCTTGGAGGTTGGAAAGCTGCAGCTGATAGTGGAATAGCACGCATATTTACTGAACTCCGTGTATTGTCAAAGCTCGAGTATATCTCATCGTCGAAATAGAAGTCATTTTTGTTTCTTGACCCGTGTTCCTTGTTCCTCCCTGCTGAAAGATATGGTGTCTTTTGTTGGTAAAACCGCTTATCTCCAGAGTCTACATTGTTGATATACTCCTCAAACGGATTGATACCAAGTTCATCGGATTCGTAAATGTTCGGATCCTGTGTAAAGTGGTCGAGTTCTGGTTGATGGAAGTCGGGATATTCTACGTCTATAGGGAAGTAATCCAATGAGAATTCATCCAAATTATCCTCTTGTTTGATTTTTGTAGTGCTCTCTGCTTCATTATTAGAAGCAAAATTCTTTAGAATCCCTTTCAAGGGACCAAAGTTGTTGGTTGATGGGGTGATTCCTGTACCGGGATTAATATCTTCAAATTTTGTTGTAGCAGTGTCCTCTCCCGCATTACAATCATCATCAGTTACAGACTGCGGCAGTTTGGAGTCACTTATTTCTCTTTCACTTTGGTCAGCCCTCACAGCCTCTTGTTGTTCAGTTGGTTCATCCAGAACTTCCTCAGGTAGTCCAGACATGGTCGGTATGGTGAATTTAGTATCGACGTGCTCAGACAACTGTTCATAAAGAGAAACCCCACATGAATCATTATACAAGAAAGAGAGGGCAGGTTCTCTAATGGCCACAGTAGTTGCTACTTGGTTAGCAGCTTCTCTTTTCAAATCTCGCTCCAATGCATCCGCAAACAGTTTATCGTGTGGAACACTGAACCAAAAAAACACTTTTTGCTTCTTTTGAGTCTTCAAGCAAGAGTTTCTGAATAGAAAGGACAAGAAGTCAGACCTTGGTTGCTCCAAAGTGGCATCTATACCACATTTCAAACTTCTTAGATCTGAGAATAAACCTTCTTCGAATTTCTTCTTTTCGACAATTCTTCTACCAAAATTCTCCATTCTGAAGACACAAGCCTTCACAATATCTGTCCCAGTTATATAGTAAACATTATTCCAAAAGACACACGAAACAAAACCTTGCTCTTTACTCAAGTAATATCTCCGAATAATTTGGTTTTCTTGCCAATTCGCTGGTGCAGTGGTTAAGAAGTACTTCAAATCATCTACCAACTTCAACGATTCCTCAATCTCTTCATATAGTAAGTCATCAGCCTTGTCGTCACGAGCACCAGTATGATTCTTTAAGATAGTTTCAGTTCTTTCTTGAATGGCCCTCTTCATGGTATACTCTTAAATTCCGCTTAGATCTCCGCTCATGTATGGTGATGGGGAACAAGTGTCGCAGTTTAGGATATAGCTCTCTAGCGTCCCAGCCTTTCAAATCATCAATGCAATTGATGACCCATACAAAGTACAAACAGAAAAGAAACTCAATGCTATTAATTTGTTTTATAGCCATCTCATGAAATTATCACCAAATAATTTTTCAAACGGTTTCAGACGCTTGTTTCAACTTGAAACAAACGGCTTTTCACTGCGAGAGAAAAAAAAAATATGCTTGCCCGCAAATCTGAAACATGTCATAGAGAAATCAGCGCATAACTGCAGCTGTGACTTTCGGGGTAGTACCTTGTCTGGGCACAGGTAAACTGTCTTACTCTGTCCTTAATCTTCTTGTTCTTGCCTATGATTTGCTAGCTTATCTCACTTCGTTTTCCAGCGATTCCTTTTGGTTGTTTAATTGTGTTAACCTGAAATCCATGGCATTAAGCATGGAATTTACAGCATACACTGGAGAAACACGGTGTGCAAATAGTAAATCAGCAGCTTCACCTTTAGTTATTGATTTGCAGTAATCGTCAAGACGAGGTTTATCTAATGTTTTGAAATTTTTAGCACTCTTTTGGAACCCAGGAACTAGGACACTTTGTATATATTGACGTTGTTTCTCGGTGGCCCGAGTTCTTCTCCAATTAGCATATTTTGATGGTGCTATTGAGGCGATATTATGTTCCAGCTTAGTCTCCTCGCTGTTGTGTTCAAATTCGACCATTTGTTTTACTTTAGCCATTATTTGGACCAGACTAGCTTCTGAGAGAATCGTTTCAGACCTATAAGGAACCCAGTTAGAGCTGTTCTTTCTGGTTTTCCCACCCACGGACTCATTGTAGAATTTTAAAGTGTATTTCTTATCATCACCTTTGCCGGGAAGTCTATACACCCGTAAGTGTTTAGTATAAAGCAGATTTAACGCCCAACTAGAGTCTCCCACTCTTACAAATGAGTATGGAGAGCTACGGAAGATACTAAACTCTCTTTCAATATAATTCATATCTTCGAGACTCTTGTTAACTCCATTGCTCCCTGAGTTAAAGAATTCTTTGAAAGTATCGAATGTCGTCAACGTCAACTCCATAGGCGGTACTTCAACTAATGCTTTCTTGAAGGATTCGTCCTGTAGTTTCTTCATCTTTTCTTCCTCCAACTTTGCTAATTCACGTTCTTTAATAATATTTCTTAAGTCCTCTATGGTAGCTTCGTCAAGGTCATCTAAGTCGTCAAAACTAATACCTTCTAATGTAGGAATAGAAACTGTTCCTGCGTCTGTGGCGCCAACAAAGTCGATAATGTGGCAATGTTCTTTACCCTTATGTAGCCTTAGGCCACGGCCAATCATTTGTACTAATAAGGGTCTCGAACGAGTGGGTCTGCACAGGAGAATACAATCGATGTTAGGTATATCTGTACCCTCGGTGAGAATCCCACAATTCATTAATACATCGGTTTCGCCATTGCGGAAGTCTCTTAAGATCTCGTCTCTATCGACTGTCTTGGTCTCAGAGGTAATGCACTTAGAATTTATCCCATGTTGTACAAATAAATCATTGAGAGCATTAGCATGGGCTATATCTACAGCAAACAATATTGTGGACTTCAGATTATGTTTGGCTTTTCTGGCCTTATATGTCTCTAGTACAATTCGGTTCACATGTGGAGTGTTCACTACGTTGGATAGACTTTCAATGCGAAAGTCATTCGAAGTAGCGTTTACTCTGGTTAAATCCATCTTGACTTTCACCATAGTGAATTTAGCCTCACATAACCAACTATCGTTTATCATTTCAAGGATAGACTTGTGATAAACTATTTCATCCAGCACTCTAGATAAAGCTTGATTGTCTGCTCTTTCAAAAGTGGCGCTAAACCCTACGACAGGTATTTTAGTCTGAGGTGCATCTGCATTGAAATGAGACATGACTTTCACGTAACTCGCTGCTATAGCATGATGGGCCTCGTCGATGATAATAAGGTCAACGTCTGTAGGTTTGTACCGATCCAGCCGCCTGTTTAAGGATTGGATCGATGCAATAATGACATCAGCTTCATCGATGTTACAATGAAGTTCGCCCATTTCCAATTGAACGTTTAAATTGGGGAAGTTTCGTCTGATTGTAGATGCAGCTTGGTTGGCCAACTCTCTTCTGTGAACCAAAATCAAACTTCTATGTTTTGATGTCGCATCTGACCGTAATTGTAGCTGCCGTAACTGGTGTAACAAGTTAACAAAGATGACAGTTTTCCCACCACCAGTAGCCATCGACACACCGATCCGTTTCTTACCATCTTCAATAGATCTTAAGCAGACGTCTATAGCTTCTTCTTGATAATCTCTTAATTTTAAGGTAGACTGGTTTCTAATCGCTAGTCTCCCAAATTGTAGATTCAAGGACGTGTTTTTTGATTTAGACTCCAAACCTAACATTGCGTACTTTCTAATCAACAGCAGCGTTTGATTTCGCATCGTTATACATATGGCACTATAATGGTTACCTATGATATCCTTTGAATAATATCTTTTTTGCACCTCAAGTCATATTTGTAAATTGAATAGCAACCTATAAGTAACTCAACAACTTAAAGATTTCCTAACATATTATCTTAAAGAAATAGTGAACTGGTAGATATATATCTGTATATATATATATATGTGTGTGTATGAATGTGCTTTTTGGTTTATGAAGATCTAGTGTATTATGCTTAATTCGAGAATAATTTATGTTTAGTACCTGTAGATGGGTTACTCTTTGTCCAAAACATTGATGCTATCACAAGTGTGACCAACCCATACGAAAAGAAATTTTGCAACAAGGAAGATGGCACTAAAGTTGATGCGAATGATAGATCAGAGTTTAATGTTTGAATGTTTTTGAAATTGGTGTTCTTGGGAGTTTTGTCTGTGTTAACAGTCTTGGATAATTTGTCAGCTAATTGCAGCACCTTCTTGTAATCCTCGTCATTTTCCTGATCAATTTGGGAGTCACCTGGTAGGATGTTTTGGACGTTTGCGAAGAAATCTGTGATTAAGATATCCTTAGGGTCTCTATTCATATCGTTCTTGACACCAAAATGGGAATGCACTTTGTCGTAAGTGTATGAGTCAAATAAATCCTGCATAGTCAACGGAGAGTCCTTTTCAATACTTTCCATAAACTCCAAAGTGTAATAAGTAAACCTGTCAATGACAGCCACTCCAAGCTCCACGTCTGAATGGTGCGAATAGGAGCTTTCGTCTAATTCACTAGACCCGACAGACAAGATATTTGGAGAGTAAAATTTGGAAAACATGGTGTTTGCCTGGCAAGTGTCCACCATGAAAAAGATCTCATTGTACCGCTTCTTCTCGTACATCTGGGCAAACGCGTCAGCAATGTCCTCCGAGGCAATCTCTTCCGCATCCTGGAATTTCAAGAAATCGTCACCACCATGGCCCGTCAAATAGATAAAGATGTTCGAGTTCTCATCTGTAAGCAACCTTTTAGACTTAGGCTGGTCCTCAGACCATCTGTCGGTCAACAGACGGATGAAGTTCTCGACGGTGACTTCGTAACCACGGTAGTCAACCTCTACAGATTCACCGTACAGGTCCAAACCATGGTCCTTATTATTGAACACGCTACCTGGGAACAAGTTTCTAGAATTACAAGCGACATCGTCACTTAACATCAAAATAATCTGCGAATCAGGAATACCTAATCTCTTCACGGTACGGTACATGCTCAAAACGTTAGCCATATGCCTGTAGTTAAACCAGAACCGTGACGTCGACACCAGCACAGCCCAGTTATTAGTATGGGACGCCATTACAGGGGCTGTAAACAGCAGCAATAAGCTCACTAACGAATAGACGATGCCTGTTTTCATCCTATCCTACTCTATATTCTCGACTGAAACTTCTCTTCTCACCTCAGTCCACCTAACAGAAGCTTCTACACGTACCAGTACTATCTTATAAAACCGACCAGTGGTCAATTAAATCCTAATGTGATCTGGGGCTCCTGTATTATGTAATGGGAAGATTAGTTTAAAAGTTGAAAAATCGCTAAAAAACCGACAAAAGACCCCGTTGATATAGAAACTGCAATGCACACACACACACACACACCTAGCAGGCAACTGGTCGCTCACCTGGTGCCCGTGCCGTGCTCTTGAATCATTCAATCTTTTCTAAATGTAAAGAGCTATTTTTCAAACCGGCTTCTTCGATGGTTTGACCTAGTCTTGTAATCAGATCTTCACGCTGATGGTTACTTAACACAAACCTAGTTTCTTCGAAACCCGGGATTTGGCCCGACTTTATGATCTCATAGATGGTCCGAACGGTATCGTCTTGTAAATCGAACCGTCTGACAAGCCTGCTCCCATCTCCGGTTCTGATTTGGATTCTTGTCGTCTTGCCAGGCTCATTTGGTGGCTCTTCATGCTGTTTCGGTTCAATGGTGCTGAAGACGTCGTCGCCGGGACTATCTTCCCCTACAGTGCCTTCCGGTTGAGTGCCCTCTGTTTGAGCGTCCTCTTTCTCCGGTTCGTCATCGTCTACAGCTCCCAGAGATTTTTTGATGGCTAATTCCATCTGTTGTTCCTCTGTTAATGTACTTGGGTCCACTTCAGGGGTGGGCTCCTTCACTGGAGGGTTAGTCACTGTCATCTCCAGTGAGTATGTGGCCAGAAACTCTTGTAATTCCTTGATAAATTGTGGCGGGGTAGGGTTTTCCTTGTTCCATTGCTTCAACCTCTCACCGGTAATCGGATCCAGGATAGCGATGTGAGGCAGGTCTTCTTTATTCGCGACACCGTAAAAGTTTATATATGGCTCAGCGTTTCTCGAACCGTACTGGTATTGCAAGAAGATGAACTCACGTTTGATTATCGAGATCACTTCCTTCGAGGACCACAAGTCTCTGTTAAGTGCCTGGCATTGGAAATTGCTTGCGTCTTGCAAGTTTATCATGACCCATCTTTGCTTCTTTCTTGCCTTTAGCTTCGCACCGTCCAACGTCAATCTGGCCATGATCTTCACTGGAGGCCTGAATAGGCGAGCCAATCTTTCGTCTTTGGTCATTTCCTTCTTCCGTCTAACAAACTGTTTGTACTCCCGGATGCTCCCATCGTCATTGATCTCCATACGGTCTTCTTCCACATACTCGTACTGTGAGCTTGAGTCGTCGTCGTCGTCGTCTTCGTCGTCGTCAGCGTTACTATCAGACGACGAGAACTCATTGTAACTACCATAATCATCGTCAAATCTTTGATTAAACACCCCAGTAGGGATAGATGTGTCAAACATATCAGCTGCTCTGCTCCTCAGCGGGGCGAAAGAACCTCCAACACCACCGTAAGTCCCGGGAAACACATGCGTATCGGCCAAAGTCTCGTGTCTTGCCACATCTGGTGGTCTCACGTAAGGTTCCTGGTAAGCTTCATTTTGCAACCTTTGTGCCAAGTCTTCGTCGTCACCGTGTGTCTCACCACTGCCAGCAGCAGCCCCACTGCCATGTTCAAAATACAGGGAGATGGCTACGTCCAGACTACCTCCTGCCATGTCGATAAACTGTTTGGCAGTACCCTCGTCAGTGGCACCAGTAACGGCTAAAAACCCATCGATCTGCTCCTGAGACATCACTTTTCTATAAAATAACCTCCTCTGTCGACTATACTAAAGCAACGTACACTCTTACTATCGGTTACCAGATGATATCTTCCCGTGGTGGCAATATAAGTGAGATTTCGCACTAACTAGTGCTGGTGAGGGAGCATCTCTATTAAAGCTATTTTTCACCACTAACAACCACAACACTTGTGCCATACATTCAAAACAGGGACTTAGCCTGTATATAAACTGAAACTCTGTACGTGAGGAGACTGTCTTTCGAAAGTCGTTTGATAGAAAACAGAGGCAGGAAAGTATCGTTAGAGGTAGGAGCTAACAAAAATCCAAATGGTAATCGCTGTTCAAAATAGGTCTTTACTCCGTCGGCACCGAGGGAAATTGGTTGGACTAGCCCTTGGGGCCTCGTTTATGGTTGGCACTGGAAGCCTGCTGGTGTACCTGTTCAAGAAGTGGCTCTTGAAGCAACAGATGAGGATCAGTGAACAGCATTTCGTGAAAGAGCAAATTAAGAGAAGGTTCCAACAGACACAGGAGGACTCGCTGTTTACCCTGTATGAGCTACTGCCAGTCCTGGCATTAGTTCTAAACAAGAAGGAGTTGGATCTCGATGAGATAATGTTTGCCCTACGCAACAAGAAAAAATTGGAGAGCAACACGGACTCCTCAGGGTTATTGCCCAGCCATAGCCCATCGAGTGCTACTGACGTTGGCAATACGGAGACAGTGAACAAGAGCAAAGCTGAGTTGTGGAATGACTTGAAGAGAAAGTCTTTGTTGAAAATGGTCACTGTTGCGTACGTGATCCCGTCGATGTTGCTATTAACAAGATTACAATTGAATATCTTGACCAGGCGTGAGTACTTGACCACTGCTGTGAAGCTGGCTATTGACAATGAAAAACAGCAGCAGGAAAATAACGTATCGAGCTCGACTAAGATGATCAATTGGATCACGTCGTTTTGGTACCCTTCACAGGACGACTCTCAGTCCAAGGAGCAAACTGCCCAGAGGGATTCCACTAAGCTAGCACAGTCGAAGACTACTTACATCAACGAGCAAGCGTTTTTGTCACTGTCATGGTGGCTAATCAACCGTGGTTGGTTAGAGTTTGAAAAAACCATTGAGAAAACCATCGACATCGAGTTTGGCTCTTTGAAACCTAAGGACACGATAACACTCGAACAATTTGGCGAGAAGTTATCAAAGGTGTTCCATTCGGTGAACTCTGAGATCCTGCTGCCTGCGTCAACGAACCCGGAGAGCTCTATACTAAATTCGAGTAAAATAAGTTCCATCCTTTTACCAAACCCTAGCCTCGAATCCTTCGTCCTAGAGCAAACGTTGGACCCAGAAACTTTAACTCAATTAAGAACAGACGACACGATTCTCAAGAGACTCTCCACGGAGACAACAAAGATCCTGGATAGCACCACAACCTCGATCGTCTTTGAAACGTTGGTCAACGAGTCCTACCAGTTTATCATGAACAGTATCGAGTCTAAAGCCAACACGATCAAGAAGCCTACAAACAGTGAACCAACAAACAGCAGCACGGCGAAACAAGTGGCTCTACTTGCCATTGCAACCAAAGACTGTGTGCAAGAGATGCTGGCAAGCGGGACAGCGTCCATGGACAACAAGTACGTGACAAGATTAGACTCAGTGCCCATCCTGGACGACTTAAGCGTCAATGTCTACAGCAATTTCGAACTGTAAATCCACACACGGGACTAGCCTCATATATTCGTATTCAAAGTAATAAATAATTCTTCTGCTCTCATTGCAAAGGCAGGTTTCTTAATTAATATATTACTTCAAGTTGCTATAATTATTCTCATGGGACACACACTGGGGGGGAGCGGATGCAACACAAGGACCAGCCGGGACCACGAAGCGCGTAGCATATAGACTATAAACAATGGAAACTGGCGATAAGAAACAATTTGTCGTGTTGGTGAGCGGAGAGGGCGAACGGTTCACTGTGGAACGGAAAATAGCAGAACGGTCCTTATTACTAAGAAATTACTTGAACGACATGCACGACAGCAACCTCGATGGTAATGAAGAGGGATCTGACGACGATGACGACGATGACGACGACGACGGAGAGATCGTGATGCCTGTTCCCAATGTGAGGTCGTCAGTGTTGCAGAAAGTGGTCGAGTGGGCAGAACACCACAGGGACTCCAGTTTCCCAGACGAAGAAGACGACGACTCCAGAAAGTCTACCCCAGTAGATGCTTGGGACCGCGAGTTCTTGAAAGTGGACCAAGAGATGTTGTACGAGATCATCCTGGCTGCCAACTATTTGAACATCAAGCCTTTACTAGACGCTGGTTGCAAAGTCGTCGCAGAGATGATCAGAGGCAGGTCTCCGGAAGAGATCAGGAGGACGTTCAACATTGTTAACGATTTCACGCCGGAGGAAGAGGCAGCTATTAGACGTGAAAACGAATGGGCTGAGGATCGATAGACCCGCGTGCTGCGAAGTGCAAAGACACCGCATGCTCTCACCACATCAGATGGATTGCGCAATGCCGAAAGGATGTGACATCTAAGACGATACACAATGAACTAACTACTGGCTGGCTGCGGAGGACAAAACCTACACTTTCATCAGACTCTCGCAACCAAAAGCCTTCAGATTTACATACCTGGCTCAATTCGACGGGCACTCTCTACTCATATAACTTGCTCACTACATAACAGTGTTTAAAGCGTCCTCATAAGAGGGCTTACCTCTTCTGGCAAACTGATTTGTTGACGTCTTTTCTCATTAATTTGCAGTTTTTGACAATGAACACTTTAACGGCAATGAACACTATTGAAAAGCTGTTTCGAAGTGTGAGGACGAGTTCTGTGCTAGTTAGAACGGGCTGCCACGAATCGAGTTAACGTCTGGTGCGAATAGGCTTGAGAGAATTGCGTTTGTAATAGCGATTGACTGAACTTTTATCGGTTTGGAAAACATGGCTGAATTGGACACAAACACAGACAAGCCATCATTGCTCAAGAAATGGGGGAAACGAACGAAACTTTCCTTGAAGAAACGGCTGGGGCCTTCTCACCATTCTAAGAGAAGTTTGGATAGCTCCACGGATAGTGATGCCACTATTGGTCTCAACAGAACGTCTATTTCGATGAGCACTTCTAAGAAAGGTAGACATCAGATCGCCAAGAGGAAAATCATGTCTGAGCCACCGCATAAGCAGAGTCATCACCGTATTGATCTGCCTGAAATAGTGTCTATGAAGAGTATTCGGAGTAGCAGAAGCTTTGGTACTAATAACACATCTTATCGAGTATCTAAGAAAGATTCCGATTATCCTTTGGGACCACGAAGGTCTTTACAGAACTCTAATGTGGGGATCAAAAGAGTTAATACAGGGCAAGGGGTTTTCAACATCCCGGTGACCATTGATGGGTTTGATCGAAACTCTGAAGCTTCCACGCCAAGTCTTAATAAAAAATCCGAGGCTACTTTTGGTGGATCAGATAATTTAACAGTGTCAAAGCATGATAGCGAGGGGAGCGCCCCACAACAATCTACTCCTGTGAAGAATGATATCTCGTCGACGAGTTTTTTAGATTCGATTATGTCAATTGCTCATAATGCTATTCACAGCCACATGCCGAAAATAGCTGTGGATCAGTCTTCTCCGATTAAAGAAGATGGCATTCCAAAAGACAGCTTTAACAGTACGCGGCTTTCTAATGGATCTAAACAAAAGTTGCCCAATGGTACTCTGTCCTTGAATAATAACGCCAATGTGATTCATGCGAAAAATGTCGCAGAGGCAAATAACGATGCATTACCAAGAAGCAGCTCCTTTTTAAAGCACTTAGACAATTTACTAGCATCGACGGGCTCGGTGCCAAACACCGCTGGAGGTTCTGCTACTTCTATCGAGAACGAATCTAATAAGCATACTGAAAAGCATGCAAGCTCTAACCAATCTCGGACTATCAACGCTGCTGACGAGAGTCAACACAAGGTGACCTTTGATCCACAACCCCACGCTATAGAGACCTTTGGCAAAGGTTCATTGAGTCTTGATTATTTTAGTAAACCCATTGCTAATAGCGCAGAAGAATCTAGTAATTTTGTGTTATCTTCACACAAGAAAGATCATTCGGTGTTGAGGGAGAATTTTAATCTTATCAACAGAGATAGTGGTAATCACTCTACCATTTTGAAAAATAACAGAACACAGTCATACTCTAGATCTTCTTCTTTAAGACTCAGAAATGAGTCTAACAAAGGTAAAAGATCCATCGAGTCAGGCCAGAACGATAGATTAATGTCCAATGCAACAAATAAGTCAAATAATAACCAGTTTACTAACCGAAACAGTAGCTACATTGACTCTGAGCATTATAACGATTTTGAAAGATACGCAAATAATCATCGGAATCGAAGCCATACATTGCCTGTGAGCGAATTTCAAAATGACGCTGACGTTTCTAATACATCTAACAAAGTGGAAAAGGTAAATAATGAAAATGTTCGCAACGAGCGTAAGTCAAGGTCAATGTCCAGGTATTTTATTAATAGAAGGTCGTTTTCACCATCAAACATCGGGACTAAAATGATTCCAGGGATTAATATTATAAATTCTAGCACCAATTTAAAGTCATTGAACAACAGCTCTGATGCATCCATCAATGCGTTTCGTAAATCTAGACCTAGCAATACATTTTCTGAGGATGATATCTATGATTCCCATTCTGATTCCCCAACAAGTGGCCTACAAGGTATCGAATATGCTTCTGAAAGGAAAAATGTGGAATTTCATAACTTGTTCAGAGAAGCAGGACTACTACCTAATGAACGATTGATAACTGAGCACAATTGTGCATTATCAAGAGATATCTTATTGCAAGGTAGAATCTATATTTCTGATGCCCATGTTTGCTTTTATTCTAACATTCTTGGATGGGTGAGTTCTGCGGTTATTGCATTTAAAGAGATTGTACAAATCGAGAAGAAAACCACGGCTGGTATATTTCCAAACGGTATTGTTATTGATACACTGCACACCAAATATGTTTTTGCTTCCTTCATGTCAAGAGACACCACTTTTAACCTAATAACAGATGTCTGGAACCAAATCATATTAGGTAGAAGATATCTGAAAAACTTGGAAAAATCTGCATCAATCGATGATGATGAAGCAAAGGCAGCTGATAGCGACGACTTAAATAGCGGGTATGGATCTGAATTTTCTTCTGAAGGGAGTAGTATCTCTTCACTTGAAGATGATGATTACTCCATCTCTGATAGTACCGAAAACACATCACCTGAAAATGACTCTGATATGGATGGGAAGAAGAATCTTTCTATAGCTACAAAAAACTCAATGAAAAGCATACCTATCACGTTGGGTCCGACGAAACATGATCCTACCACGGCTAACTATAAGGTAGCGGCAAATGAAAAGTTGGTATCTGAAAGCATTATCAATGCACCCTTGGGAAAAGTAGCAAGCATGTTATATGGTGAAGATGTGTCATATTACGAAGGAATACTAAAAGTTCAGAAGAACACAGATATTACACCACTCAGTGGTTTAATTGAATCTAAATTTAGAGAATTCTCATTCGTGAAACCACTTAACAATGACATAGGTCCCAATAAAACAAGATGTATTATAACTGAAACATTACAACATTTTGACTTAGAAGAATTTGTTCAAGTTATCCAGAAATCTAAAACACCAGATGTTCCTTCTGGAAACGCTTTTTTGGTGAAAACCAACACTATATTGTCATGGGCTGAAAATAACTCTACGAAAGTGGTTACTTATTTCTCTATGGAATGGTTAAGTAAGAGTTGGTTGAAAGGTATCATAGAAAAAGGTGCATTTGAAGGTGTCACTGGTACTACAAATACACAAAATGCAGAGCTTGTGAAGCTTGCCACGATAAAACCGAGTAAAGTTAAGAAATCAGAAAGTCGCAAAGCAAAAAACAGTGAACCTACTAGTAATCTTCCAGGCGGTAATCCTGCCACACACACTCCGACAGAACCTGATTTTACAAAAGAAAAAGATGATGTCGTCGTAGAGCCAAGTATTAATATCAAAGCCCCTATGACCACCACCTACCAATTACTGTTCGGGGACGATACTTCCTATCTGAAGGATATAATTGCAAAGCAAAATAATTTTGACATATCTGAAATTCCTAAATTTGTTAACAATAAAAGAGAATTTACCTACATCAAACGTCTGAACAATTCAATTGGTCCTAAACAGACTCGTTGTAATATTACTGAACAAATAGAACACACAGATTTCAATAAGTATACTTTGGTAAGACAGATTATTAATTCCCCAGATGTCCCATATGGTAACAGTTTCTTTGTGCATGTCAGAACTTACCTCTACTGGGGCCCTAATAACACTACAAATATGAAAATAGTTACTAACGTAGTTTGGACAGGGAAATCCTTTTTGAAGGGGACTATAGAGAAAGGCTCAATTGATGGACAAAGAGCGGGAACAAAGGTTTTAATTGATACATTGAACAGCATTATTACTAAAGCTTCTACAAACAGCAGTAGGCGACACACTAATAAGAGAAGGAAGTCTGGAAGAAGATCCACTCAAGTCAAGTCAATCCATATTCCTGCTGAATCCACTACTGATGTACCTCCAATGAAAGAGAACGGTATTGTATCCTTCTTAATAGATACTGTGAACAGTCTAGATTTATTTTCTATTTCCTGGAAACAAATTTTATTCGGTCTCTTAGGGATTTCATTTTTATTTATACTGATCAATGCGTTATTCAGTAGCAAAATGCCCTCTGTGAAGTATCTGAGACCTGGAAGAGTGATGATTGATGGTAATGAGTTTACTTATGCACCAAGCTTTAGGACAATATATGATACTTACACAGAAAATATCAAGGACAGTAGAAGCCATTCTAAGGAGGGGATTTTACAAGATTCAGAGTACATGATTTGGAAATGGTTAGAGGACAGAAGCAAGAAAACATACGATGGTAAGTTGGTAGAACAAGGCCTTGGAAATATTAAGCTAATTCCTGCCAAAAGCCGAAAATTGAAACAACTGATGAATACCATTAAAATTACCGAGCATCAGTTGGAAGAAATGAAAAAACTTTTGGCGAAAGAACAGGCCTAAACTATCATCAACAAATCTAGTATAGCATAGCTTCTACTAAGAAGACATTTCAATTAACATTCACATATATAACGAACGGCTTAGTTGTATCTTTTCAGACTTTTGCCATATAAGCCTCCATAGTTGTTAATACATGTCTTTTCAAAAGCAATACGCCGATAATCTCTTAGGCTACTAATATCAAAGAATTATGTACAAATTATAAACTGAGAATAGTAACCATAAAAATGAGCCTGTAAGTCAGCCAGTCATCGAAATATCTGCGGAATCACTTACCTCGTTTGTTTCTTCAAGCGAAAGTGATGTGCCAATACTTTCCATTTCCTGACGGCCTCTCTTACGCCTCTGCTGAGTATCTTCAGTATCTCCAATTCCGTTCTCAGTATTTGCATTTGTACCGAGTAGATTCATCGAGCTATCGCTATCTACATGTTCATCTTCACTGGATGATTCTACCTTGTCCTCAGATTCATCAGCAGGGGAGTCTTTGTTATCCAATTCATTCGCGCTTAGAATTCTAGAGTATTCATTCATGGTTACTTCAGCGTCATCATCGACAGACTCATTTTCTTCCTGCTTCTCTCTCTCTTTATGTTCACTTAAAGCCTCTTGTATTTTATTCTGAAATTTCGCTATAGCGTTAGCGCTTGGAATGTCAATAGACACGTTCTCTGAAATATCCTCAATTAAGTCCAAGATTTCACCCAATTTGGTTTGATCCTGGTAGGAGCAAATGAAGAACGAGTTTATGTTGGTAAGAACCATTTTTCTGATCTCTTTTCTCTCTATTTGTGCAAAAACTTTTAGCAGGTCCAGCAAGAAACCAATTTGGACATTGTCACTAAATGCCTCCCTCTCTGTTCTTTTCACTACTTTTCTTGGATCAGTCCATTCAATTAATTGCTGCAAAATTACATTTGGCTTCAGCATCGCCAATTTATCAGCCCTAGAGTCATCAGTATTTTGAATGTCTTCCCAAAGACCACACAGTCGTAAGAACAAATCAGCAGCTACTTTCCCCATTCGAATTTGATGATTGATGTGAGAGAAACAGTATACAGGTAAACAGAAGGCAAATGCTTGTATCAGTGGTTCGTTGGATGCATTGTTTGGCGAAAAATATGATAAGACTAAAGTTTCAAACAGGTCATCATCAGTAAAAATATCTGCCAAGTATAGTTTGCATAACCCTTCTGCAGCGATCACTTGACAATCTGGCAGGGCTTCATTTTTCAGTACTTTATAAAATATCTTGTGTAATGAGATCGAATCCACTTTCTGATCACCATCCACTACAGAGAGCCCATAGACTGAAAATATATCAAGTATCCCCTGCAAAGCAATTGCTTTCAAAGTAGAGTTTCCCTTCGAGACGCACATACCCAAAATGTACATATTTTCAATCGCTAAGTTTATGTCTAGCAAGCAACATAAAGCCAGATTTTTGATACCGAGTGCTCTGATTTTTGTATCTGTGTTCCTCACTGCCGGGGTTATCAACGTATCAATCAGAGCGTTTATTAAAATGTTTTGTTCTAATCGAGTCTCTGTATGCTGTAGCATGTAGCTAGATCTTGTTAGACACATCAAAATTGTTTCAGGTTCCAATTCAATATTAGACGGTATTTTGTTCAATATGTTTTCCCTTATGGTCCCATTGTCAACAAGGTCATTGACTGCAGAATGGAATGACTCCATGTCTTGATCATCCTCATCATCGCTCCCTTCCTCATCTTCATCAGCAGCAGCTCCAGCATTGGAGCCCTCTGAAGTTTTATCAGCAGCATTGGAGCTAGCCTCGGTTTGATGCCTTCTCTTCTTAGCCAATCTAGTTTGTTCCTGCCTTTCAATATCTTCATCTCGTAAATCATTAATAATTTCTAAAGTCATAGTGACAAAATCCTTCTCATTGATCGATATAGTCTTTAAGATTTGAGTACCAATCTCTATTAAAGGCTCCGATAAAGATCTTAGCAACAGCATATTTCTAATTACAGTGAGCATAGATCTCCTTCCGACTTCATCGCTGTAATCGTAATCGCTTGCAACTAAGAGTAACTGTCTAATGATAAATTCCAAATGATATTTTTCTAGTTCTGTATGTTCCAAGTCAGTACTGTACCTTTCTTGCAAATAATAGGACAGGATCTCGGATAAATTTGCCGGTTCAGGGAAGTTTTCGTCTATGACCTCAATCAGCTTATTTTCGTTACAATATTTGTAGAAGCAACGGAATAAAAATGCAATCTCTAAAGTGAATTCCTTATAAATTTTATCATTGAACTTGATCTTGCTGATCGTGTCTGTCCTATTTTTAAACAAAATATCAATGACTTTATCACAGCTAGTGGAGTTGACTACATTTAACTGTTCTAATAATTCAATCAAATCGCCATTGAATAAGTTTATCCAATGGTTTGAAATCAATTTTTCACAGGCAAACCTCACTGATTCTTCTCTGTCTTCTAACCCCCAAATCAGTAACCGATCTAGGATCTTTGGTGATATTATATGGAAGCAGTCCTTGCCCATGCTTTTCAAAATCTTTGAGTATATCAACCTTCTGTTTATTAAATTGAGATCGCGTGCCCTCTCTAAGACGTGTGACGTCGTTCTCTTAGAAATTACGACATTGAGCATAGCAGCACGGCGTACCTCTGCGGATGGGTCATTCTGGATCATTTTCAGCAAGACTGAAGTGGCGCTATCCAATGGATCATTGTCCTCTATTTCTGCTTGATCATCTTGAAATTTGGTTAAGCAGAACACCGCTTGTGTCCTTACTGTAGGTTCTTTGTCAAATATTCGTTTTTTCACCGACCATAGAAGAAAATTGTATAACTCCTCGTCCAACTCGCCCAAATTATCCATTATTACCACGAGCAATTGCAAAACTCTAAACCTCACATTTTTATCCTTGCTTTCAATACCACGAAGCAAGTACCTGATAAAGCTGTCAATAAATTTGGAGACCATTTTCTCCATTTGCAAATGCATTTGAGTTTCATTAGACTTTTCTAACAGTTGTAACTCTTTATCTAAAGATGCAACGAACGCAGCGATCAATTTCACTATTCGATTCCCAACTATCTCACCTTTTTTCAAGGGAAGTATCTTGGTTACCAATCTGTTAAACCAGTAATTGAATGAGTCCTCGTAGTCTTGTCCAAAGGCCTTAGATTGGATCTTTTTCAACACTGCTATATGTTTCCGGTGACCAGCATAAGACGCTTGAGCCTGCTGGAAAACGGCTGCCATGGCATGAAACACCTTGTGGTTAACATCCTCACCATTCTGTCCTTCTATAACCATCTTTCTAGCCCCCGAAACTCCACACAGGGCCTTCAATACAGTCTACTAGGCGTTCAATTGTGGCAACCAACATCGCAATAGCACCCACCCAAATCTATTGTTTTTGTTTTTGTTTTCGATCATCGAGCGCACACTGTGCTAGCGCCGCGCAAAATCAGCACGTGCAACTGAACTTGTTGCACGTGATATTCAAGAGAGCACGTGTCTTAAACATCACGTGGCTTTTTAAACCTCCCGGCCGCTCTGTCTGGAAAAAAGTTTTTTTTATTACGAAAAATTCTGCAAGCCGACAGCGCGAGGCGAGATATGCGTTTTGATAGCGATGCCCGACATGACCTACTAGGCGCTGTCAGTTTCAAGAGAACCCCATTAGGTGCCTACTCTTTGTACTATCTCATTGATAAAATTCAATTCAGCAGTGGTAATTATTCGAGCTGTTGCACTTGAGCACTCCGGCGACATTGTGCACTCATTACTGAAGTGTTAGTCTGTCTGTATTCCGGCTACATGTATTCGCTCACTCGCTCTCTTTGGAAGCTGATTTTTCTTAATGTCAGCTGAAAAATTTTCTTTTAGAGCGTTTAATATATAGTAACGAGAAGCCATCTCTACCACTTAAACCTTGAATTGAGTACCTATTGAGCCGTCCCGTGTACTGAAGAACAGATTATTTGCTTGGAACCATGCAAGGTAATGACGGTACACTAGTTCACCGGTGTAATTTCGTGGATTTTACCCCGGGAAACATCACAGCATTGGCATTTTCCCATGCTCATCGCTACCATTCTCCATCGGATAGTGCACCTTCTCGCGGTGTTCCAGCGTCGCTGAGGCTCGCAGTTGGTAGATCTGATGGTGACATTGAGATTTGGAACCCTAGGAACGGTTGGTTCCAAGAATTGACCATCCATGGGGGGAAGAATCGTTCGATCGAGGGCCTGGTTTGGCAAAATGACCAAGGTTGTCTAAGATTGTTTTCCATTGGTGGCTCTACGATGATTACCGAGTGGGACCTTGTCACTGGGATGCCCCTTGTAAATTATGACTGTAATGCAGGGATCATTTGGTCCATCTCGATGAATAAGAGTCAGACCAAGTTGTCTGTCGGTTGTGACAACGGTGCCGTGGTAATTATCGACATCTCAGGTGGGAGAGGCTCGCTAGAGTTTGGCTCTGTGTTGATGAGACAGGATGCCCGGGTGTTGAGTCTCGATTGGAAGGATGACGATTTTGTTATTGGAGGCTGTTCCGATGGGAGAATACGTATCTGGTCCGCGTCTTCTTCCCCTGTTGGCGGCTCTGCCGAGACTGGTCGTGGTAGACTGTTACATACCATGAAAGTGGATAAGGCTAAAAAGGAGTCGACACTTGTGTGGTCCATTTTATATCTACCTGGAACAAACCAGATTGTCTCTGGTGATTCTACTGGGTCCATTAAATTTTGGAGTTTCCAATTTGCTACACTATCGCAAAGCTTTAAGGTCCATGAAGCCGATGTTCTCTGCTTGTCCACAGATGAGACAAATTCTCAAGTCTTCTCTGCTGGTGTCGACAGAAAGTTGTACCAATTCACTAGAAGCTCTAAATCGACTGCAAACCATAACTTTAAATGGACCAACAACTCTAACAGGTTGATCCATGGGAACGACATCAGAGCTATGGCCTCTTATCAAGCCTCAAACATCGATATACTAGTTTCAGGTGGTGTTGAGAAGACTTTAGTTGTGACCACAATGAACTCATTTGCAGACGGGAAATATCTGAAACTACCTATTGTTAATGCATTCTTCAAAAACTGTACTATAAACAAAGAGCAAAGATTGTTAGTCATGTGGCAAACTTCCACGGTGAAAATATGGCAAATTGGTGCGGAAATAAATGATCCGGCGAACTATAAACTTGTTTGTAAGATGACGTTAAAGGATGAGCAAAATATCACGAATTGTGAATTGTCTCCAGACGGTCAGGTTCTTGTAGTGAGCAGAAACACTACTACAAAGTTGTTCCATTTGTTGCCCATAACAAACCCTGATAACAATAAAATCACTAAATTGAAGATAACTAAATTAGACAACGACTTCTTGTTACAAACAGGCACCAAGTTAGTGAAATTTATTGATAACTCTAAGATAGTCATCTGTACTCCCGATGACGAAGTGAGTATGCTAGATTTGGAGAGTGATACGGACGAAGAAAATCTAGTCTTTGAATTACCTCCTCTCACTGGGACTCAGTCGAAAATCCCATATGCTAACTCTATCTGTAAGATGGATGCGTTTGGGGAAGATGTAGTACTAGCCACAAATTCAGGGTCCGTCATTGCTATAAATACTACTTTACAGAAATCATGGCCACTAATTAAATTAACTTCTCAAATTACTGCCATCAAGATTAACCACACCAGAAAGTCTGCTATCGTGGTTATGTCAAACAATAAGATATATGAGATCAATTTGAATAAAGATGAAACTCATCAAGTTTTCACTGACTGGTCTAAACAAAATACCGAAAATCTGCCTGCTAAATTCCTCAATTTGAAAGATAAATGTCTAGATGTTATGATAGATGACGTTGATAGTAGTATTGTCTGGCTTTGGGGAACTTCCTGGATTTGCAGGATCAACTTATCTGTTAATCTACCACAAAACAATAGGAAAAAACCTAAGAAACATGCGAGAGATGGATTGACAATCCAAGATGAAGATGTATCCTCCTTGGCAGATGAACCTATGGAGGAGGACGACGCATTGAATTATGAAGAATTACAACAAACAGAAAGCTTACAAGCACTTTTGACTTCAAATGCGGGCGTAAACAATCTATCTGGTGCTAAAGCAAAGAATGCAGAAACTCAAGACTTCTACCTTTGTGATAAATTTAAACCTATTCTTCATGCCGATTTCATTGGCAACAAAGAACTGGTTATAGTAGAAAGACCTGCATCTTCTATTAAATTCCAGCAAAAGGCATTTGATTTACCAAAACTCCTGTTTTGAAAGTATCTTCAGCATATATATAAAAAAGCAGGGACGATATCATTGGGCCTGTCTCTTTAGTATATTTTATAATACAGCAAATAGTTAAATTCATCTAATATCAGTAGCGGGCATTGTCTTGAAAGTAATATAGTTTCATGTGAAAAAGTACTATAATCCAAATTACACTTTGGATCTATAGAGTTATGAATGGAGCACAGATCATCTCTTGAAGATTAGTGCGCTTGGACAACAACAATGGAGAAGAAGTTAACTCTACTGGATTGAAAAGAACCGCTTTTTTTAATCTTCCAAACTGATGAGCAAAGAAAATGTACAACTAGGTCCCGAGTCTCGTGAGGATTCTACGACAAATTCTTCCACTTCTATCAACGAGTTAGGTCCTATTAGCTGCCCTATCTGCTTCAAAAATGTGGAATCATTACAAGGGCTAAACGATCATTTGGATAAAGATCATTCGTTTGGTTCTCCAGAACCTCATAAATCTACAACCGGGAAAAGAACACATAATGGACAAGAAAAATCTGTTATTACGAAGAAACATTATGAGAGATACGACCCTCGCACATCAAATTGTTGCCATAGATGCAAGAGACACCTGAATCAGGAATCATTCACGAATTGTCGCCAATGTGGTAAAATTTATTGTAAGAGACATTGTACCAATATGATTAAATTGAATCAGCAAGCGAAATATGACCCTAAACACGGCAATTGGTTTAAGTGTTGCTACTCATGCTTTGCTAGTCGCCCTGGTTTTAACGATTTTGGCACTTTATTTGACCGAACAGAGGAGTTCAATAAATTCAGAGAGAGTAAGATGGCAGACCGAGCTCTACAAAAATTACAATTAGAACACCGGTTGATCAAACTGATTGATGGGCTGATACACTTGTATAACCTTTATTACAAACAATCTTACTTGATAAGGGCCTTTAATTTGAACAACGACCGATCCAGATTAGAACGAAGTATCACTTCGATGCAGGCAGATTCAGAAATCTCCCATTGTAAAATATGTCATCAAGAGTTTACCTTCTTGTTAAGGCGGCACCATTGTCGCTTATGTGGAGACATAGTATGCGACCAGGAGACATGCTCTAAGGAAATCTCTGTCCTTCTGTTGCAAAAACTGACATCTGATCTTTCCTTCAAGGAAATTGTACCTACCGACCTTCCACCAGAGAGGGAACAATACTTCAAAGATATCACGGTTCGATTGTGTTCACAATGCATCAAAATTGTTTATATACCAAGGAAATTTGAACAAGACCTTGCTAGGCCAGCTTCATCTATGGAACAAAAATACACAAGCCTCTGCAATATCTCTAAAGTGATCACTGATATGCTACCGATATTCCAACAGGTGTTAAGCGATATTGAAAAATCGGATCAATCTAATCAGTCAAACGCTTCGAGTGTCAGAGCACTGACTAAGTTGAGAGGGAAATTATTGAAGTCATTTATGACTTACAACATGCTCACTAAACAAATTATCAATACTACTCCATCAAACATCGCTGAACAACAAATACAGAATTCGATTAAAGTTGTGACAGCAAACTTTATAAGTGAGAAGATTTTGCCAATGAGAAATCTTGGCAATTTGATACAAAATGAGCCCGCTGAGGAGGCGGAAGTTTTACCTACAGTGATAAACAACCTTACTATTAAGGAGATCAAGCTGTTTAGAGAAGAGATGATGGTCTTGAAAGAGCAAAGTTTTTTAATAGAGACTATGCTGGCCAAAGCGAAGGAACAACGTAAATTTGATGAAGTTACAACGTTAACTACCAATTTAAAAGAATTACAACTGCGAATTGATCAACTACAGACTACCTTAGGCGATGAGGGGTTTTGAACTCTGAATATAATTGTCTGTCATCACTTCGTGGTTGTTCTCAACGCTGATTGGTTGTTGTCTTTATTAAATACTATTATTTCATACTACTAAATAAGAGATCCTTTGTACAGCTTTAAACACTTGGCAATCGAAACCGCGATAAGCTGATCAATCTACTCGGGTGAGTAATAGTCGTATTGTGTCTTTTAAAATGTCCGCAGTAAACGTTTTGAGGTATTCCGCACTTGCTGCTGGATTATTGGTAGGTTTAAACAATGATTGGTCTTTACGCGGAGAAGCTCGCAAACGTTTGGAAGAAGATAAACACCAAACAGAATTGAAATTAATACAGGAGGCCAAAGCTGAATACAGGAGACTACATCCAGTGAAGGAGACTGTGTCTAATGAGAAAATTGATTTCGACGACCCAAACCTTGATTTTGAAAAGGTCATTATGAATGCTGTGAACTCTCTATCTGACTCCTCTGTATAAGGTGATATGATCCGATATTAGTGAGTAAGAGACGGTGGTATATATATATATTCTCTTTTCAACTACTGGTAGTTTCGCTCTCGAATAAGAGCAACTTACCACATTCTGTATAAAAATTTGACGTGGTTGATAGCTATTCCATATCGCATAGTGTTCGGTTCTAAAAACTGTTACTATAATTACAAGCTATATACATGACTTTCTATTAACTCGTTTCAGTATATGTCTGGCATTCCTTATGTTTTGATAGAATATTTCAATTGTCAACGTAAGCAGCTGGTTTAGGCGCTCTACTAAACACTCTTCCAGGTGGTAGATTGTACATTTCTCTTACATTTTTCACGTAAAGGTCCCACTGGGATCTCCAGATATGGGCTCCCACTGGGTCTAAATTGTACTTCCGAGTGAAATCTCTGATATTAAAATCATCTCTTTCTATATCAGACTTAGTGGACAAAGGCAAAGCATCAGTTTGTCTGAACACCCAGACAGCAAACCTTTGTACGCCAGCGTTCTTCTCAGGAACTGGTGGTAAATAATTTATGATGATGTTGTCGTCGTTAAATTTCCTGGCGTCTATGATGTTATCGTTATAACTAATCTTTAAATTTTGCAAACCGTACACCAAGCTTGTTTTAAACCCATCGTTAGCGAGGTCGGGAACATCTGGGTTGACAATTAAGATAGTGTACAATTGCTTTGAAGTGTCAACCACATCAAATTCTTGTAATTTAAATATAGGCTCGAATTTTGTCACATTGGATGATAATATCTTACCACATTCAACCCATTTATTCAAGCTTGTAGAGTAAGGAAATTTCAAATGAACGTCTATTCGAGGCACCAGTGTAGGTAAAGTGTCCGGAATGACACCTAACGTCTCCAACCTTTGCATTAACAGCATTTGTCCATAGGACTCCCAGTGTTTTTTCCCAAGGTGTCTGTAGACAGGTAACTCATAATTGATAAACTTGGGATCATTGTCCACTTTTTCGTAGAACTGGAAATTGTATTGCACTTCAGGGTTATTAATCTCAGCTTCTACAGCTAGTTGTTCTCTTTGTGAGGGATCAACATCATTTGAGTTTTGTAAAGTCTCGTAAGTCTTAGAAGCCCTCTCTTGAAGGTAATTGTACGCGACCTGAAACGTCTCATCAATCAACTCAGGTGACTTGTATTTCATCTTGGTAGCCTTATTCTTGAAAGTGGCAGGTCCATACTGTGATTGTCCAAACACAGACTGTTTTATGGCTGGAGATTGGATCGCTAGTGAGGAATTTCTTTGAGAAAAATCAGCCCAAACCTGACTGTCTCTTAGTATCCGTCCGCATTGGAACAGCCTTCTAAATTCTTTACTTTTCAAGATCATTGTAGGGACTCAATTGTCTCTTATAAAAACGGCTTGGGTTACGGAAACAGGAGGTTTGTCCCTAGCAATTAGCAATAGAAATAGAGTAAGTAAGTCAATTGAGTATATTTTTTCACTATATAATATATTCAACCAGCGTGAGTGTAAGCCTTCCAAGAGGTATACTGTATAAAATTCTATAAGCTGCTTTGATAGTAGTGGCTGATACGAAGCAGTTTGTATGGCTAACCTCCGTAGACACTTTTGAAGACGCTTTTAATCTCTTCTCTCGTGTAGTGACAATATATACAAAGTTGTAATAACAATCTTGACTTCTCTGGGTTCAAATATCCAGATGCTATGACGTTTAATGAGTTGGACTTGTCTGGCAATCTAGGCATATTGGCAATTGGGACCATCCCATCCATGGACCTCTTTGAGTAAACGATAGGGATGTCCAACGTTACGCAATACTCGTTCACTGCGTCGGGCAAAGAACCTGCCCCCATAGTAGCTATCACAATTCCTTCGTACTCATCCTGCACTAGCGAGATAAGGTGTGTTGTTAGGGACTGATGGCCGTATATGATACACACCCGAGGCATAGAGAATTGTAAGTGGTCCTTAGGTAGACTGTTTGTAGGCAATTTAAACTTATGGCAACCCTGAGGTTTCACCGGTGGGTAGTAGTAATGTATCTCGTTGTTCACAAAATTACCCAGGTAACCTTGTCTGACGTTGAAGGAGTCGAGACTATTAGCATTCGTCTTTGTTATATAATAACCTGCAGAAATTTGGTCATTCAAAGAGACTAGGACACCTCTGCCTCTAGATTTATTGTCCGAAGCAATGCAGATCGCCTGGTACAAATTCATGGGACCATCAGCGGACACCGACGTAGAGGGTCTCATAGACCCGACAAAGACAATAGGAACTTCTCCGGAGTCAATGGTGCTTTCCATGAAAAATGCGGTTTCCGATAACGTGTCTGTCCCATGGGTGATGACAATCCCATCAAAACTTTGCAAAGAGTCAATGATACTCTTATAAATGACAAACAAAAGAGGCTCGTCAATGTTCTTCGAGTCCACATTGCACAGTTGCTCATATTCGATCTCACAGATACCGGATATATTGGGAATGGCATCCAGCATGTCCTGGATGGTCAAGTCCACTTTATAATCGGCAGTAGCAGACGAGTCCACTGCTTTCGAAGCGATGGTACCACCTGTACCCAATATCTTGATCCTAGGTAAGCTCTTGTACCCACTAGCTTGCAAACTTTCATCAGAGCTGCCATTGGCTGAGTCATATGGCTTGACAGATTTTTCTATCGATTTCCCACTGATCGACCCAGAATTGGTCTGTAGGATGAATTTGGAGTGCTCAATGTTAGGCTCAATAGTAGTGATCTCCATAGCATCGTTCGGCATCGTGTCACGCTCTCTATACGCCCAGAGTCGGTTGCTTGCTGGCGCTGAGCAATACTAATGCACATCAATGGTAAATGTAAATAATAAATTCAAATACGTATTGTGATATCACACTAAGACAACCAGCCATCCACTATAAAAAGCTATCCAAGACTACCAATGGATAACCCATACGAGAAAGTGCAGAGCAGTATCCTCTCGAGGATCATCACCAATGTCGAGAGGTTGAATCAAAGCGTTGTGTCCCTGAACAACGAGCTGGCCCAAACAAACGCAAAATGCCAAAACCTGGAGATTATGGGCACCATAGTGGAGAATTACCACAACAACATGCAATTCAATCTCGAGGCTACCAACAGCAAGAGGCCAGTGCTTTCAAGACCATTGTAAAATACTCACATACCTCATATACTCTAATATTCTTTATCTATTCAAATACAAAAACAATTTCGCATACATAGCTATACATAGTATCCCTGCTTCAACTCTGGTTAGGTAGCATCCCGTATCTCTTCTTCAAAGTGACTCTTTGACGAGAGTACTTGTCATCTGGAGAAAATCTTGCTGGGTGAGCACTCTTCGTAATCTCACCGCTCTCAGTCTCTTTCTTCAAAGTGTAAACTCTCTTTCCCTCTCCGTCTAGCGTGTACATCAAATGCATCTTGGTTGGTCTTGCTATACTAACTTTGATACAACAACAACCAATACACTACCACAGTACTGTTGGTCTTCAGCAAGCGAAGTGATGAGCTTTTCAATAAAATTTTCACCAAATTGAAGAAACAAGCCCTATGTGCGCGCCCTAATATGCCCTCTGTCAGTGACCTAACACGCCCTATGTCTGTGACCTAACAAGCCCTGGTTCTCAACCCTGACTTAAGAGTCGAATTCTTCCGCCTTGGCCAGTGAAGATTGGTTGTCCAAAGAGACACCAAGCGGCCCCAGTGCGACCTTGGAGGGCTCTCAATTGGTTGTGCAGCATGTCAGATCCATTTGCAGACCTATTGACAAGTTTCAAGAACAAAGAGGTGCCGACTTCGACGTCCGTTGACCCTGGGAAAGAAGTGCGCACCCAAACCACTAATGGGAACACCCCGGTGGTGCCACCTACAGTGGTCTCTGCCACGACTGCCTCGAGCAGAGACCATATTGATGATGTGTTTGATTTATTTGCGCAGGCAGAGCCCAGTAAGGGCCCTTCCGAGCCTGTTGACAGTGACCTTGCGCCGGCTAGGAGCCCCCTCGAGCCCGTTTTGATTGATTCACCAGAGCCAGAGGAAGTGTTTGTCGATGAGGTGAGAGATATGGAGATCGCTAGGCTGATGTCACTGGGTCTATCCTTAGAGAAAGCGAAGAACTACTACGATAAAGGTATCCTGTATGATGAAGTGGTCATGAGAAGCCAGACGCGGGCAAACAAGCGGAATACGAGAACATACGGTGACAACTCTGGATCCAATGGCATGCAAGCTGGACAATCTCGTAGTGAGAGCAGCTTATTTGGGTTTGCATCCGATTTGCTCATCAAGAGTAAAGAGTACGTGGATAAACTAACAGCATACCCAGAAGAAGAAAGCAACAGGATGTTTAGACACAGTGCCTCTTTGTCTCCTGGGACACTCTCCAAACCAGGACAGAACTATCAAGATGAGACACGCAGATCTAGCCCAGGTAGGTACACAAGTCCTAGTGTGAGCACTATTGAAACTCAAGTACCGCAAAAGCGTGTAGAAACTTTGGTAGACTTTGATGACAATCCCACCACGGCACAAGAACCTGCAGAAACTTTACTTGATTTTGATGACACTAGTGAATCAATCTCTCAACCATCCACAGCAAAGAGTGTCCCCATATCGCACATCGAACTATCTGGTTACAACGAATTCAAAGAAAGAGGTTCAACTCACTTCAAGAAGGGAGACTATGTATCCGCATTAGCAGAGTACCAAAAATCTCTAAACACGCTCCCCATGGAGCATCCATTACGGATTGTGGCCTATTCTAATATTACTGCAACCCAGTTGAAAGTGGGCGAATACTCTCAAGTGATTGCAAATAGCATGAAAGCCCTAGCCATGTTTCCTCAACAGGAGTCCGCATGGAAGTCAGCAATACAGGACTCTCAACCGAAGCGGGTGTATTGGGATCTGTGGCCCAAACTGCTTATCAGAAAGGGAGAGGCATTGGAACACATGGAGAAGTATCAGGATGCATACGATTCCTATCAATTACTACTAATGAAAGGTGTATCTTCCGATAAGATAATGGAGGCAAAAAGAAGGTGCCAGAGCGCTTTACAACCACGTATGCCTGTGAAAACTAAAGCTCCAAGCAATTCCCCTGCTACGTCCATATCGCCCAAAAGGACGTCGCCAACACCCACATCATCAAGAGAATCTCAACGATTTGTGAATGAAACGGTCAGAAGGGTGGAAGAGGCAAATAAGAAACTAGAGTCAGATGACGCCTTAAGAGCGTCATTATACGACCGAGTAGAAACTAAAGTTAACAGCTGGAAATCGAATAAGGAAACTGATATCAGGTACCTTTTGTCGAATTTATCTGTTATTTTAACCTGGGCAGCATGGCCAAAAATAGAAGAGTCATCGCTGTTGTTACCGAAGAAGGTGAAAGTTACTTACCTAAAGGCTGTCGCGAAAGTTCACCCTGACAAGCTACCTCAGACATTGGATTTAGAGTCAAGAATGATCGCTGAGTTCGTTTTCAGTATTCTCAGTGAAGCTTGGGAGAAATTCAAAAAAGACAACAACATGAACTAATATATTAGAGCAATAGGTATATACAATTGTAATTTAAGTGCACATCTGATTTTTTTTTCTTCTTATAACCCATGTATTATGTTAAGATTATTATTATCGAAGATCATTGAAGATCGCTGTTTCAGGCTTGACGATTGTATGCAATTGATGAAGCGTCAATGGCGCTATATATACCTTGGCCTCGTGTCCTTTGCGTTTACCCTTTCATTTTAAGTCTTGGAGTATTATTGAAGCTGGTGTTGTCCGATGAGACAAGTGATTATTTAAGAAAGAACGTTTATATCTTCAGTTCTGGGAATATTTTCAATCAAGTGCTTGCTTGCAACGGGAACCTAATATGGACTATTTTGTTTGTGCTGATTAGTGGATTACAAATATACGTGAGAACCCATGTATTTCAGAATTTACCCTTGGATGCAAGAACCCTCCATGATGCTAGAGAGCGGGAGAAACGAATCTCTCTAATTAGGCAATATACATGGAAGTTGACGTTGAAACTGCTGATATTACACGTTTTGTTTTTGGGAATCGACCATTTATTTATCTTAACAGGTGGGATCTGTGATATTGACCCGAATGTCAAATCTGCTGAACTTTGTAAACATTCTGGAGGACATTGGGATAACGGATTTGACATCAGTGGTCACTACTGTTTCATAATGAATATTAGCTTAATATTATGGGCAGAGATATCAAGCTTTAAAGGATACATGATGAAAGAAGAGTTGAAAGAGCAACCGATAATGAAAGTTGCTGTCACAACTATCCTGGTTATATTATATATGTGGATGATAATACTACTAGTTACGGCTACTTTCTACCATACATTATTGGAGAAAATATTGGGTTGCCTACTGGGATATACTTCAACGTTGATAATGTATGAATTAATCCCCAACAATGCTTCTTTAAATGAATTTTTCTATGGGTAAATAAAAGCAGAATTGAAGCTGGTCTTAAACTATTTGTTTCAATTCTTCTAATTTCCATCTCAAATAATTGACATTTCCTAATAATTTCATTTCATATTTTTGTTTTATGCTAAATGGTATGTTCTTTAATGATAATATAGTACACGACGTAATGATATCATTTTGCAATGTCATTTCTATTTTGAAGTTAGTAGTTAGTGAAAAAATGATTCTTGAGATACCGGAATCTGTTTTCAAGTTATTGATGACCCCCTCTGCTGTCAGACTCTCAAGCTGTATTGATTTGTTAGCGATCAAAGATAACTGGTTAAAAATCTCTTTGCTAAAGTAGTATAATTGAAGGTGTGAAGTGGCTACTTTCCCAGTGATTTCATTGAAAGTTTTCCTTGTATCGATGTAATTTGGGATTGTATGTTTGAAGATATCCCATGCAGTAGACTTCACTTGTTGTTTCAATAGTATAAAATACGGTCTGATAAAATTCCGTTTATAAGTGTTATAGATATCAAACCGTATTCCGATCATCTTTCTAGATATCTCCATTTCTTGTGATTCTACATTTATTTGTAACTCCGATGGGTCTACTAGCGGGAAGAAAGTGATTCCAAACCATCTAAACAGGTTCTCAATGCGGATCTTTCCACTTAGGTCCCGAGTGTTACTGTCATCCAAAGGTCCCGGTTTGGTCTTTTTACGCCGTTTGGAAGGCGATGATAATATTGCCGTGTCTAGGATCTCGCCAATACTTTCATCAAACAGCTGATGTTCTGCTGGCTTTTGTCTCTTTAAGACCCACTCACGTTCTGATAGTTGTGAATCATCAGTTGCAGAACGTGAGCTATCAGAGTCTGAATTTTGCGGATCTCCCAGGTTCGCAGCGTGCCGAGCAGGACTTCCATGAATATCTAAATCATAAGTATTAAAGAGCAGATCGTATAATTCGGGAAATTGCTCAAAAGTGGCTTGAAACTGTTCGACTACATTACTCTTAGCATTAGCGAATTTAAGCACTTTACGCCTCTTGTTGTTCCTTGTGGAGTTCGGGCCTTGTCTTTGTAATTTCCTTTTCAACAGTGAGGACTCTTCACGAAGCGATTCAATTTCATTCTGTAGGGAGTCAATGTCTTGTTTTAAATCACGTACGTCTTCTTCAGTAACCATTCTGCCAGCCACCAACAGCTTTGCTCTGTTCCGACCCGAGATGTGGTGTACTTATACAACTTGTTAAATGTTTTTATTTATAACTGGCGCAATTATCAACTAAGGCCCTTGAATGCAGCTTCTCTTTGACACTGTTGAAACGATCGTAAACCATTCTGTACACTCCGTCCTCTCCCAGAAATGCATGGATGTGCTACTCATAGATTCACGACTCTATTAACCACGAGCTTAATGTCTATGAAAGCGAGTTTGAAATGAAGGCTACTATTAATTGAAGCCGCTGCAGCACGGATGTCTACGCACAATACTTGAATGCACAGCATTACACGATCTTGTGTTACTCGCTTGACCACAAGCTCTGCTCTGAAAGAACCAAAGGTTATCCTTAAAACTCTTTATATTACCTCTTATCAGTTTCCATGTTTTCCAATCTTGTATGCGGATTTAGCTCAGTTGGGAGAGCGCCAGACTGAAGAGTAACTTCGGTCAACACGATATCTGGAGGTCCTGTGTTCGATCCACAGAATTCGCATTTTTTTTGAACTTTTTGTTCACCATGAATAGAGAGTGATTCCATCCTTGCCCAGTGGCTCTCACAAGTGATCTGCACCGTTGCGTCGCTTCTAATGAATTTATTTGTTAAACTTCTATATAACATATGCTACACTCTACGAACTTTCAATGGTGGAGCGGCGCTTTCCGTAGAAATCCTCTTCTTAGTCAATGCCTCGCCAATGGTGGTGTTCGTTTGGACAAGCCGACATTCCCAGTCCTTCAACACACTTTCGTTGACAAACAGGCTGTAGTCCAACCGTTTCAAACACCACCTCTCCATGCACGCCAAATCGTGCGTGGATAGCCCGGAGATCGTAGACCACGTCTTCATAGAGAAAGTGTTGTCATTTAGAAACTTGTGGCTTAACAGCAAACAGATCAGCACAATGCGTTTGCCGCACTGTGCGAACTCCGGTAGTTGTTCGTCCGACTCCGGTTGGTACAGTTTCGAGAAGTACCACGAGGCAAGGACCAAACTCTGCTTGTTGCACCTTGATCTGCGCAAGACCTCGGTGACAAAAGTTCTAATACTGGACTTCGAATTAGCGGCTTTCTTGCCCGTGAAGGGCGCAATCCTGTGCGAGAGGAAACTGGACACGGCGGAGATATACGTCGCAAAGGAGACCTCGACCTCTGCATGCTTGACAGAGTGCTTCAGCAAGTCATATGGAGGCGTCTGGTAGAACAACCGCGAATGGAAACCGGTGGCCGTAGACACAGCGTCTTCAGAATGAGGCGTTGCTTGCATGGTGTAATGAGCTCCTCACAGACGGAGATCCTAGTTCTTTAGTTGATCCAAATAAAAAGCAATATAATGTAATGACCCTTACGATAACGGTACGACTTTCAAATTCACAAGCATCCTGAAACCAGTGCTTAGTGAACCATCGTGAAAAGACCTTGTCAAACACTACAAATTCCGAATCAAATACCAACTAGCCAAAAAGAATAACCAAACAAAAAAACCCAAAAGAAAACGGATAGCAAAGTGTACCGAACGACAGTTCGTTACAGAATCACAGAAACCAAGGTAACGAAGAACGTCCTCGTTGGTTACGTACAGAGAGTAGCTGTATAAGCCCTGGTTCGTGGCAAAGCGGTGCTTCGAGCGATGCCTCCTTATATACGCATTTTTCTTCTCGAGCAAGAAAATTAGTCATAAACACGGCTGTGCGCCTTCCTCGAGCAGGAAATGACGCAGCGTCACAGTAGAGCAGGATTAGTCATTGCGCTGCGGGATAGCGATTTCCAATGGTAATCGGAAGGTTACACAGTACATTGGCTTTGTGGGCGCCACTTTTCTGACGAGGTGGAACTTCAGAGCGGCGAGTGGAAGGGTGTGGTCGTCGGTGTGGAATTGACTCTTGATTCTGTCGTGGACACGACTGTGTAATTCTTGCTCTGTAGGGTGCTCATCGACGCCGTACTTCTGGAAGCAGTACACATGGATTAGAGGCAGCTCGCGGGTGGTCTGTCCCGATAATAAGCCGTGGAAGCTTGGTAGGAACTCTATCGCTGAGTCAGGCAAATTCATCACGTAGTGACTAATATGCGAGGGGATTGGTACTGTGACCGGTTCCGGTTCGTGGTTCTCTGTTGCGGTGGTGCTCTTGTGTCTCTTGGCCCTTCTTCTGGGGATCTCGATCCCTTGAGGGGTTTCTGACTTCCAGTCTGCTAACAGACGGTAACTGTTGCGGATGAACTCGGCACCGTCCATGTTGAACGGTTTCACGATGTGTGCCATCTTGTTCAGTGTGATGTTTTCCTTCAAGTACTTGTACGATTCGGGATTCAGATCATTGGCAAGGACAATGGTTTGTTTCTTCCCGGCCGGTAGAGCAAAGGGCCCGACACCGGCAAATCCGTCACAGACAACTTCGCCAGGTTGAAAATACTCGTCCACTAGACGTCTATGCTCCGTGTGCAGACGAGAGTTCCAATACACTTTACTGAAGTCGAACTTGAAGCGGCAGTCAGACTCTCTTTGCTCCACTTCCAAGTTATCCGGAGTCCCAGCAATGACTTTCATTGGGAAAGTTCTGAATTTGGTCGCGATCGAGTCCACCTTGTCCACGACACATGTAATGTTGGGGTTTTTGTCCAGGATCACTTGTCCAATCAACGTGTCGTAGCTTTTGAACTCTTTCCTCAAGTTCAAATGGGCAATATGGCCCGTGATCGTGAACCCGCTGGGCACTTCGTCCACGTATTCTTCCGGCAAGACACTTTTGAGGATCTCTTCGGATTTCCAATAGTTGTAATCGAGTTCGTAATCAACGGGTTCAACAACAATCTCTCGGGACTGCACGAACTGCCACGCTTCCGGGGTCAATTTCGTCTCCACGTCCTTCAACTCGGAAATCTTGTCGCTTAACAGTATGCCTTTCTCTACGAACTTATCCACGGAGTCTACGTTGCGCAACTCACGTAGCTTCACTATATGAGAAATACCACGCACACGTAACGACTCGGCTTTGAATTGCTTGTTAAACTCGCTGAAGTCCTGGATATTAACAAATTTCAACAGACACAGTGGCACTTGGACTTTGAAAAAGTCCCTGTCCAGGACCTTCATGTCCCGGTTCACCGGTGGCAAATACTTTGTGGTAGACATTCTCCTAGTGAAATACGTTCTGAGGCTACCAAACATGCACAATGGGGGTTTGAGCCCGGTATTTGAGACACCAATTCACAGCAGAGACCTCATCGATTTCTTGTTCATATATATTTTTTTTTCACTACTAAGAAAACTAGGCCATCGCAAGAGAGCCTAGTGACAGCGTAACTGGCAAGAAGAGGCAGCATAGTATCAGTGTATCTTGCCATTGATCGGATACGCTGCTAATTTGCTTTCTTCGCTAATGTCCAAGCATTTTAAAATGTATCAAATCCACCTCAAGGAATTACGTATATTTTTTCAGATGGCCTTTGGCGGGAGAGTTTTATTGAGCCATCGGTCTATATATACATCTAGCATGACAACTCAGGTGCCAACGTACTTCAATGTGTTGCGAATTTTGTGGCGAAGCACCTCGCACTAGCCCACATATTTACTGAAACCGGTTGAGGCCGCAAGGACTATTTACAAGATTATGATTGTGCCTCTCATGGTTTCGATGAATGGTTGGTCGTTTTGATTCCCTTGCGTGAACGCTCTTCCTCAGCATCTAGGATCTTGTTCTTTAATGGAGAGGCGAAATATTTCTCAAAAGTACCAATCTCTTCCTTCCTCCTCACGTCACCTTTCTTCTTGGCTACAATACACCACGTAGACCCCAGATGGTACCTTTTCTCTTCCACAATTTCCAATCCTGAGTCGTCCAAGATCTCTCCTATATCCAAATTCCATCTACAACCCCATTTCTCTAATCTTCCAGGCGCCCTCTTGTCCAGAATCTTGTCAATGGTCTTATAGTCACTACGACCATGCTCTAACAGCACGATTCTACCCTCAGGTCTTAACAATGCGGCGAAATTTTGCAAAGCACTCACGGGGTCCTCGTGTGAACAAAGACCGAATGCTTCTACGATAGTGTCGTAACCTATTTTCTTGTCCTCGCCAGCTAGGTTTTCCAATTGTTCAGCTTTGCCAACGACAAAGGCGGCTTTCATGAACCTGGGGAACCTATCTCTAAATTTCTTCCTCGTGATCTCCATCATCTTGGATGAGGAGTCCACAAAGGTTATAGAATTGATGTTATCCAAAGGCAAGTATTTTATGTTTCGGCCTGTGCCACAGGAAACTTCAAGAACATCACCTTGACAGTGTTTCATCAACCACTTCCGTCTCCTACCCATGAAAACCATCCTCTCTTCGAAGTTGATCGTCTTATCATACTCCTCAGCTTTAGCGTCGTAGAATGGAGTCGTGTCTCTTGCTGGAAGGATACTTTTATTCAACTTATTTTGGTCCTCCATCGGCACAGTGACACTATCAAATTCATTGATACCTTCCTCCTCCTTCAACCGTTGGTATTCTGCTAATTTTAATCTATCTCTAGTTCTAAGCTTACCTCTTAATTGTCTAATCCGTAGCGATTCATATTCATTGATTTCTCCTGAGTTCGAAAGTTTCTTCTCCAGGCCCTCCAATTCCTTCTCCTTATTATACATCCCTTTCAAAAAGTAAAGTCCGTACAACAGGAATAGTGCATATGAGACCAGCAGATACCTGGTCAGTTTTTTATTGAAACTCTTGGTCTGGGCGATGGCACCCCATCTAACGATCCGGTCCGGAGAGTTCAATTGCGCTTGTAACTTCTTCTCTTCGATATCTTCTCGTGTCTCATAAAGTACCTCGGTGTCTGCTCGCTTGAACTTGGCATAAGACGCTGTCTGGATTCGCAAACTTGTATTCAATTTACTAGTAGCCAGAACCGTGGTCCGGGACAATACCCTTTGCAAACGAAGCATTTCACCACGGGAGGGGGGGGTTAGGATCTGCGCCAATTGCAAAGTATTTACAGCGCTTTCCCACCTGAATGAACTGGTTCATTCAAGATTTATTAGGAAGTCTCGTTATTAATACTCTTTTATATACAGATGTACACTCGACAGTGCAAACGCACTTTCGATCGCGTGCCACATTGTGAAGTGACACTTTCTCTGTGGAGCATTTTCATCATCTTGTGTCTGTCATTATAGATTTCGTATATATGCAGAGTCCCTGGGTATCTCTTTTTAAAGAGATGCCCAACTACTTGCTCATTTATTTCTTATCCTTACCATTGGCAAACGTTGCAGCGACAATCAAAGGTAGAACCAGCGACACATCAGCGTACACTTTCACGGACTGTGCCTCAGCCTTGATTTTACCCCAGGACACTGCCTCGTCAGGTCTTGCACCAGCATCGGAACCGTCAAACTCTTGACCGGTGTTAATGTACACTGCATAGTCAGCACCATTACGCATGAGACATGCGTTGGCGATATGGTGCTTGATCAGCCCACCACCAAGGATCAGCATCCCTGCTTTGGAAGCCTCCATTGACATGGAGTTAATCTTCCTAATGTCAGCAACAATGTCGAGTCTCAATTGTTTTGGCGAGGCTTTGAAGGTGTGAAAGAATAACATGTCACCAATAGACCCGTCTGTGATGGCAGGGCAGAACACAGGGATCTTGTTCTTGTGTGCCCAATACAGGACACTGGATTCGTCATTGATCTCCTTCCCCAAACGGTCACATAGCTTCGATGGGGTCCAAATGGGTGTAGAAACGTCCTGGTTGGCGTCAAGACACGTTTCAGCACCGGCCTTAGTCACATAGTCGTCCTGTTCTTGCAACATTTGGTCAAGGATGGGGACAATCCACTCTTCAAATTTCACGTAATTATCGTTGGGCACTAGCAAGTTCCCGATTCTGTTCATACCTTCCTCTCTCAGTTTGGCACCCGGTAAGCTGAACTCACCAAGATAAGTAGGAGCCAGACATTTGATCAGATCTTCCTCGATCCCACCAGCGGTAGCGACCAAAGCATCGACCATCTTATGTTGCACCAAAAACTTCAAAGTTTCTCTAATACCCGAACTGATCAAATTAGAAGTGTAACCCATGAAGATGGTCGTCTTCTGATACCCTTGGTCGTCAAAAGAACCTTTATCGGCTTCATGTTCTGGTAATTCACTCTTATGTTTTCCTCTCCATTGTCTCATATTATCAATGATGTCGCATGCAGTACCAAGAGACGAAGCTTGGAACCCCATGGTTCTCATCGACTCAATCAGATCACTGGCTCTCATATCGGTGGCCTTAGCATCATTGTAGTCAATACCTTCCACTTTAACGAAATCGTCTGGAACAGGAACAGAGGCCTTCAACACGGCATCCTGTAACACCTCGGGCAAATTCGCATTGATATTCTTGTCCACCATTATAAACGGGTACTTCGATGGGATTAGCAACTATTCAATTGAGTGTCTAACAAACGTTGATACAGGAAAGAACAGCACAAGTACCCAAAAAGTTATTGTAACTTGCCTGTTGGGACTGGTAATAAAAATTTTCAACTTGTACGAAAAGTTATTCGATGCGATGAGCTGGGGGTGACAGCGACAGATCCAGGGGATTTCGACATCTTAGACACCACTTCGCGAGTCAATGCTTACCACAGTGGTAGCAGAAGGGAATGCGAATGTTCTGATCCAAAAAGTAGACGATGATTCCCATTTGTACCGGTGTTCTAAGCGGTTCCCTGGTTCCCTAAGAAAGAACAATTTATATACCCTGGACAACTTCGCCTTCATTTCTGACGTTGTTAAGCCTTTGTTCCCAGCAAATCTTGTATGTGATATGTATCAAATGGCCTTACCGCTGGGAGACTCCGTCTCCCAGCGGTGTCTGACGGGGGTCCCAGATGACGATAAAGTCATCGCCATCAGACTACCCAACTTAAAGCCTAGCAATGTCTATACTCAATGTCTCTATGAGGATCACTCTTGGTCCATGTTTTGTGATGATAATAGGCAAAAGTTTGTGGTAGAGATGAAACCAAAATGGGTGTATAGTCCCATGGTGTATTGTAGGAACTGTACTCATAACCGATGGAAGCAACGCAATATCCCATACTGTTTCTGCAAGTTGTTGGACGATCCTTTGCCTTCATTGAAACTAATTTTATCTCTTGTTAATGCTGAGCTTCCTCTGGAGTACGTAGGGGCCTTGGAGCAGTACTTCACTCGAGACTCGAACGTGCTAGCCGTCCTTTACGAATTGCAAAGGAGTGTCCATGATGATCTCCCATTGCTGATGACTTTGAGAGACGTGACGTGCTTCTTAACATGGGACAGCGAATCAAATCCCGATGGGATCCAAGACTGTGTTATAGACGTCGATTTGAAACCAGCAACGAAACGGGACCACTGGCGTAAGACACAAGAGACTCTCGACGGGTTTAACGATAAAGTTCATCATTCTGCACTTTAACATACGAGTATACACTGCCGATAGAGTATACAAGAAAGAGTGCCATGCTGCGACATCGTGCGGATCTCGAAGATTCGTGTGATGAAGAATCCTTTGACGAGATTGAGTGGGAAGATGTGTCATTGGAAGCCCCAGTTTTGCAAATTACCATTGACACCACGGAAAATAGAAACCAGCGTAGGTTAAGGAGCATAATTAGGAAGCAATGGCACGAAATCCGCAGATTGAAGTTCGGTATTCATCTAGCAATGATACCGATATTGCTGAGTGTCTTGAAGTCCCGGTTTGAATGGGTCCATGATACGAAACTAAAAAAGCTACTACGGAAGTCCATACCCAAACTCATTAAATCCAGGTTTAAGGATATTACCCAATCGACTGAGAAACGTCTTCTCAGGACCAGGCTAATTGGACTAGTTCTATGGTTTAGATCGAATTTCAAAATTAATAGTAATGGATTTAGACAGAACTTCGATCGATTGGTATTCCTAACAAGGGCTAATTCTGGTTCAAGTAGACTGTATGAGTCAGTTTTAAACCATCAAGAACGGTATTATGGTTCAAGGCCTATTTTAAAAGATGGTATATCGAGTGTTTATGAATTGGCAAGAAAACGGATGGCAAACAGAGACATTCTGGTGATCTTCTTTTATATCATAATAAGACACTTACTCCCGAAGGGTTTCAAAATATCTCTATGTTTCGATTTACCCTTATTAGACTTTGATGTCAATATGACACATAACATTAACCATGACTTATATCAGGTACCGAACCTGTACGATTCTGATTTATTAAATCCGTCTCTTTGGATCGAATTACAAATAAATGACGATTCTCTGATCCTGGACCCTGTCGTTCAGCTCCATAACGACCAACTGCTGAAAATCAAGAGTCAAAGTGAGCATGTACATGATTTTATACAACAGAACTCAATCGTTGAAAACCAAAAACATTTTTATGTGGTTAGATTAGACGGTGACACTGGTCAGTTGCATGATATCTCGGCTAGATACTTAAAGAATCTAAATTGGAGATATTTTCGATTAAACTATAAAAAGCACAGGCTGTGTAAGACTTTGGATTATAAGTCATATCAATTCTATTTAAGATGTCTGCATGGTAGTAACCAAACTGATAGCCAATTGAACAAGATTTGGGCAAATGAAGATTTCAGTACTCCAACTTCTTTAAAAGAGCTACGAGCCTCGAGAAATTTTATCACACCTTCGATGTTGAGGAAGAACGAATTTCTGAAATCTGATGCGAGGCCAATTTCCACTCAATTAAAAATCAATGAACAGGTTTTCCCACTTTACTGGCAAACTGATATATTGGTCTTGAAAAGTGTACAACATTGGCACATTCTAGGTAGATCTATCAAAATAGGCGAACAACCTCTGGTTTCCATTACACCCACGCTGAAACCTTCTGCAAAGAGGTTAAAGCCAAGGAAACGGCCAAAGCTATATGAAGTTATGCATAGATTTGCATATGAGCAAACAATCAAAACTCCCCGATTACCAACATATTATTCTAAACGTAATTCAGAAGAAATGGTAAGAATAGATGATGTCAATTTATACAAGAACAAATATGGAGATGTCGAAATATATTCACCTAACGTCAGACCCCATGGGTTTAAGATACTCGAGCTAAACAAAACAACTGTCGATATTAAGAAGTTAATGACCGCATTCAATAGGAAGGTGAATAATTCTGAGAAAATTAAATATTTGAACATTGTCAGTGGATTCAGTTTCAAAGAGAAGCCAGGGTATGCTATTCCACAAATACATTCTATCCTGTTAAATTCAGACGATTACAACAAGTTGCAAGAATTGCTTGCTCAGCATGAACAGCTGTTAGGGTTACAATCCTGGCAAGAGTTTCTGAGACGACTCAAGATCAAAGATAGATTGGATCATGCTTACATGTGAGTCTACGGGGAAATGGAATGCAAAAAATGTACAGAGGCGGTCAAAAATATATGCATGTATATATATATGAATCAACTATATCATTGTACCTATATCTCAGATATAGAGTACCCCGAATAGGCTACTTGATAATGCAGAAGTTAATATGATTCCCTTTTACCTTTTCTCAATTCTTGCGTCAAAGATAAGGCATGCTCCATGGGACATTTAGTGATATCAATCTCTTCAAAAGCCAAGTTTTGAGAGTGAGACTTTAATATACACAGATTCTTGCACACGTTTTCAGCGAGTAGAATATTTTTCTTTCCTAATATAGAGGAGCATAAATTGAAAGTCTGTCTAGCATGAATTGAGGTTGCAGGCATATTTCGGTACAGTCGGTTAGCAAAATTTAATAGAGGCCATTTGGACCCGAATAATCTCCAAAACTCGCGATCGGCTTTCAGATTTAACTGAAAAGAGCTTTCAAATGACATCCTTTCGTTGTTTTTAATTAAGAACTTTTTCGTGATTATTGGGCCCATCTTAAGAGCAGTTTCATAATAGTCCTCTAGCTCGTCTAGTATAATTGCTTTTATGTCGTTCTTTAAACCCTCATTTGAGTGTGGATATGTAATATTTGAAAATGACTCTTGCGTGAAAGTGTTGGAAACATCTTCGTTGAAATTGGAATCCTCTTTTTCTAATTCAGGATTTATATGTGGACTTTCTTTTAGGTGGTTACAAGTAACTTCCTGAGTCAACTCGTTAAAATGCGGTATTTCATAATTATTTTTATGGTTAGGGGCACCATCTTCGGCACACTTTGTGTAGCTTATGTTAAGGTATGGTAACAGTGTATCCATCAGGATCTTTGCAATGTGTAATCTAACGATAACGTCTACATCGTCGCCTATTTCTAGATTACTTGAGAATTTCGTAATCCATGTTTCATGACCAATATATGGAAAGTATAAGTATGATGATGCAACCAAGGCGTCATTTTCGTTATATTTCTGGATGTGCTCATCTATCTCCTTCGTAAAATTATCAATAGTAGCTTTTTGCCGCTCAGACCAGTATGAATCCATTGAGGACATCTTACAAGTTTGATACATCAATTCAGAATAGTTAGTAAGTAATGGAAGAGCTTCCTTAACTGTAAATTGCTCGTTTGCCAAGAGCATGTATAGTGAGTTCAACGGTTTTGTCATCTTTAAAATGCTTTCGATTATAAGGAAATCTTCATTCGTGAAATTGGTAGAAAATATACCATATTCAGATAAAAATAATAGAACAGGTTTTAGTTCCTGGATGCGTTCGAGTGTCTCAGTTGCTGATAATAGTTTATTTTTAGAGTATTTCTTTAAGTGTAATGGTTCGAAATTGGAAGTTTTTTTCTTCTCTTTGCAAACTATTTCAAATAGCTCGCGTTTCTTATTGTCTTTGAAAACTTCGGAGTATAAGTTATTGTTTTTCTGTAAGATACTATAATTTGTCAAGTTTCCTATAAGGTTATCAGTTACTTCCTGTTGTTCCTCAATCTCCACTTCTTCTGGAAGCTCAATATTTTCCGATTGGTACTTGGATAAGACTTCTATAAGACTAGCAATGGTTTGGAAATTAGAATTCTTGAAGTCTGCAGAAAGGTCGCTTCCTTGCATGAAGTCCAATACTTCCAACACGGTGCTTTGTATTTCGGAAGGACGATTTAATTGTACCTCTACACGTCGATCCTTTGCTATCATATCTTTTAATTTGTACCCGCTAATCTGGTTAGTAGTGTGTATCATGCATGGTGTATGCCCCAAGTAATAAGGGCCAAGTATATCATCTTCCATCAGCAAAAGCGGTCCATTTGACATGGTCGGTATGTCAGTACTAGATATCCCCACAATTAATTTATTAAGGTCAATATACTTCCGCAATGCTTCTCTTAACGTCGAGGAGACTTGAAATGCAGTATTGCCATTCGTTTTCGGTATATCAATCAAGAAGGGGACCAATTTTTGTTGCTCCTCGCTGTAAGTTACTGCTACCACGCCTAAATGAGTTTCATTCTTGGCATCTTTCCAATAATCGTACTCTAAAGAGAAAAAAGTTACTGAGGTTAATTCTTCTATTCTGTTCTTGATAGCCTGACGAAGTTCTGCTGGTGTTGTATAAGTGTTTTTTTCTAGAATAAAGACAGAAGAAGCCACCTCTGCTTCCCAAAAATAGTTCAGATCCTGTATGTTCCCATCTATGGATTTGATCAGATTCCTTTTGTTTACAGCAGTTTTATATTCCGGTCGTAAAGTTTTGCGACTAATCGTATGTGCAATACTGATCTTTGAAAAAAACCTGGGCACAACGTCTCGGCTTATCCAATTCAACGCTAGGTTCAGTTTCAAAGTCATCTTGATTGCTAATTGTAATTTGGTGACCTGTTTCCTGTATTTCTTATAGTCATGGTCCTTCTTTCTTTCGTATATCCTCTCTAGAACACGTTCATCGCCTAAAAATTCATTTACTTTGCCCTCGAACCCTTCACAATGTTTTTGAAGATGGTGCTTAAATGCAGTGACACGATACCTGTCAGCTCTCAGATCAAAATGGTAAATTTTTTTACAATTCTCGCAACGGAAAGTGTTGATACTCGACTTAGAGACTTTGAAATTCGACCATATGGCATTCTGTGATAACTTGTTAAAATGTTTCCATTCATCTGTACCAAATTCATCTTTGAAATCAATTTGTAATTCTAACCGATTCGCAGTCTTATTGTTAGGTGCATTGTCGCCAATTGTTTCAGAAAGTACGGGACTAATCAACCTGCTGTCTCTGCACTCGACACACAAAGTTCTATCTGACTTGTCCAGTTGTAATGAGTTCGAGCTCATTACTGCATTGGTATTGAGTTCGCTTAAAACGTCTCTACTTTCAAGTCTTCTTTTTTTCTTCGCTGACTCAAGAGCATCTGTGTCAAATGCTGCCAATTCCCCCTGTTCCTGTGCAGCAGAAGTATGCATTATATGAGGAAGAACCTTCCACCTGCGACAATCGGTGCTACGTATAACAGTGTGGGGCCCGTGTGTTTTGTAAACAAAACCCATCAGGCGTCGTTTGCTTAAAATTGTCAGAGGCCATTCCGTCACGCGGTCCTAGCACTATAGTCACGTGTTGGACAGTGAGCAAAACCGCGGGTCCTCCAAATAAGACGCCGCCAACCGTTGACTCTGGGATGTCAAGGGACCTTAATTTATATGCCATTCTTGTTACAAAATATACAATGTTGCTGAGAAGATGTTTATATACCCTATTCAGAGTAAGTTGGCACGGTTAAGTTGCCAATTGATGCATTAAAAAATTGATTTATTAATCCTCGCCAACGTCGCTGAACAACTCACCGTCCTCGTCAACTTCTATGTCGCTGTAGCCTTCTTGTTCACTCTCTGAGCTTGAAGAGGAGTCAGTGGCTTCCTGTTCAGCACCGTTTTCCTCGTTTTCCTTTCTGGCTTTTCTTCTCTCTAGTTTTCTAGCCTTCTTTGCGTCTTTCACAGCATTCTTTCTCGCCACATTGGCTTCCTGTTCCTTTCTTCTCTGTTCTTTCAATCTTAGACGAGCCTCGTGTTTCTTCTGTAATGCCGCTATTTCTTTATCGGTCTTTTGAACATATTCGTGGTGCAACACTTTACCTGAACAGATATCTTCCTCGATCTTGACTAGCTCCAAATTTAACCTGGGACCGACCTCCGTGAGACGGATGGCCTTCTTTTTAGGTGCGATACTATCTTGATCTTCATCGTCCTCTGAATGGGTTTCAGGCTCTTCTTCTGCTTCTAAACCCGTGTTCAAGTCTATCTGTTTCTTCCTGAATTTCAAAGACGCATTGTTCGACGTATCGTTCTCCACCACGCTCACTATCGCTTCGTCGTCTTCCATCTCCGACTCCGAAGTGTATGCATTCAAATCATGGTCCAGGATTAGCGACGAGATATCTTGTTTTCTGTGCAAATTAGGAAGTTTCTTGTTCAAATGGTTTTTAGCCTTGTAAAGGTTCTTCAAGTTTTTAGGCAACTCGACATCTTTGACATCAATCGCATAGTGACGCAGCGAGATCTGCTTCGTCTTGGCGTCCTTGTTGATCATAAAAACCCTCCTGATAGAACTTAGTTTCGTCTCGCTTGGATTTAATGGCGGGAAAATGTTTTGAAACATCGACACCAGGATCTTCTCCACCTCGTTGCTGTTCTTCGTCTCTGCGTCAACCTCCTCGGTAGAGGCAAGGGCTTTACTGTTGAACCCATTCAACACCAATAACGGAGGGTTCAGGACGTCCTCTTTAGCCAGGGACTTGGGTCTTCTTAGAAACCTCTTGATATCCTTAGAAAGCGAGTAATCCAACACTTTAAACGTCACAGTGGGGCCCTTGGGCGCCCTAGCGATCTTCAAAGACACATTCCCTGTCTTGTCCGACTGAGTAAAGATAAACAGATGTGACACGTCTAACGGACCACACATCACCACGAAATCCTTCAACCTGTTCGACTTCCTCTCCTTCAGCTTGATAGCAGTGTGTGGCTGCATCACCTGTCTGAAATCTTTGACCAATTGGTTCAACGAATGGTTCTTCAACGACGTCTGCCCGACTCGGATCACCATCGACTTGGGTATACCTTTCAAGTCCTCGCTGTTCACAGGAACATGCGTTCTCTTCTTCGTTCTTCTTCTAGCCATCTCAATCTCTTACCGCACCCGCAACAGACAACGATATACAAAACAATACTCGACTACACACCGCTAAACCACCTCTTATACCACCATAGTACAACACACCAAGTGATGAGATGAGCTTGAAAATTTTGAGTTCGGGAAAATATTTCAGATCCGTCCCCGGTGATGCCTGTCACGTGCCGCCAACTGGCGCGCTTAGAGTTTCCTTTTCGGGGCGATGCCCCGAAAGCCCTACTTTCGCGCTAGGGTTCTTCTTCTCTTTTTTTTCCTTAAGAGAAAAACAGAGTTGGAATTAAAAAAATGCTCAGTTTCGACATTATTATCCATTATAGACACTGGTGGAAAGAAATTATTGCTTGCTGGTAGTTAGTTGTCTGTTGTTAACGGAGTGGGAATTAATTATTTTGTGCTGTTTTGTATTGAAATCTGCAGTTCGAAGCTAGTTGCCAGTACTTGTTTCAACTATTTTTATTATTGCTACTTCTTTGTCAAATAATACCTAATAAAATTATAGATTAGCTTGCACGATATTGCATTGTGGTATCAGAAGTATATTCCAAAAAAAAAAAAAATATTGGTGAGCAGTGCTGTGGTTTTGTTTCCCTTCTTCCCTCTCTCTTTTCAAGTTTTCTGATTCAATTTTTGTAAAAGGTTGGAATTTTTGAAGAAGCACGTCCGAGAGCAATCGAGCAGCAATTATTGAGAATCGATTAGTAGTGTCGCTTCTTCGTCGCTCAGTTAGAATATTTCTGGAATTTTGAGAGTGGATATTTAGCTACAAGTGTCAAATGTCAGGAACTACTCGGGACGATCCGGAAAATGTCAATGGTCTTGCGGATTTGAAGAACGAGATACGAACTCTGTCGACTCAGTATACGGAGTTAGAGAAAACCGTGCTTTCGACGCATGGAATTATGAACGAGACTGCGGAGGAGTTGTTGAAGACAATGAAAACGATTTCTCACAACCAAACGGTATTGGAGAATCGGTTGGAGGATACTATGAGGAACCAAGTGAACACTGATCTTCTTGTGAACAATTTGAATGAGCGGTTGAACCAATTCTCGGACTTATTTGAGTCGAAATCGATACTGAAGAAATTAGAGTCATTGGCCCAAAACAATTACAACCTTAACTCCGCGGGGTCTGCTGGCTCTTCGCAGTCTAATGTCAACGGGTCCTCCGCGGGAGGTTCTAGTGTCCCTAATGGTGTTAAGAGAGGCCCAGGCCGGCCTAGAAAGGACCCATCGAGTGGTACAAATTACAATATTCAAAATTTAGAGTCGAACACAGGCTTGGGCCGAGTCAATGTCTCGCTACCAACGGGTTCTGTCGCAGCACCAAAGTCAAAGAGATATTTCGTGGACCCAAGGGCTCCAAAGACTGCATCGCCTTCTCCGGGACGCCAAGCCTCTCTTAAACCAGTGGACAAATCTAAGGGCTCGTTGGAAGCACAGTTTATTGCCCCCCGGAGGAAAAGAGGTAGACCTCCAAAGAAGAGGACAGTGGAGGCTGTTATCGTCACAGAGGATCCATTGGAAAAAATTAATCACGATGGCATACAAGAAAATTCAAGGGATTCTGGTGAGATAAGGACAGATTATACTTCGGCAGCTCAGGAGAACAGTACCCAGTTAGCACAAGTTGACAATATTGAGTTAAATTCCGATAACGACGAGGATTCAGCTGTGAAGGGTGAACAGCCCAATGGCTCGTCGAAACAAGTAAGTATTGAACCTGGCACAGAGCCTAGTCTTGATACTGACCAGTACGACAATTCAAAACTAAGCGCTGATGACACAGAGTTCAAAAGAACAACGTTAGAACCCAACCCTTTTATTGAGAAGAGAGAACTCAGAGCAGAGGCTCGTAAACATCAGAGGGAATTAGAAAAACTAAGAGACGATAACGAGCAAATGCTCGTCACCATGAAATATAATGATAGAGATAAGACTAAGACGTTTATGGAAATTAATAAAAAACTATTGCAATCTATGAGAGAGGAAGAGAGGAAGAGAAGGATGACTGCTATAATATATGACCCTTACCAATCAGAGTTAAGTACTAAGAAAAATCCTACTCAAAACATGCAGGAGGATAGCAGTAATATTAAGTCAGACCAATCTGACGATGGTCTTGATGAGAACGCTGTTGACGGTGGATCTACCGCCACAGAAGAGCACATAAACAGCCGCCCGCTTCTGCATGACATATCAGAGTCTTCCAAACAAAGAGCAGGTATTCAATCTATACTTAATAGCAATGAACAGGTTGGGTTGGAGACTTACATCAATAACAACCCAGCAGGCAGAAAGGATGAATTGGGGTATTCTCCGCTTGATGAATCCTTGAAGAGGCCTAAGCCTGACGGTGACGATACGGATCTAGGTATATCTACCACAGATATAATCAAACTGGAAAAAGAAACTCATGGGAATGTAACAGGGTCTCGCCAAGTAAGGAAGAAACGACTAATTGATCCCGCTTTAATGCTTTCTGCGTCTTCTCCACCTACCTCGAGCTCTGCAAACTCGGTTATTCCTTCTACTTCAGAAAGCACTTTTTTAAATGCAACGCCGGTGGCTCCCGGTTTACAAGCAAATAGTAATACGAATCCAGTTGAGTTTAGAACCACTGTTCTACTGGGGTCTACAATTGAGTTATTATGTCGGGACGGGTTTTTTTACAAGAGGAATAGACCACATGAACCCATTGATTGTGGCACTTACTTAGAATTCAAATTCCAACCGAAACTAGAAGAGTTGCTCAAGGCCAATGGACTGAATGGGGATAACGCAAGCAGTGATCTGAAGATGGGCTCTGCAGCCAATTTTGCTGATATTTCTAGTGGGTCACTCGAAAACAACCAATCTGACAATTCAATGTCGCAAGTCTCTTTTACCAATAAAGTAGACAGAAACAACGTTCACTACGTAAAACCCCATATCCATAAAGAGACCGAGTTTGCGTTTAAAATACTGAGTCGGACAACTCTGACGGAAAAGTATGTTAACTCTCTAGAATATTTCCTAATGGAGTTCCGTTGGGAGAATAAATTAGTTGGTCTAGGTCTGAAATTGAAAGAATCCAAGCGAACGTGGCAAAGACGTAAAGCCCTATTTGCTCTCTTTGAGTTTTGGAGGGATCAATCTATCCAGAAACGGCATTTCAAAAACTATACGATGCTACATGCTGTTAAAGAGATGGAAAATTATCGTCTATTCATTAACAGATCGGTATCTTGGTTTTACAATCACATCACACTTTTGAAAATGATCCTTTACGATCTATGTGACAACGTAGAGACCCAGTGGAGAGACTGGATGTTCCCACGAGATGCACATCTGCCCGCGTTGGGCGAGACTGTCGCAGAGAGAGATTTGCTACTCACCACTGAAAATCTGAATTTGGAGATTGATAAGCTATTGCAATTTGAGTTCTTAGACGACGGGACACAGAATAACGAGTTAAAGCCATCACAAATAACTGGCCCCTCATCAATCGCCAATGCGGAAATCTCTTAGTTAGTTAACGTTTTTTCGAGAATTGCCAAGTCTTTTGCTGTTTTTCTGTGTTGCTATGTTACATCCTAGATGGACATTTGGAGCGTATAGATCAGTGAACCTAATACAGCCCTTGTGCGCTCTCCAGAATGATCGCCTCTTAGCTTTCCTCTTTCGGCGAGTTGCTTGACTTACTGTTTTCTTTCTAATTTTAGAAGACCAGATCTGTGCCCGTTTTCCTAATGCGGACTTACAGTTTTGGCCCTCGGTGTCCTGTTTAGGACGTCAGCAGGCTAAGACTCGCCGTGTCGGTCAGTTGTAGTGATCGGTTACAATTCATAGCGCCCTATACTCTGTGATATATGAAGAATTGATCTGCACAGTATGTTTCGAGTGGGTCGAATAGTGCAGATACGGTCGAAAAAGACACTCTGGTATTTCGATTGAATCAAAGCTTATTTCAGCCTTAGCTGGTGCTTGCACTACCTAAGCTCACGATGATAGACCTCACTTGGACTGTCGCTAGTTGCTCAGTAGCGGTGAGGTTAGTAAGTTTTCCTAAAGAGTACTAATTGTGAGAGATGATTCTGAGAACTAAATCTATCAATGTACTAAAAGATAAACATTAGCTTGGGTTTTTTTTTTTTCAGGCATGATCTATAGTTGGGTATGAAGTGTGGTTCTGCTGCATACTCATCCCAGGACCCCGATTCAAGACAGTGCCAAACCGTCGGCTCCTTTCAAGAACAGCATTAGTATTCAGAAATTTCAATATCTGGTTTAAAATGAGTACTCTCGACTCTCATATACCAAGACAGTACTTCCCTTGTGGGGAAGCTTCATAGAGTCCTGTTTTTTGTGTACAAGATATGTAATAAATCCAAGTAAATGGAATAAGTTTCTGAAAGATTTCTCGCAAGCGACTTCCATCCAGGTAATACTTAGAGATAATAGAAACGCATCCATATTTCATCCATTATCAACGGTCAGGAGACCGGAGAGCCAGTCGTCGGGTCCTAAGCAATTATCGATATTAATTGCACTTCCAAAAGTGTCGTCCTTGTGAGATATACGGTTTCTTCTTGAATGCTAGTATCTAAGTAAGTAGATACGCTCGTCAACAAGAACTTTTACTCAATATGTCGGTAGTTTTGGTGAACTTATAGATCGCAATTAATTTTTTATTTTATCAATGCTGATGGTGACTCACCTTGTTACTTGATAGACTCATTATTAAAGAATAGCAAATACAGCAGGCACACAATGGCTATCGATCCCCAACGTGTCGTGATAGAGCGTGTGTCACTTGAGGATAAAGACGATTGGGTACGTCTTTGGCACGGATTCCAATCTCATTACTCGGAAAAGGCACCAGCCGGTGTGGAGGAAGTCACATTCAAGAAATTCTTGGATCCCGATGTCAAGATGTGGGCTGCTTTAGCAAAGGATACACATAATTCAAACAGGGCTATTGGGGTTGTTACTTACATGAACACTCCTACTACATGGAGCTTTCAGGATAAACTTTTCTTACATGACTTGTACGTTGAGCCAGAGTCCAGATTAGGTGGTGTAGGTAAGAGATTGATAGAGTTCGTATACCAAGAAGGCGATCGGTTGGGGACCCCACATGTCTACTGGACTACAGATCATTATAATCACAGGGCTCAATTGTTGTATACAAAAGTGGCCAAGAGGAGTCCCAAAGTAATCTATATAAGAGAAAGCAAAAGTTGAAGAAACACACCAGATTCATCAACAAGATCTATAACTATATAGAATAGTACCTTTTTATTATATTTACAAAGGGAAAGAATTGGTCACAAAACCTGATCTAGGCAATGGGAGGCATTTTAGCAACAAGGTGAAGTAACTTAAAAAACTAGTGAGATCTCACTCATCAATGCTCTTTAGTAAAACACAATTGACCTTCTCTATGTGTAAGTAAACTCAGAAGGGATTGGGTTCCTGTTAGGCCTTATACTATTATATACTCGAATCTTGTGAATTATTCCAGACTATTTGTAGATATGAGTGAAGTGAATGTTCGCTACGTGAAGGAAGGTGACAAGAACGATTGGATACGATTATGGAAGTTGTACCTATCTTTCCATGAAACAAAATTGCCTGAATCTCTAGATGACAAGAATTTCAAGAAATTTTTGGACCAAGATACGAAGTTGTGGTGTGCTGTGGCAGAATTGGATGGTAAGATATTGGGGTTTACCACTTTCCTACATCGGTTATCAACTTGGGACGATAATGGTATTATTTATTTGAACGATCTTTACGTTGATGAACAACATCGTGTATCAGGCGTCGGAAGAAAGTTGATTGAGTTTGTATACCAAGAGGCTGATAATATGGGTACACCATCGGTCTACTGGAATACAGATGCCCATAATCACAGGGCTCAACTTCTATTCACCAGTATCGGTCAATTCACGACTCAAGTGAGATATATGAGACCCACCAAATAAGTATCTACTAATCGATTAACGTTTATATAATTTCAAACTTCGTTCTGGTGTTTGGTTCACATACATATCCATGAATGGACACCGCCCACGTTGTCGCCTGCGACTACGTTTATCACTGGTGAATTATTGTCATTAGAATCTCTTGTTAGTATCGTCTTTATAATAGTGATCTCTGTGGGGGGATCAATTTGTAAGCTATGTAACTTATCGACAATCCATTCCGAATTCTTGTCTAGCTTCAAGTTCAAAATCTCAATGGTGCCATCGGTGTAACCTACAAATAACACTAAAACTTCATCTGTATATCCACATAGACTATTGTGGGAACCGTATTCCAAAAATGACATACAGGATATTACTTTCCCAAGGGCTGGTCTATAGGAGCAGAAAAAGAATCCATTCAAGTTATGAAAACTGATTTCATTCTCGGATGAGCATGTTGCAATCTGGTCATTAATATCTGAAATTGCAATTTTCTTACAGGCCTTACTAATCTCCTTAATTGGCTGAGCAGTTAATACGTCCCAAAGTACAACTCTTCCACTGCTTTCGCGGGTCAGGATTGAGTTATAAGTTGTACATATTTCAATTTGTTGGATCGTCGACGTACCACCAAAGAAATGCTTGTCTTTTGAAAGTAGTATAGTTCTTTTAGGCCCAATGCGATAGTCCCATAGTGTTATCAAACCAATATTATCACCTATAAAAATATGGTTCGGTTCCATAAAGTTGAAGGATGATATCGCAGAGTTGCTCACCTCTTGGAAAACGGTATCGTTGATTTTGATACTATTAGGAGGTAATACCTGGATTGAGACCTCTGGAGATAATATCCCTTCGGTAACACTAGAGAATTTAGTAAAATATTCCCATTCTATTTTAGTACTGTTTTTCAAAAACTTAGGGACTATGTGTGAAATTGGCTCCCCAGTCACTTTACCTGAAGAACTCAAATTGTTATTTTTAATCACGTTCATCGACATCAAAAATGAATCAAGGCCACAGTTATTGCATCCCACATTTTTCGGCGGGTGTGGATGTTGAAATAATTGTAAAGGTGTTTGGCCAAAGTTGTGAATTATACCAGTAATTGCAGTTCTTTCCTGAGGATTGTCTATTTCATCTAAGTTAACGGAACCTGGATAACTTAGCTTATTGAACACATTTACTGCTTTAATAGCTTCGGGTCCTTTTTGTTTATACCCAAAAATCAGGTCAATCCAATTATGTAAATGTGCAGAGACGTAATCGCTTTCTAAAGCTTCTCTATTTTTTTTGATAAATGTCAGTACATTTCCTCTAGCCCACGGTGGAAGCTCTACGTCGTTAACCTGGTTGCCAGCCTGGTCTTTACCAAAATCATAATGATTTATATTCTTCAAAAACTCAGGTAAGTAGAAAAATTCTGGTGTTAGTTCTCTTACATCTGTAGTGTTTTCGATAGCTGCAGAGTTCCAGGCTCTAGGGATACTGTTGAAAAGGCGGTCAGCATGACCAAACTGGTTGTCTTGAAGAAGCAAAAAAGACTCTGTAAAAGGTTGTAACCTGATTAGATATGAAGATGCAATCATCGCTGAAGAATAGTGTGTGCCGTAATGGAAAGGAGGAGATTGCGGATCGTTCAATGAATCTAATGCCAGATACCTTTCAACAAACTCTTCCTTGCGTTTCTCAGATTGAGCTCCCATTGGCTTACTCAAATCACGATAAATACTAGGATCGTTTAAATCTAAAGTAGTGCTCGAATAGTCTGAAAGTACCCAGGGGAACACTGGGTATTGAGTTAAGTCGTTAAAGGATCTGCCAGCTAAGGCGTTAAGAGCTATCAGATAGTAGAAATTCGATATTTGTCCACCTGTCCATAAATTAGTTATCTCATATTCATCTTTTATGATATTGGGTCTAGATAACGCTGTTGCTAATTTTGATGTCAACGTATTTTTCGCTACTCCATTCCCACAATGGAAGTTGAAAATATGACTCTTTAAATCAAATGCAATATCATTGTACAAAGACTTTAATTTAGTGGGGTTAGTGAACTGACATATGGAGTCATAGACATTGTCCCTATCTTGATACGTTGGGAAACTGAGAAATACAGAGGATTTATCTTGGGAAGAAATTTCCAATGCTACATCTCTCATTAAAAAAGCTTTCTTTACAATATGGTCCAAGGTATGCAAATCCCAGCTGATCGTGATAGTTGGATAATATTTTGGATCTGTAGCCTTGTCGCTGCCCCTAATCAGTGCAATATTGATATCTCGCTGGTCCGGTGAAACATCCCATATTTTAAATACTTTATTACCAGATGATGAGAAATAAAAATTACTTGTGTAATAAAGCCTTTCTCTGCCGAATATTAAGAGACCTTCATTTATTTCAAGGCCCACAATTAAGCTACAGTTCCATATTTTCTTTATAGAGTCATTCCCAGCTAGAAGATTTAGAATACGTCTGTTTTCATTCTCATTCGCGTTGGACCCACTATCAAAGCTAAGTAACCCAAAATCACTTACTAAATCATATGACTTGAGACTAGCGTTATCGCTATAGTTTATTGGCTCTTGATAACTGTCTTCTGTAGCAGCTTCTGATTTAAATAGCACAGACTCATTATTAACAGTTGTTTTAAAGTATGGTAGTAGTCTCTTCCTAGCTCCCTCTCTATCAATAGACGAGTCCAAAGTCCAGGTTCGTTTATCGGTTCCTGCTTTATAAAAGGTTGCTCTATTTTTGAATTGTAAAACTAGCTGTGAAGTCTTGTTGGACTCGAAATATGCTTGTTCTTCATTGTCAATAATTATATTACGATACTGCTTTCTAAAAGAGTGGTTGATTTTGTCACAAACGATTTGAATGCTCCTCGTAAACTTATGACCAATCTTCAGACATTCCTCACATTGTATATTAAGTCTTTCATCTTTCATCTTGATAATGTTTTTTCTCGCTTCATCTGGAGGTATGACGTGAGGCCTGATTTTATGAAAGAAGGAATTCATTATTTTCAGGTGTAGTCTGCTTTGCTTGATTGAAGATTGTGACACATATAACTGGTTGTGGAGACTATTCATAAAAGCAGTATCATTCATGGACAGTCCCTCAAGAATTGCATTATGGATGTTGGTATGGTTATCACCAGTTAAAATTTGGCAAAATTGAAATAGATTGTCCCTCTTTAATTCCAATAGCGATCTTGCACAAATTAATTTGATTTCTTTGGCTCCATTGCTAGTAAATAATTGGTATACCATAAATTGAAAACAATGTGCAGTGAAAAATCTAGAAATATTTTCCAGTGATGAATCAAATAATATCTTCTGGTGTATTAATAAGATTTCAAAAACCCTAGATTCTTCCTTGGAGCTTAGCTTTATTTTATCTTCAATGACTAACGTCATGAATACCTCCAGGTGAGAGACTACTAGTGGTAATACTCCCTGTTCCATTTTACGTAGACTGCCCATAGCCGTTTCATTTTCAGCCCAAGTAATTAAAAATTTGATGGTATCGAGATAGTAATCTGGTTCCATCTCCATAATCAAAAGATATGCTTCAAAAAATTTGAAATGTGATCTAACTCTTTCTGAAAGTGCTATATCACTGGTTATCATAGACAGGTAGTGAGGAGACCTAAGTAATTCAGAAACAAAACTTGGCTGTATAGCTCTTAGAAACATTATGTCCATCTGACCATAATTCTCTTTGGTTGATAAAATGCTAGCCAAGCATTTGTTGTGTCTAAAGAACGTGGTCATCGAGTTCAAGAATGTTTTATAAACTTGAGGTGTCACAGTCAGTAGACAGTTTATTGTCATTTTTAGGAGCAGTAGTCTTAAAAGCGACGCACTTGTTGAATATATCTTATTGTTCTGTGGTTTCGTTAGTGTAATCAAAAAATTCAAAAGGATGGAAAACAATGAGTTCAATATGGGTGACGCATCTATGGTTAGCTTTGACGTATCAACCAACTCTAAAAGTTTTTGCAAGAATAAAACAACAAAACCATTCAATTCAAATTCAAGAGAATTGTCAATATCGTTAAGTACCATCCACTCAAGCAACGTTAAAGTCAAACAAACAAATTCAAAGTTAATTTCACCGTTTGTATTTATATTTGGGAAGCGTTTTCGGGACTCAAGAGTAACCTGGTCATATCGAATGAGATTTCCTAAAGCAAATGAAAATAAGATTTGTAGAGAAGGCGCTATAACATCCAGTTTACTCCTTGTTAAAATACTCAAAAGCACCCACAGCCCGTCGTTTTGGATAAATAAATTATGCTCCTTAGAACTCATGCTAATTCTACTCAACAGCACATGTAAGGTTAGGTTGCACAAGTTTTTATTTTTGGCTTGATCATGTAATATAATTAATAAATAGCTGATGTGGATGGACTTTTCAATGGCAAGTGTCTTTTTCAAATGCGGCTCTAATAACTCGTTGGCTAAGAGTATATTTATAGATTTTAAAATCGCATTGGCAGTTATGGTATCATTATTCTGTGATGCATATAATGCAAAACTAAGTGCCCATTCCAACTCCAGAGAGCTCTTTTCGAAACTTGAAGATATTAAACAAATGCGAGTAGAATGTTTTATTAAAGTATCCAAATGCAATGATCTATGTGAGTGTTGATAGATACAGAATTTTTTCAACAGTTCCACATTATTGGGTAAAGCAGTATATCGCTCTATATTTTCCATATTTTCAGCCAATCTTGATAAATAACTTTCAAGTAGGTAAATATGATCAGTCACTAAGGTCTGCTGAGATATGTCGAGATTTGTCGTCAGTGAATCGTCAGCGTAATACCAAATTTCAATCTCTAAAATTATTTCTGAAAACAATACTGGGTTGTTTACTTCAGCGTGTAGAGGGTCGTTTATTGAATATCCACAAAATTTCAAGAGTGCAGAAAGCAGCTCCAAGGGAATCGCTGTTCTCAATCTATTCCTGACACAGTGTACCAAAATATAATGCAATGTCTGCCAGCCATTCTGCTCCTCAAAATGGTCAAGCAATCGGTCGTCCTCTAATAATAATAATAAGTGATTGATGTACTGTATACATTGTTCTGTCGTCTTGCAATTGCTTGTGAGCGATGCAAGGATCATATTATGACAATCTATCGCCTCAAGGTACGCGTTTATCCTAAGAGGGTTAAAATAATAAATGTTGCCCTCATGTGAGCTACCAGTTACATCATGTAGCTTGAATCCATTTGCTTTCCTCGAATTAATTTCACCTTTAATGTCAAGGGACAACAAGCTTTTCGCCCTTTGCCATTGTTTTTCCGCTTCCTGGAGAAAGCTTTCTTTAGAGAAACAGTCTTGTAGCTTGTTCTTGTGGAAAACCTTAGTCAGGAGTCCTTTCCTGTGAGTGGTGTTGTAGTATGAGTGGCTAACTTCTAGCCGAGAGGCTAGCAAAGTTCTAAACTCTCTATCCAAAACTGAGTCCCAAATAACAAATTTATAGATTTTAATCGATGCGTTCAAGGACCCCACTTCAAAGCTGCTGATATCAAGGATAAGATCTATAGGTATGGATATTTCACTGACCAACATTCCATCAACAAATAAAGTGAAACGATGTTTATCCTGTACAGTTAGTAGAATGTGATACAAGGTGTCAGATTCGAGTCGTATTTCATCAAATAAGGCGACTGTAAACTCGTCATTCAAAATAGCCAATTTATTGTCGCTGATGTCTAAGAAACAGTTTTGTCCCATAGTAACAAATCTGTTCGACACAACATTGTTGAAAACTATATCCAATTCAATAGAAAAACTGGTGATCTTTGAACAACTTGGTAAAGGCATATACTGATACATTTTCTCGAACTGTAAAAAAGGTCTTAGAGCAGGACATCGTACTTCTGAAACGAGTTCATTTAATACCAGTGAATTCTTGGCAAAATCCGTATATAATTCGAGGAAAAAATCGGTACTAAGCTCCGTGACGGATAACTTCATAGCATACAGTTTGGATAATACATTCTTCAACAAAGTGTCTGTGGTTTCCTCCGACCTTATTTCTAGATTCAGTGGTAAAAAGGGTAAGTACTGTCTATTCACCACAGAAATGCTTGCCAACGACACCAAGATTTGGCCAATCAAGGGACCATACAATTCAGTTCCATACTTTTCTTTATCGAACAGAGATTCCCAAATCAACGAGCAACCATCTGTCTGCCAAACAAAATTGAGCCCCACATTGCTAATTTCAAACGCCTCTAAAAGCCGAGAATTGATAAACTCTGCCAAATCATCTTCGGGATCATACTCTAAAATTATTTTTACCAGCTCTGTGTACACTGTGGAATCCGACCGTGGCTCAATGGGAGACAACTCCAAGATCGTGACAAGATCACGGCAAATGGCAGAAACGAGCGAATCCATTTCATCTATACGACAGCTAAAATACAAAGAGAGGTGCAAAGAAACACCAAGGTATTAGTAGCAGTGTGATCTTCAACGTATCGATCTGCTAGGCAGTACCGATTGTCCCAACTGTTTGAAAGTAGGAAGCAGACTCAGTGGTTAACGGCATTGGGATTGTGGTACCTAATATTAGATACAAGCCCTAATTCTTAGCCCTATTTTAACAGGACTGTTTTATCGCGTTTTGTACACCCGTGCATTTTTGCGTTCGTTTTTTTTTTTACAGAACAACATTTTCGTTTTGTTTCCTGCGCACCTTGCGCTTTCCTCTTTTGTCAAGCTCGACGCAAACTGCCCTCGGATTGAAATTATATGAAATTGTGAAATTAGTGGATTATTATAGGAATAGCATACACTATTCAGTAGGTGTTGGGTTGAATTTGAAAAGGTATCTCAGCGATAAAGACAAGAACCAGATATGCCTGTATGTAGCATCCCCCAGTTACCGTTGTCTCGTTTGACACTGTTATGAAGAAGCAACTAAAAGGAAATGCCCAGCCTCATCACGTTTAGAATTTGAGAACACCAGTTTCTGTTTGAGCCAGTACCATTGTATGGAAATGCACTCATGAGACATCCATGTATAGGATGACGACGTGAGAGTAAAGATATGGGGCGGGAGTTCCTTTTTGGTTTTGACACTCTTTCAAGAATACTAACAATTTACCATGTGGTGTATGCTTTCAAGTGTACATTAGTATTATTCCTATAGGCTCAAAAATCTTTTAAAATCAAGCAAAGATTAGCTAAAGCTAACAAGCAAAACAGACCATTGCCTCAATGGATCAGATTGAGAACTGACAACAAGATCCGTTACAATGCTAAGAGAAGACACTGGAGAAGAACGAAGTTGAACTTCTAAGCTGGCAACCTCTGGTTATCACTTAGTAGCAATACTTCATTTTCTTGTGCTGTGACATTTATCTATGTATCATCATCATATCTTTGATAATTCATATAAATTCCATATATTAAATTTACAACGATACATAGAGTCTAGTCCTGCCAGGCCACACTGCTCAGTAGGTGCCTCGGTCACAAAAGTCATAACCTTCGGTCTTACCCTCGGTTAGGGCATGCGATAACATCTGCTATGTGTGCACTGTTATGAAATTTTTTTCGTGTTACCGTCGAAACTAATTCAGTAAATCGGCAAATGCGATCTTTAGTACTTACTGATCGGTGCACGGTTATCCTTTCACTTGAAGAGACTCGCACGTGCCCATACTTCTTTTCTTTTTACACTCGGTTTCCTGTACAACCGTTGGGTTACCTTGCGCAGCGTTGTAGCGGGTATAAAAGTTTTCACCAACTAAAATCCCATACTAGTGACAAATAGGAGCAACTACAGCAAAGCGTATCACATCTCTTTGACATTCCGTTCACATGCTGTTTGGAAATCATAGATTCTTGAGGATGTATGGCCTCCAAAGGCGACGAGCTTTGACAGCAATTTTCATTTGCAGTCTGTTCATAATTTCATTTAGGCATTTGGACTCTATCTCCACCGTTTCTAACTTGAACCTGGGCCAAATCTCTGTCATAGATAATCTACCGTCGATTGGCTACGCGGGCGCGATACAGAAGGAGGATTTTTATGAGACGTTGTTTAAGAATTTGCACGTCTTTGGTCCCAAGAAGAGAACGGTAGAATGGAGAGAGGACTATCGTGATGAAGAGCTGTGTGAATTAAAAGGTGATATCCCGGTACATGCAAAGATTTCTGGATCTACGTTGAGTTACAAGAGTTTAGATGCTTGTTTCAAAGTGCCCAAGACCGAATTAAACGATTTGAAATATAAACACAAGGCGTACGTGGCTTCAGTAAAGGCATTGGTAGGCAGGATAGATATGGATGAAATTTACACTAACGAAAAGGGATATTTGACAGTTGGTGGTGGTAAATACACGGCCCTAGCTGTCTTATTAGTGGAAAAATTGAGACAAACCGGTTCTAAATTACCTATCGAAGTGTTAATACCACCTGAGGATGAAGGTGACGATGATTTTTGTAATGAATTCTTACCACAATTTAATGGGAGGTGTATTTTCTTCAAAGATGTCCTTCCAGAGGAGCTACCTGTAGAGGAGTTGGACATAAAGGGTTATCAAGTGAAGGGGCTTGCCTTCTTGGTGTCTAGTTTCCAAAAAATCATGTTTCTAGACGCCGATGTGTTGCCTATGAAGAATCTTGATTTTGTCTTTGAATCCCCCATACTATCCAAATATGGGTTAATTCTGTGGCCAGACCTATGGAGGAGGGTCACGTCTCCATCGTACTATGAGATCTCTGGCACAGAGATTGATTTCACTAGGAGATCACGGTTTGCATCGGACAGTTTGAGTCCCGTTTCAAGGTATGATGACTTCAATTACCTTGGACAAAAGGACGGGAAGGCTACTGAATACCATTTGAAAAACGAGGTTTCCTTCCACGATTTGCCGGGCACTCTACCTGATCCCACTTCAGAGTCCGGTCAACTAATCGTGGATAAAAAAATGCATCTCGAGACTTTGTTACTTGGTATCTATTACAATTACTATGGGCCGGATTGGTATTATCCGTTGTTCAGCCAAGGCACCGCAGGAGAAGGTGATAAAGAAACGTATGCAGGCGCGGCACATGCATTGGGGTTGCCTTTCTATCAAGTAAAGAGCCCGCTGTTTATCACTAGCTTCAGGCACGATACGTTGGGTGATCAAGGTTTGGGGCTCTTACAAAGAGATTTTGAACAGGACTATAAATTGTTCCTTAATGCACAAAGCAAGATAAAGGCAAACCCTGAAAAATACTCTCAATACGATCCTGAATTCTTCGCCCACGACACGTTTCTCAAAGAGTTCTTCTCTGACGAACGCGATAGATTGATTGCGGACGTCCTAGTGATTCATGCAAGTTTCTATAAATTCGAACCCTACCACTTGGCAAGAGACAAATGCTATATGGACTCCAAGGGTAACCAGTTAAGAGGATTCACTGGTAATGACATGTATGGCAATTTTGATGTTGAATTGTACGGGTTCAAAACGATGAAGAGATACTTTTGTGAAATTGGTACAGCATTGAATTTCAAATATGTGGAAAACGTGGTAAGCCATGAAGACAAAGTTTCAATGTGCCGCTATTTAAATGAGCATATCGACTTCTTACTAGAGAATCCTATCGCATGACAGTCACACGAGGCAACGCATACGAGTCCCATATGACCTTGATATTTCTGGTTCCTTTTATCTTATTTTTTTATTGGAAACCCCAATAGTATGCAATTGTATATATATTATCAGTAGGTGCTAATGCTTCTAAGAGTGGTTCCGACTTTACTTCAACGGTTACGAGAGTCCTCATCGCGATTGCTATCCAATGGATGTCTCTGTGCTTGACATATCATTAAGAACGTGCGATGGCCTTTCTAGTAAATTATATAAAACATCGAAACCAATGAGTTCTTCCTCTCTTGTAAACACTCTTACGTTCGATCTTGAAGAAGGCCAGCAGAAAGCTAGTAGAGTTTACTATTCGCATATTCTATCCCGATACACCCAGTATACAATGTTTTTACGTTCTCAAGTGCGCCAATTACACGCCACGGCCAAGAAGATGGATTTCGCTAAGACCACCATGATCGGTCGTTGTGGCACCGACATGGTTCCTGCCACTTCTGAGAAAGGTGTCAGGTACTTGAAGTATAGCTTAGCTTGCCAGCCACGGAGGGATGGCCCCACAAACTGGTTCAACATCACCGTGTTCAATGAAAACCAAATAAACTTCCTAACTCAATACGTGAGAAAGGGAGCGACGCTGTACGTGGAAGGTACTCTTGTCAGCAGCGATTTTGAAAAGGACGGTGCAAAACAGTACGCTTTGAATATTGTACAAAGAGAAGTTAATGTCTTGAAACACCCCAGACAAGAGGAAAATATGGACGGCGAAATGAACTAATATTTTATTGCAGTTACCTTGTTTGATTTTATTCTATTCTATTTACCGTGCCAGATTGTAACGAGTAGGGAGCCCGAAAGGGCATGCTCTTCTATAATGTATATACCCTTTTATCCTTGCTTCTCATGGTACGTTCTTCGAATTACAGAGGCTAGGGATATTATATTTACTAACGTGCTACCATTGCTGAGAGACCTGACCCATCACTGCCTGCCAGCTCACACTCACGCTCACGCTCACTACGGTGTCTTTGGTGAGGCTGTACACGTGACAACATCTTTGCCAAGCCCTCTTTTCGAGCGTATACTTTCAGTACTTTCCGTACCTCATCGCTCATAACATACTGGGAGTGTGTTTGGGTTGTGGTCGAGTTTGCAAGTGGATTGCGAGAAAAAGGTACGAGATTCTTTTTGGTTAGCTTGTTTTATTCAAATAAGGCTCTTGACATGAACGATTCCAAGAAGGAATTTGACGGCGAGGTCCGTGAAGTGAAGGATCAACCTTATGAAGTCAACGAGAGGAAAGTCTTGCTGAAGATTGACTTGTTTGTCTTGTCGTTCGTCTGCTTACAGTACTGGATCAATTACGTTGATCGTGTTGGGTTTAACAATGCTTATGTGTCCGGGATGAAAGAAGATTTACATTTCACTGGGGACCAGTTGAATATTACTGCTACGTGTTTCACCGTCGGCTATGTCATTGGGATGATCCCACATAATTTAATTCTCCTGGTGGTTCCGCCAAGGATATGGTTAAGTTTTTGTACTTTTGCATGGGGGTTACTCACGTTGGGGATCTTTAAAGTCACAAGCTTCCAGCAGTGTTGTGCAATCCGATTCTTCCAAGCTATCTTTGAGAGTTGTACATTTTCAGGGACTCATCTGATCCTGGGGATGTGGTATAAAGAGAGAGAGCTGATTATCAGGTCGGCCATTTTCACTAGCAGCGGCTTGGTCGGGTCGATGTTCAGCGGGTTCATGCAAACAAGGATTTTCAAGTCTTTAAACGGTGTCGGCGGTTTAGCCGGCTGGAGGTGGTTGTTTATTATTGACTGCTGTATCACTATCCCGATTGCTCTGTACGGGTTGATTTTCTTCCCAGGGATCCCATCAAACGATAGTTCTCAAAGCCGTTTCTTCTCCATGACTAAATATATCTTCAACGAACAAGAACTACAATTTGCTAGGAGAAGGTTACCTGCAAGAGATGAAAGCACAAAGCTAGATTGGTCTGTCTTCTCAAGAGTGTTGAGAAGGTGGCACATCTGGCTATTTTCGTTTGTTTGGGTACTTGGAGGCGAGAATATAAGTTTCGCCTCGAATGCCACGTTTGCCCTGTGGTTGAAAAACCAACGGTACCCGTTGTCTCACGTTAACAACTACCCTTCAGGGATATACGCTGTCGGGATAGTTGCGACTTTAGCCGCGGCCATTTACATGAATAAATTTAAAAGGGCAAGACACTGGCATGTAGCTGTCATCATCTCAGTAATAATGTGTGTTGTAGCTATCATGATTAGGGCCAATCCGTTACACCCAGCAGTGATGTTCGTGGCTCAATACCTAGGAGGGGTTTCTTATGCTGGTCAGGCTATCTTTTTCGCCTGGGCTAACGTCGTTTGTCATGAAGATTTACAGGAGAGAGCTGTTGTTCTTGCCTCGATGAATATGTTTTCAGGAGCTGTCAATGCTTGGTGGTCGCTTTTATTTTACGCTGCTACAATGGTGCCAAAGTTTGAAAGGGGCTCCTACGCGCTGATGGCCACAGCAGCTGCCGCGGCCATCGTCTCAGTGTGCATAAGACACCTACAAATAAAAGACTACGATATGAAACAGAACCTGGGATACATAGACGCTAACGACACCTTGTTTCAAGAGGATGCCGTCGACTCTGAAGATGACTACGGAGACTTCCATGGCTACCCGGAACCCTTACAGGAAGGCCCATCGCCAGTGGATTAAGATGCACTAGTACCCGTCAAAATGCGGCTCAAAAAACTGATGTAAAAATTAACACGATTTATGGAGCTTCGTATGTTGTTGCTGTTTTTTTCCTCGAGAGTAGATCTGTTTAGAAACTCGCGTAGAACGCGTGAAATGGATGCAGAATTACTTAATAGGCGTATTTTACGCGTTAATAGTCAATTAACGAACTCTATTGGGAAGGAGTCTGCCAACTGGCTAGAGCATCCCATCTTAGAGGGCGAGAGTCTTTACAGCAGCGATATAGGTTTTTTGTATGAACACTCTCTTCCTCCAAAGTCCATTGAGTACCTCATTTCTTTAATCCCCCCAAAGAGCGTAGTTAACCAGTAGATTCCCACGCAGTCAGTTTCTTTGAAAGTCGAGTTTGTAGAACAGAAACGTCATTGTATTGCAAGCATATACAAAGTCTCGTTCATATAAATCAGATTGGCATGGGTTCTCGATTAATAGATAACCAGATGGAGTCGCTACTCTCTTCATTTAGCGAAGTTTGTGGTTCTTTCCAATTGAGACCGAAAACGAGGTTCGACCCATTGTATTCAGTGTTGCAAGAGTTTGAATTGCTCCTGGATGGATTGCAGTCATTGGCTGATACATATCGGGTGTCGATAGAGGAGCATTCCCACAACTATGCAGTGGTTCACAATGAACTTAGTGAGGAGTATTATTCAGTGCTCATTAAAGCTGTCAGACTTATGTTCAGCGATGATACTAATCTGTTTAGATCTACCATTTCTAAGGATTTTCCTCGCTGTGTTATTGCAATATATTCTCACTTAGCCTCCTTTGTGAATGCTGTGGAAGGTGAAGATCGTTTGAAATATACGTTGGCAGTTTTGAAGAATGATATATTTGAAGAGTTTCAAGAGGTTTCCCAAAAACGGATAAACGTTAAATCAGTACGAAACATTGTCTCTCATACCAGTACGTTGCATAAAGTTTCCACTTTAGATCCCAAAGGTTTGACATTGGTAGGGAATTTTACACTAACTGTATCCAAATTCAATATCATTAACGATAATGTAGATATCTTCATTTATGAGGATAAGTCCTTGGTGTTTGCTAGATTAAACGAGGAATATAAGACTTCATTAATCAAAAATAGTACAGTCTTCATGGAAGCACTGATTAATGGTAATTATGATCTTTTATCGATAAAGAAGGATCTAATGTTCTGTCCGGTAAAGATCAAGGATTTGGAGATTCTAGATTACTTGAAAACTGGTATTAGGTTAAAAACTACCATTGGTAATGATGTAGCGTTGGAAATAAAATCTAGAGATTACTTGGCTTGGAAATCTAAAGACCGTCAAACCTTGGAAAGAATTTTTAACGTAATAAAGAATAACGGCTCTAAACAAAGGCTTAAGTCTAATATGAAGCACCCATACTCCAAGAATGCCGGATCCCCTGTTAAGAGTCGTGCACCGAAGACGAACTCTGTTTCTGTTACTCGTCATAACGAAGAGCATCGTCCTTCGTTGGTGCATGATTCTGAACTAGACAAGAACAGTTCAGAGAATAGACCGATTAATATTAATAACGAATCCATGTCTCAAAAGAAAGCAGATGTGTCTGGGTCTTTCTTTGATATGGATAATCTTTCTTTGAAAGAGTTAGTTGCATTAGATAGGAAGATAGAAATGCATCTTTCGCCTGATACGACTAACTCGCCAGAGTTTCAAACTATTAACACCGCATTTCAACCTGTAGTCATCGAATCTGCTACTTTTATTGACAGCGGTTTATCGTCTGAATCGATGGAAGGCTATTCTATCGCAACATCACCATCATTGCCTTCCGTGTCTTCCTCCTTCATGCTTGAGCCTGACAGTTATAAGCCTGTGCTAAGAAAGAAATCTTCTTTATTAAGTATATTCACCCAAGGCAAAAAGAAGAAAACTTCTACTGATAGAATGGATACTTCAAAGAAGATCAAATCGATAACGAAAATTGCTAATCAATCAATGCCAAACTTACATGAAGGTAGACCGATGATGGCTGCTGGTTTTGTAAAACCGCTTACATTTGAGGATGGATCTAATGCAAGGACTCTTCTCGAAATAGATCAAGTTTCTATATCGTACTGGAGTAGAGATAACACGTGGCAAGCAATTGGAAAGAATGAATTAAAACTAAGTGTATTGTTGCTTGGAAGTAATGAAGCAATCTTGCAAATATCCACTTCCAGTACACCAACACTACCTCAAATAATTGCAAAAGTTAATCAATATAGCAAGTTGACTCGTGCTACTGCGCATGAAATGCACTTATCGGTACCAACAATAAACATGGTAAGAAGTGTCCTAACCGATGGAAATCACATAATATCCATTAGAACTAAAGAGATTGAGAGAGTTCAAAACATATTGCAACATTGCCGACATGGTAAATTTCCGGTAAATATTCCGAAATCTACCACGGAAAAGACACTTCCAAGTACAATAAACTCATCGTTTAGTGACTCTATATCTAGTCTCCCATCTCCTCAGGAAACGATGCCGAACTCATACAACTCAAAAAGTTATCTAAATTTGCAAAAGGCGTACAATAATAATCCCAACTCATATTTAAACTCGATGATGCAAGGTTCGTAATATACGTATGTATGTATGTATCTCTACACTTGTACATATAATGTAATTTGTACTATAATAATACATTCTAAATCCTCATGTTCGAAACTCTTTCACATAAAGCAATATTTTCCAATTCCAAAAGCACTTAAAGCCACTATACCAAATACAAACACATGTAATAAGAAAGCATTGACAGGGTTCATAACATAGAAGGGGAGATGTATATAATAGAGCCAGTAAATTTTAACTATCTTCTTCTTAAGTCGATAAAGAACATTCTTATCCTGTCCCGTTTTTATCTCCAATTCTTTTGTAGTAGGCACAAAATAGCTTGAAATGTCAAAATCCTGATTGCCCATTATAACTTGCTCCGAGAATCCTACTTTATAGATAGGGTTATACGCATCAATTGACCCTATTGTTCAATTTTTTCGCTGGTAGTATGTTAGAAGTAATAAGTTTTTATCTATAAAATATCAAAACATTTAAAAATAACTGATTCTGAGAGTAAAAGCACCCTACAAAAAAGATAATTTGCGAAATATGTTAAAGCAAGAATAGTATATTGGCATTAGGTATCTTTAATCATGTACATCTTTATATAAAAGACTGAAGCTCAGATGTTTCAAATTTGAGCCAGGTTATCATGGAACAGAACATTAGCTTTTGTCGCTTTTGAACATAGAAAAAAAAGACCTTCTCTTTGTCGTTCCATTGTTGTTTATATTCATTGACGATATATCCTGTTGTCTTAACCTTTCCATATCCAAGGATTGTCTTGCTCTAGAAATAGCAGCTCTCGTGAAATCACGGGAATCTCGTCTCGCGGATGGAGCCCATGCATTGGAATTATTACTATTCAAGTCCCGGTAGCCTCTATTGTCCTCTACAATACTAGACTTTGAGAATGGCGTTTTGTCCCTTGAGTCTGTAGATCTGGAAAAATCAACTTCATGGTAGTGTAAATCTAATGAATTTCTTCCTGACCTAACAGATCCACTACTACGGTTCTGAGTTTGCACTGTTCTTAGTATATTGTGTCTCCCCATCTTTTCGTGGCGTAGGTTCTCATTGAAGGTTGCAGTTGGAGAATAGTTACGTTTATTGATATCGGCTTGGTCCTTTGGTAACCGATTCTGTTCTTTCCGTTTCAAATTAAGACTTATACTTTCTGAGGAAGCAATGCTTTCAGAACTCATAGCATCTAATACCCTTGGGTTCGAGGTAATGGAGAGATCCTCTAATTTCTGGTCTACTATCGAAATATCCGTCTTATTATCTATGGAACTAATGCTATTAGTCTCAGAAAAATTCAATCTGTCGTATTGCAAATCCAATTTATTTATAGGTATGGCGTTTGGTGATTTAGACGGTCTCACCTCCTTGGGAGGAGCATCCATATGGTTATTTTCCTGACTCTTGGGAACATTCTCTTTCATGATCTTTTTGGACTCGTTATTTACAAAATTTTGATTAGGTGGGACAAATGGGAATGGATTAAAGTCATTTTTTTGCTGGATTACAGGTGGTTGCGCCATGTTGATAGAATTAGATCTAATAGGAGGGTCAAGCCAATTTTTTTGATAGTTTTGTTGTATGTCATTAACTGGAGTCTTGGAATTTGTCTGAGGTGGGAAACTTGGTTGGAAAAATGTATCACTTGCTTGTTTTGAGTTATGTAAGGCATTCAATTCATCATGTTGGTATTGGTTTTTATTATGAGCTGATGGGATTGGCATGTGAGCAGAACTGGCAATGTTACTGGAAGCCGTCCGTTCTACTGTATGACGCATTCCGTTATCCAGTTTTTGTGGTTGAATATCATTCTTTGATTGAGACATATTACTTGGGGTTCTCAGCACATGTTGCGTCGGAGCACCGACGTTTTTTGTATTACCATTGTTGACATCATTGAAGATGTTTTCAGAAATTGCTATAGGTTGCGGCTCATTTGCGGGAAATATCTGCATATCTGGTGGCATACTAGGAAATGGGTTATTCGATTTATACTGTTTTGTAAATTTAGCTTCATTACCGTCTTCGAAAGAAGATGAAGGCGGCATCGTAGTAGGGTATGTTGGTGATAGGTTTTCCAGTGGGTTGTATTGTTGAGAGTTTTTACGTTCGTTATGAAATTCAATGTTCTGATTTGGTGGTACACCAATGTTTGTAGGCAGCTCATTATTAATAGGCACCCCCGCTGCGTTGGCAGACTGATATGTGGAAGTATTTCTTGATTGATGTTCATAGTCGAAAAATATATTGACGTTGCTTTTTAGGTTGCTCGTAAAGGCATTATTACTTTGAAAATTACTGTTGAAAGTATGTTCAGGAGTAGAGACAATTGGGTGTCCATTTGTCTGTCTATTTGGCAACACTGAAGTTGAGTATATACTCTTGGAAGATTCCAGTGTATGAGAAGTGTGTCTTGAAAGCTTTTCTTCAGAAACAGTTGATTTTCTTTTCTCTAAATGTATAGGCAAATCTTTTTCAAGTTCAAATGAGGTGCGATACTCATCGTATGCTGATATTTTAATCTTGGGCGCTACTTCAAAAGTGCTTAGAAATAAAGCTTCAACGCATTTCTTCTCAGCAGCAACATTATCCCTATTCTGTTCGTATGCCAACAATTCGCATTGAATCTTCCTTGTTCTGTTCTGGAAATCAGAAAATTTAATGAAATCATAAACACCTTGCTTGTAAATATCTTCAATCGGATTTTTTTGTTGTAATATGTCACATATGACACCCATTATCTGGAATACATTGGGCCTAAAGCTTGGGTTCTCTGATAGCATAACGATAATAAGATTATTCAGATTCTTATGATAGCTATTAGGAGGGATCTCAAATTTAGAATGTAAAATGGCAAACTGGCCTGTCATTTCAAAGGGGGTTGTGAAAAAGAGTAATTTATACAAGAAAATTCCCAAGGCCCAAATGTCAGCTTTTTCATTTATCGGAAGGCATCTATAAAGGTCTATCATCTCTGGGCATCTGTACTGTGGGGTGGTATGGACATAAACATTTTGTGTCAATTGAGCAATTTCTTGGTGCGTAGTCGCTATCGGTGTCACTATAGAAGTCGATCCGAAATCGCATAGTTTAAAGTTGTTGTCCTTATCAACTAACACATTCTCAATCTTGATATCTCTATGGATCAAGGGAGTAGGTAAGTAGTGCAATTGTGCCACTCCCAAAGTGACGTCGTACATTATTTTCAGAATCTCTTGTTCACTTAATTTCGTGTTTAATCGTTGATTCATATAGTCTAATAGAGACTTATTCGGGCAGAACTCCATTAACACTAATACCTCATAACCACCATTCCCATTACTCTTTTTCGAAGCATTAGAATCATAATATTGCACGACATTGGGCTTCCATTGTAATTGTTTCATCACTTCGACTTCGTTCCTCATCTCATCTAACCCATTTTCATCGAAAACAATCACTCTTTTCAAACAAGCAATGTCACTTTTTTGAAGACCCCCATTTTGATTATCATTATCAAATTCATTTAGCGACTCGACGTATTGAACTTTATAAATTTGAGCAAACCCACCATCAATTATATGGTCCACGATTTTAACTTTGTGTGATCCCACTGAAACTAATTGACCAGGACGAAATTTCTCAATAGCTAAATTAGAAATGCTACTGGCACCATGCGACGATGACGAGGCTGACTTAGCAGTGGTATTTTTGCTAGCAGCCATTGTTTTACCATGGAAAAGAAAAAAGCACTCCAATAAAACAGTAGCAACTGGTAATAAACTACCAGAGAGTTCTGATAAAATTGGAAAGCAAGTAAAAGGTCTATTCAAATAAAGAGCCCTAGTTTGTTACTTGATTCTCCTAGTTTAGAAAACCTCCCTTTTTTGAAGGACAAATCGTGACAGTTACTTTCGATACTCGAATGGCACAATAATTACCATTCAGTAGACGTGTATTATCCTGACAAAAGGTTTATGTGGCACGGTAACTCACTGTGTGGCTTTAAAAAGTTTACTTTTAGAGGTGGAGTTTACATTGTCATGAATTAATGATATTTTCGTACATAACGTTATAATGTCATCTTTGCGATGAGAACCTGTTGTGCTCATAAATCGATGGATGTGGAGGGTTCGTAGAGTGTTAAGGCTGTGGTTTCGTTAAGTAAGGGCAAATGGTAACGAAAAAATTTCGCCAAACGAGCTTGCAAAGGTCTTGTTCCTTGTAATATTTATTCAATATTAATTAATATAGTCTCGTACAACTGTTTTATCTCTGACAGGTTATATGGGACCCATACTACCTCAATTCCCTTTGGTGTCTTGGATAGAAGAGCCATCTTATGTTCTAAGAATTCTGTGAGCATTGTTCTTAAACTTATTTCATTAGAAGCTACAAACTCTGCAGCACAGAGCTGCAGCAACTTTTTGAACTCAATACCGTGATGAATGGTCCCTTTCTTATTTGCAGCGACTTGTGCCTTTGTCTTCTTGGTAGAGTTCTCCATATTAGCAATTACCGTCTCGATTAGTATTCTATAAAGCTTCTTTGAATTTTGTGTCAATGAATCCAAGACATATTTAGCAGACTCGGACCCAGAGGAAGTTTCGCTTCTCCCCATCTTCATGGCGTCTTGGAAGGAGAGTTCCACAGTAAGAGGTTCGTAATTTGTTATCTTGTGGAATATGAAATTGTAATTCTGTGACCGGCTATTTTGCCAAAGTAACGGCGCATAGACGTGATCTGTGGATCCAATAAAGGCAATCTGTCTTATTGGTGCCAGAGCGCTAAACATGTTCTGGAAGGGATCCTTCCGTATAGAAGGTCCATCTAAATTGTGTACCAAGATTATCAATTTGATATCACTGGGCTGTTTGCTGTAGAAATTTATCATCTTTTGGATTTGAATGAATATGTGACTGCCCCAATATTTTGTTTCATTTCTCGTTAATTCTTCTGGCATCAGAACGTTGGTAATCTCTTTGAAAACTTCTCTAAAATTACACATTGGAGTATATCCGTTAACAATAATAGTAGGGATCCTGGTGCCAATATTCTCGATGTTCCCACTAGTAGATGCTATTACACGTGGAGTCAGGTATTCAAGTACAAAATTTTCCAAGAATAGTCTCTTGGAACCTATACCATAAAATAATAATGAAAATCCCTGACTTAATTCAAACCAATATTGAGGGAACATTTCTCTTTGTAATGCTAGTAATTCAGCTCTTTCTCGTTTCAAATGGTTTTCAGCAAATAAATTAGCTATCAGTGCATATTCGTCCCTTGTTACACTAGGTGCCATTGCCATTGTATTCTTGGATTTTTGAAATGTCTTTGGAGGTTTTTTCCTTTGATCGAAAAACCCTTCAAAAGTGTCTAGAAAACTGGAGTCAAAATTTAATCCATATAATTCAATTGCAGATCTCTTTTTAGAGTGATGGGTTCTGGGCAAGGGAGTAGGTTCGAAATTGGAACTCAATTTCAATTTATACGTCGAGCTTTTTTCTTCGTACTCTTTTAAATTATCCATGATGACTTTCCTCATAGGCGAAGTGAAATCGTGGTCCTTAATAGGAGACCTACTGGCATCCATTTTAGATGGTGTACTGGGTGGTATGTCTTCATAATTAGGTTCCTGCCCATTTGACTCAGTTGGTTCAGTTGGCTCAGTTGGTTCAGTTGGCTCAGTTGGCTCAGTTGGCTCAGTTGGCTCAGTTGGCTCAGCTTTCATAGCTTGTTCAGTTATCTCGGGTGGCTCACTTTGCTCAGGCGGCTCACTTTGCTCAGGCGGCTCACTTTGCTCAGGTGGCTCAGCTTGCTCAATTGGTACAGCCTGCTCAGCATGCACACTTATCTCACTTATCTCAGATTGCAGAGCATCCTCGGTCGGTTCGCTTGGTTCACTGGGCTCAACATGCTCATCGCTAAACTTTAATTTTTGGCTCGTATGATTCTCTTTCATTGTTGAGGTCACACCCTCTACCTCTCCTTTAGGATGTATTGAATTGTCAACGTTGGTTCTATCACTCGGTATCACTTCGACTTTTTTGACAGGCGTATTCAATAGAGACGCCATAGGTATCTGTGCGCTTTTGATAATTTTATCATTAGAGGTTGGAGTTTCAGATGGCTTTGTTTCAGACAGCTTTGTTTCATCAGAAACTTGAACTGGTTTCGTTCTACTGCTTCGTAAATGTCTTTCTCTTGTAGCAATTGGTAGCTCTTGTGGATCAGTATCGGGAAGCATCGACATTGCCCAATTTTGGTCTGTAATTTTGCTTAACTTCGTCTATCTGATAGCAATCACTCGCAGATAATCGATGGGCAATGGTTTTAGCCTTTCAGAATATGAGATCACAGTAGAATATAAGCGTAATCGATTGTCTTACAATTGGAATTATTGGTTTGTTGTTCAAAACATTGAAGTTTGTAATAAATATTAATTAAATTCGATTCTTTCTAACTGTTCAACAGGCAATGATAAAACCAAATAAATATGTGATGATGCTTAGAAATTTATATAATGACTCTTGGAGGTGGATATCCCTATATAGCTCTCGTCAATTGACCCTTTCTTTTCAATTCTAATGCCTTCTTGTAAGGTGGGTTGGTTGGCATTTGTACCGGATCCAAGGATGCCAGTTTGTTGCGATCCTCGTTTGTAATATGATAGGTAGCGTCTGAATCTATACTTTGTAGTCCACCGCAGGACATAAACTGCGCTATATCTCTCAAAGGTTCCGAGCGAGGTTTTAGTTCGGTGGTTAGAGGCGTATTTGGATAATCACAAGCAACTTTGAACTTTTGGAAAAATTCTTCCACCGACTCGTCTGTGTTTAATACGGGCTCCCAACCTTCTGGTGGATTGTAACCCTGGCATACAATGAAGGCTTCCAAAGAGGTACCCCTAGAAGATCTAGGTTTAGCACATATGACATTCTCAAACAGATAGCTCATCTGCGAATACAACATATCAATATCTCTTCCTCTGAAAATCTTGGCCACAAACGTGCCACCTTTCTTCAAAATACACGTAGTCAGTTGTAGTGCGCTCATAATCAGCTGTTGTTGTACGTATTCGTCAAGGTCATGCAAACCGGTCACATCTGGTGCACCGTCACTACAAACAAAATCCGCCTTTTCGTTGCCAAAATACTCCATAATCTTCGCCAGTGTTCTAGGATGAGTGATGTCTGCTTGGAGTGTGATAACGTTGTCAATTGGAGACATTGGTTGCAAATCCACAGCTATAATCTTCTTGTTGGTATTGTCGACAGAGTCCTTCTGTTCTGTGAACATCTTAGTCGAAAGTACTTGGGACCACGAACCTGGCGCAGCACATAAATCGACCACCCGGGTTAGTGGATGATCTATGTCGTCTAGGAAATGGAACTCTTCATTTAGTTGCAATAATTTGAATGCAGACCTGGCCCTATAACCTTCTTCTTTAGCCTTCCTGTAATATAGATCTCTCTTATCTTTACTGCCTTTACCCATTTTTAGCCACAGATATACCCCTCTCAACACCGTCGATGACACATTGATACACATAAGAGCCTAATCGAACGTAGTATATCAGTAATGAATATAGTAGCATTTTCAAAAATTTTCACTATTCCCAGTATGGATGCCATAGACGTTAACGCTAACAGGCAAGACTGGGTCGAAGACCATCGACCAAGTAGTTCACCCGTACATACCCCAATCTTCTTCTAATTCAGCTTGACCAATGTCAATGTCCAATTCTTTCCCGGCGGTCACTGTATCTCTACATACAGGACAAGTGATGTTGTTAGTGAGCCATACGGATATGCATTGAAGATCAAACAAATGCCGGCAACGGGGCAGTTCTATTACCAATGGATACTTGTCATCCAAGAAATTCTCATAACAGACCGAACAAAGAGACCGAGGATCTTCAGAGTCCTTGATAAGTTTGTTTCTTGGCACTCTGGGTAAAGAATCAATATACTCTTGCGTACAACCTTTTGTCTCACCACCTTGAGATTGCAACATGGTTTCTTGCAATTCTGGGGATAGCAAAGTACTTAACAACTGGATCAGCAGTGGATTGTCCCTACCCATTTCCTCGTATAATCGTTGGAATTCTGTTCTTGTCATCCTTCTAGCGGCTTCATCTTGCTCCACAGGGGTTGATTCATGAGACCGAGTGTTATGTTCTTCTATTTAATATATTCCAAAGGGACTTGCGAAAGTTATCCGTTAGTAATACTGCTTAGATCTGGTCATTTCTGCTTGAAACAAAGTATACATACCTTCATAATTGGACATGGCGGTAAGAGAATATACAAACGCTCTTTTATTTATTTATATAGCAATAGAAACAGTGTACAACTCTCTGAGCAATTGACTCTGTTGTCCTTGCGAGTTCACAAGGGCAGTACTTTGTTTGCCACCTTTTTATATTGGAATAATGAGTTTAATTGTATACAAAATAATACTTAATGCTACTTACCATACTATTCCAAGATAAAAAAAATATAATGGCTGTCCCTGTATCAAACTGAGTGTCAATTCTGCAACTAGAACATAGGTATGTGCCTGTGCACAAAATTACTTCAGTCTGGGGAGTCCCAAAACAATGACTGGATGTCTTGTTTATGTATTGATTCATTTGTCCATTGATATCTTAAACATTTCACTCGTGTAGTCTTGGTCACCGGAAGGCCAACAGTGTTTCGCAATGACGTTTTAATCACTTGAGACATTGTCACTGAAGAGGATTTTTCTAGAAGTGAGGGTTTAGACTCGTCGGAACTTTCAATTTCTGGAATATAAATAAAATCATCCTCATACCCAGAAAAGGTCCTAGCACTCTCGTTATCATTTGTGAAGCTTTTGTCGTCTAAACGACATAGTTCTAAAGCTTGTTCATTGTGACTTTCTTCAAAAGATAGATCAAAATATATTGATTCCTCTTCCTTTGAAGAGCTCCACGCTTTCAAAAAATGGCAGATGGTTTTATAACTAACCACAACAAGAATCGCACTCAAGAGTATAGTTATAGGTAGCAACAGCGGTAGCTTCACTATCTGTTCATGACCGAGGGCGTCAATTGATGTGTTGTTTTTGATTTTAACAAGCATTCCTCTATGTAATGTACCCGTATCGGATGTAGTGGACGCATTCCAATTCTTGGCATTTATAACGTGGTAATCATTCGACTCCTTTCGAGATACGATTATAAAAGAGTTCTTTAGGAATAAGTAAATTTTAGTTGGAAAGATTGGCATTTGTTTCTCAGAGTTGAAGGACAAATATTATTAAATAAAATAGCAAATATCACTTTTCTTCTAAAGCTTGAGTGTCTTTATTCGTTTTGACTTCTTGGTAGTGTTTTTACTAACTCTGTTATTAGGTTTGCCACCTTGTCTGCCGTTATTCGAGTTTTGTTTCTTTGGAAACTTTGTTGCGTCACTGACGTTTAAATCCAAATCAATCATTTTTTGAAGACTTAAACTTAATTTCATATTCTCTTTTGAATTGGCACCAAATGACCCTGCATTAAAACCTTTCCGCCAAGGAGACACAAATATACTGTGTGAACCTATTTTCAATACTTTGCCAACTCTGTCCTTAAAATTAATTGTTTCCAAGTTATGATAAAAATGTTGACTCAATTTGTCATCAACAAGCCTGATACCTCCAGCAGTAGCCTTATGATTAACAATTACAGAGTTTGAATGCATATCCCTCCATGCCTTTGTACCTAATAACTCATTTATCCTGTCCACTATTTTCCATTCAGGTATGGATAAATCAATGTTATACAAGAAGAAAGATCGAACGCCAGCAAGATCGTCATGGTCACAGACCTCTCTTAATGGTAAATTTTTCAATAAATGAGTGATATTCACATCGGACACGTTTCGTATTGGTACATCAGCTTTACTTGGTAACGGTTCATCCGATGTTTTTAGAAAATCACTCATTAAACCATTCAATTTATTCAGCTCTTCAGGTGAGCTTGTATATTTAGCACCACCAAATTTGGCACCTTTCTTAAGGCTTAAATACCTCTTCATCATTTGATTTTTGGCCTCCTTTGTATGAACGTTTAAAGCCCCATCGTTCAACATTGCGATGATGTTATCACGATCTTTGATCGATAGATTCCACTCTAAGTCCTTAAAACAACATTGGCAAACATGTCGTTGCTCTGCACATGCTTTACACACCATAGTTTTCATAGTCCTCGATGCCCTAGGTGTTTGTTTGAAATGATAGAAAGTGTATGGTACAGTACACACATGGCATTTGGCACCATTTGGCACCTTGCTCATACGAATATCGTCCGATCCACCAAGACAGTGCTCACATATTATAGGAGCATCACTCATCGTGCAAAAAACTTCCTCTAACTGGGCTCGTTATCCCAATATATCGTGCTCATCGCGTTTCTTATAGAAGAGATGGATTGTACTATTTAAAGCTTTTTATATAATTTTTCCAATGTATAAAACGATGAGAAGCGCAAGCTCAGTGGTGAGATGAATCCAAAATCCGTAATAGCTCAATTGGATTCATCTTGACGCTTTACTTGTCCACTTATGATTGTTCGTGAAATTGTGGAGAGAATGCTTTCAATTTTGTTTCAAAAGCCCTTTCCTCCTTAGATGCGTCTTGTAATGCTGTAAACAGTTGTCATGCCTGCTGAAACGTTGTTTGCAGTCTTCAAATGGACACTGGTGGTTTCTTTCTCCAGTGTGGATCTTACAATGTCTTGAAAGGTGTCCAGAAGTAGTAAATTTTGTTTGACACACGGTGCAAACAAACCTCCTCTCTGTACTTGTTGTCACCTTCCTAGAATTGTTTCTAATCCTAACTTTATTTGTTAATGCCAATTTGATGACCATAGGTCCCGTGGAGTTTGATTTCCCCATAGATTTAGTAAACAAGGGTGTCTTGCTACTTACTTCCAAGCCGCCCTTCACAGGTGCGCCCAAATCATGGTGTCCCATGCATTGTTGGGGCATTTCAGTGGCTGTTCTTAATAATTGAGCCCAAGTATGTGCTTGGTTATTCGGAACTTTGGCTCTTGTATATGGGAATGTGAACGAATATTTATCTAGCTTGCATTTTAAATCCATTTCTATCGAACTCGATGCACTATTTAATGATGGTAGTAACGTTTCAAATTTAGTATCTTTTCTACCATCGAATAGAAATTCTGCTGGGTTCACCACTAAGACTGGCATATTTTTTTTTTGGAATATTTCGATGCTTTGTTCTTTTCTTGTACAACACTGACAGGCCAACGTTACGTCTTCTAGAGTCTAAAGTCCAGAAAAAACATCCAGCTTCAATTGCAACACCCTCTCATTGGTGACCTGTCTATATATGTAGAAGGATTAACCCATATGAGTACAATTGGAGCGACTACCGAGCTAAGATTTATTTTACGACAGTTTACACGACTGGCGCAATTGCGGGCACGCCAAAATCCAGTGGGGGCATTGGGATAGTAAATATAATTAGCGGATGCGGCTAAACCCTGGTAAGAATCGGTTATTCGCTTATTAACGGTTTAAACGAACGCTCAACATGTAAATTCGGTTTGTTGGTTTCAACGTCCGCGTGTCTGTCGTTTAGACAGGGTTCAAAAAAAATGACGAGCCTGTAGCTTCTGCTGCTATGACAACATTGTTTCCTTACTTATACGTGTTGAATCAAGTAGGTATAATAGCTTGGCGGTCTTGTAACCGTGGTGCATTCTTGGCCTTGTCTCGTAATTGTGGTGCCGAAAAGTAGGTATCGTTTAAGCTCCAAATGGGTAAATTCCCTTGCATTCGTTGTTGGACACGATCGACACGAGCGACTACCCTCACGTTTGTTGCAGAAACGCAACGATCATGGATGGCTTAGTTGTGAAATTATCTTGGAGCTACCTGGTAGGGTGGGAGCACCCCAATCCTTGCATGCACCCCCAATGGGCCTGCAACCAAAAACATTGCTTATTTATTGATCGTGGCGTAGTTCATAACAAATAAGCCACATGGAATAAACGACAAGAATGGCAATGTAAGGTATGTGTTATTTCTAAGACTTTTAATTTCGTATCATCTTGCGGTTTGAGGCGATTATCCTCTATAGTAACTTTGATCCGAGTTCAACATACTAGTAATACGCTGCTTTTGTAGCATATGGAGTCCCAAGACAAGCAGCCCAAACTGCTTGAAACTGGGGTACTTTAGCTCACAGAGAAGAGAGTTCAACATTCGAACCTCATGGTATGTAGTCTAAACAGGCAACCGAATTGCCTGCTTAATAAATTCCTTCAATAGAATCCATTGTATGGAGGGTTGGCCGAGTGGTCTAAGGCGGCAGACTTAAGATCTGTTGGACGGTTGTCCGCGCGAGTTCGAACCTCGCATCCTTCATTATTTTTTTTTTTTCATTCTTTCTTTCTGGAGTCTCTCGTAACCCAAACGACGCTGTGCCACAGCAGAGCTCCGCAGTGATTGAACCACTGGCGCAGTTATCCACTCAGAACCTGATGTGTCCTCTGTACCGTGCAACAGACACTGGATTCAATTGCTTCTGTACATACGATGCGCCTAGGACCATCAGTTGATCTAATAAGCTTCAATTTATCTTACTTTCTAGCCACTATTCGCCTGAAGTGCCGAATCTCGACCTAGCCATCGTAGCAACACCACCACCCCAACACACAGGCCTCTGTGCGCTGTGCCGATGGCGTGCTCCGCCTGACGCCAGATCACGTGCTTTTAAATACCAGGCGTCCCCAAAGGGTTGTAGACGTTTGTGGCTACAAAAAACGACATTGGAAGATACATCTTGAAACTACAAGTTTGATACTGTTTCCACTTCTGAGACATGATACAAAGTGTTCTAGTTGTGATATTAGAACACACAACATATTTTGCTAGTCATGGGTCTAATTAATAAATTAAAAAATAAGTTTGAGCAAGTCTCGTTCTCTGATAAGCCTGGAAAATCCAGTAAGGGTGTCAAGGTGAATATTTCGAACATTGGTGAAAAAATCGACGAAGCGACTATATACCGTTATCGTTACAACCAAGCCGTGAATCTAGGGTCTCTGTTTGTTTTGGAGTCATGGATCTACGAGGATCTGTTCAATAAAGGTGGGAATAATGAATTTGAGGCTATAACGAATTTGGTCAATGCTAATGGTGTAGATGCTGCAGCAGATCAGTTGAAGAAACATTATCAGGACTATATCAACCAGATCGATTGGAACTTCTTGAAATCCACTGCGGGTGCCACTGCGCTCAGAGTTCCTCTCGGTTATTGGCACATTAACAATGGGCAGTTTCTCGATGGCTTACCATTCGGTCCCTTGAAGGACGTGTATGCGAAGGCTCAACCATGGAATGTTTTCAAGAGCTTGATTTCGAAGGCTAATGATTACAACATTGGTATACTTGTCGATTTACACGCTTTGCCAGGAGGTGCTAACGCCGATGCTCATAGTGGGTACCCTAACTCGTCTGCGACTTTCTTTGGTAACGGTGGATACGTAGACAGGATTTGCAACGATGTGTTGCCATTTATTGCTCGGGACGTTGGCAACTTGTCCAATGTGATAGGGTTGCAAGTTGTCAACGAGGCAACTTTTAACGAGCAAGGTACTAATGAGAAGAATTACTATGCGAGAGCCACACAGGCCATCGTTTCAGTGCAACCAAACTTGCCTGTCATTATCTCCGATGGGTGGTGGCCAGATCAATTTGCTGATTGGGTACAACAGAATAATCTAAAATCGCAGGTGGTCATCGATACACACGTGTACCGTGCTTACTCAGACTCTGACAAGGCTAAGAACGCACAACAGATTATTGACGATTTACCTGGGAGTGTGAATTTACCAAAGGATAAAGCCGATTTTGTCGTTGGAGAGTTTTCGTGCGTCCTTGACGAATCGTCCTGGCAGAAGACACCGGGAAACCGTGACGATTGGGCGATTAAATTTGGTAACACTGAGACTTCAGTGTTTGCTAACGTTGCCAGTTGGGGTTGGTTTTTCTGGACGTTACAATTCCAATACGGGGACGGTGGTGAATGGGGGTTCCCAAAGATGATCAATGTCGGAGCTCTTCCTAAGGGCCCCAACACCGTTGCCGCTCAGTTGGATGTCGACTCGCTAGTGTCGAAAACTGTAAAAGGGAAATCTGAAGGTGAACAATCGATTTTCAAAGACGGGTTACAATGTTGTATCGAAGATGTGAAACAATTCCAAGACTTCCATGGGTCCAGGTTGGGCAGATGGAACGCATGGGTGTCTCAAAGACGCGCACAGTACGTGGCCTCGAAGGGACAAGACCAGAACATGGATTTGTGGGAGAAAGGTTACAGGTTGGCCCTAGAGCAACTTGCATGAAACGGCTTGCGTTGCAATTGCAATTGCTTGAGCGCTTGCCCTCGCTATATAGTATGTATATAACATAATCAACGTTTCTGCCATCGTCATAAGACCCCCCCTCATGTGTCCGTAGCTATTTTTTCTCCAGTTCCTCTATCCGTTGTTGCAACTCTGCGTTCTGTCTTTGCAACAGGTTCAATTGGATCTGATACTCCTTGGATTTCCCGTACGACAACATCCTTGCCATCTGTTCGTTCTCCTTGGTTAACAACTCGAGCTTGACCACCATCTTATGCGCCACGGTCTCCGGGTCGTACCGCCCATCCTGGGTCACGGAGTTCGTCGGGTCCAGGGCCAGCGCGGTCACAAGCGTCTCGAGACTGCGTTGCGTCTCTTGCAATTGCTTTTCCTTCGCTTGGACACTGTCTGCCAAGCTCCGGAACACGCTCTCGAGGTTCGCGGGGATCTCCAACTCCTCCGTGACGGACCCGCGCTTCACCGCCGTCACGCTGACGTTCTCCCTGAGCGTCTTCTTCAAGAACTGGATCTCGTTCTCTAACGACTCGATCTGCGTGTCCTTCATTTGCAATTGCACAAGGACGTCGTCCTGGCCAATTTGCAACTTTTCAAAGCTGCCGAGCTGCGGTTCAAACCCCGTGTAGTTCACGTACCTATTCATCGGGGCTATGCAGGATTACAACGGTGATCCACAGGTGGCTACACTTGCGTGATCTGGCGTGCGTATATAAACCAGGCTAATAGAGAAAAATACAAAGGGGCAATTACCTAAGTCTGTAAGCGAGTCTGTAAGCAAACTTTGTAAGCAAGCACGCAATGAGTTTCGAAAAATTCTATCATCACGACGACGCCCGGTTGACCGAGGGCCTCACTTACATCGAGGAGACCGGGACGGTCTACTGGGTCGACATCTTCCGGGGCGAGATCCATCGGATGGTCGATTGGCGTGGGGAACGTGCTTACTCCGTTCTGAAAGCTACCACTAACAATTACGAGTCGGACGCCGACTTGAAACACCCAGCCCCTGGCACGGACGAGAGCGTCGGAGCCGTGTTCCCAGACCACGTGGACAAGGACCTGGTGTGGTTCGCCGCCCGTCACGGGGTCGCTATCGCCAACTTCAAGACCGGCTCGTGGAGGTACCATGCCCTATACACCAGTTGCCCTGACTTGACCGCGGAGCGTTGCGCCCGCCTGAGGTCGAACGACGGTAACGTCACGCCCGACGGCCGCCATATAATCGTGGGGTTGATGAGCAACTTCGACCACGACGTCGAGCCTGAAGGCTGTCTGGTGCGTGTGAACTTGGCCACGCGCGAAGTCGCCTTGCTATGGGACCGGTTACAGATCCCTAACGGGATCCATTGGAATTTCAGTGGCGACGAAGTCCTGGTCACGGACTCGCTGAACTTCACGCTGTGGAAATGCCCTTACGACAAGGTGAAAAACGTGATCGACGTCGAGTCACGTGTGCGGTACATCGATATCCGTGCCAACGTTGGCAGCGAGTTCCCCAGCCCTGAGCCCGACGGGTCCTGCACGGATGCGCAGAGGCAGAACCTGTTTGTATGCGTGTGGTCGACCTCGACCGTGCAACAGTACGACTTGGCGACGGGGAAACTGAAGGCGCAGTACCCCTTAGGTCCCACGACGCCGCGGTGTTCGAGTTGTGTGCTCGTGGGCAACGAGTTGCTCGTCACTACGGCGAACATGGATATCGCCGAGGGTGCGGCGGCTTCGGGAGACCGTGCCGGAGGAGCCATATGGCGGTTGGCTCTTGGCGAGAAGAGTGCGGGCGCAGACGGCGCGTTCCCACATTTTTCCTCCAAGAGGCAGCCTGTCGCCGGACCCTAGAACCTGCGGCCTAGGGAATATATTACTACTCCGTATATACATACTATACACGAATGACGACATCGATCTCACGAAAACAGGCTCTAGCCCCAATGCCCTAGTACCCAATGCCCTAGCACCCAATGCCCTAGCACCCAATGCCCTAGCCCCAATGCCCTAGTACCCAATGCCCTAGCCCCAATGCCCCATGCCAAGCCCTACTTTCCTGCCTGCCGGCCGCCCTAACTGCAGGCCACCGTGCAGCGCACTGTCCTCGGCACAAGCCACTACGCACTCGACTCTGCACACCCGCCACTGCAGCGGCCACTGTGACCGCTGGCAAATCGACCCATTAACCAAAACAGCCCGCCCCCTTTCCGTAGAACACGGTCGAAACAATGCGACGCGCACGGAGTGCCCCTGAGACCCGATAGGGGCTACTTGATAGAGCCCGGTGTTTGTAAGAGCTGAATAATAGAGCCTCCCTGCACAGCCGTCTTCGCCGTTGTCTTCGGCCCCAGCAAGTCCTGCCTGCCCAGTTTGCCATCGATCAAAATGTTGCTGAACAACGCAATAAAGACAAGGCCCGAAAACAGTGCTGTGGAGGCACACGTGTGCGGAATGTGTGTACGTGGGCCATGTATATAAGTAGCACGAATTTCGTTCCAAGTCTGTTCCTCAATTGTCTGTTCAATTGTCTCCCCTCGTCCCAATCCAGTACACCGAACATCATCCATCGAAATGCCAAAGGTCGCTATTATTATCTACACTCTATACGGACACACCGCCGCTCTAGCTGAAGCTGAAAAGAGAGGTGTTGAAGCTGCCGGTGGTCACGCCGACATCTACCAAGTCCCAGAAACCTTGACCCCAGAAGTCGTCAAGGCTCTAGGTGGTCAACCAAAGCCAGACTACCCAATTGCTACCAGAGACACTTTGACCGAATACGATGCTTTCTTGTTCGGTATCCCAACCAGATTCGGTAACTTCCCAGCCCAATGGAAGGCTTTCTGGGATGCTACTGGTGGTTTGTGGGCCAAGGGTGCTTTGCACGGTAAGGTTGCCGGTGTTTTCGTCTCCACCGGTACCGGTGGTGGTAACGAAGCTACTGCTATCAACTCCTTGTCCGTCTTGGCTCACCACGGTATCATCTACGTCCCATTGGGTTACAAGAACGCTTTCCCAGAATTGACCAACTTGAACGAAGCTCACGGTGGTTCTCCATGGGGTGCCGGTACCTTGGCTGCTGCCGACGGTTCCAGATCTCCATCCCAATTGGAATTGAAGATTCATGAAATCCAAGGTAAGACTTTCTTCGAAACCGTCGAAAAGTTCTAAATTAGTTAGTCTCCCACATATATATATGTAGTGCGATAAATATGAACAATTGATTGTACTGATACCTTGCCACTGTCCCCGTGGCTAGCAATGGATACATGGGTTCGAACGCGCCGTCCGAGTTGGAACAGATCGTGGTCGACTACGTCGCTCAGGATGACGACTTCCACTTGCCAACGACACGGACAGTGTTCAACAGGCCTTACAAAGAGATCTTGCCAAGGGTCAACGTGCCCGAGCCCGCGTTAGAACAGTCCAGCTCTCGGTACGACGAGTTGGTACGAAGACATGGTGGCAGTACGGTCAACTCGACTCCCAACTCGACTCCCAACGCGACCCCGAACTCGGCTCTGCCACCGGTGAAGGGCAAGTACACTCCCGAAGAGGACACCCTGTTGAGAGAGTTCACTGAGGATCTACGCAGGTTGGAAACATGGTCACAATCCCAATTGGCTCAAGAAGTCTGGCATGGAACGTTGTTCCTGGATTTGGCACATCGGTTATTGCCTTACCGTACGAAGCAATCCCTACGGCAACACTGTAGGCGCCTGTTCCACACGTACCTTGCCAGGGCCCGCTGGTCTCGGGACCAGGACGACCAATTGCGGGAATTGGTCGAGGGACAAGGCCTCAGGGGACAATGGACCCAGGTGGGGCGGTTGATGGATAGGATGCCCGAGGACGTGAGAGACCGGTGGAGGAATTACGTCTCTTGTCGGACGACTCGGAAATCCAAGAATTGGTCAACCGCGGAGACTGAGCAATTGGTCTCTGTGGTTAAAGGACTGTTGCAAGGCAACGAAGAACAAGCTTTACGGGACCCGGCGTTGTTTCAAAGACTCGTCAATTGGCAAGCCGTGAGCGAGCGCATGGACCATACAAGGTCCAGGATCCAGTGCCGGTACAAATGGTTCCAATTGCAAAAGGAGAAGAAGTGACCATAGTAGAAAACTCGCTACCTTAAGGAAGAAGACTCGGCCGGTCCCTACGTTCATACCTTGTCATATGGATTATTCGATCTTCATATCTATAAACACACGTACATATATATTTAATTATGATGGAATGCGGTTATCTGGGGTCTTCCCATTTAGAACTTGTGGAATTGCTTGTTGGCTTTACCGGCAGCTGGGGAAACCTTCAAGACGTTGAATCTAACAGTCTTAGAGATAGGTCTACATTGGCCAGCAGTGACAATGTCACCGACTTGGACACGGAAGGCTGGGGAGACGTGCACAGAGACGTTCTTGTGTCTCTTTTCGTATCTGTTGTATTTTGGAACGTAATGCAAGTAGTCTCTTCTGATGACAATGGTACGGTGCATCTTGGTGGAGACAACAGTACCGGTCAAAATCTTACCACGGATGGAGACTAAACCAGTGAATGGACATTTCTTGTCGATGTAAGAACCTTCAATGGCGGTCTTTGGGGTCTTGAAACCTAGACCAGCGTTCTTATACCATCTCTTAGTTCTCTTAGAGGTCTTGAATTTTGGGTTGGTGAAAACGTGAGGTTGCTATAATAAATGATAAGAAGTTAGTATATTGGAACGGAACTCGAGGAGCACGGAAGATTGGAAACTCTGCCAATTGCTTCCAAAGTGCACAAATATCTTAAATCGGTTTAACATACCTTTTGGAAAGCTCTTTCAGATTGAACAGTTAATTCGGTGGACATGTCTTCACTTGTTTACAACTTCAATACCTCCTTTCTAACGTAAACAACAACGGGACTGACTGTTAAGAAACAATTCGCTATATTGGATCTCTCTATACTTCTGCGATGGCTCTAGAACCCAACCAGTAACGTTAGGTGTGCGCAGCTCAGTGGCTCCATCGACAAGTTTCACGAGTCTGGAGACTTGCGTCTGCCGCGAAAACATACCACTGATAGTTCCCAAATAGGAAATTATGTGGATACGGATCAAATATTATCCTTTTTTGTTTTGTTTTTTTTGTTTTTTGGATATCTGCTTTCTTGATAGGTTTGCATATAAGATGCATGGGTTTAAAAAACTCCGTATAGGCTAATCACAGTCCCGTTTCTTAATCCTGGACACTAGAGGTCCTTATGACATTGCAAAGTTAACACGGGTCGATGAGCTTGGCAGAGAGGTTATGGCAGGGTTTCAAACACCCCCAGTATCTAATTATTTGTCTATATGTCTATCGTTGTGTTATTTCGGCTAGCCATTCTGTCTTTCCCTCGCTTGATAGTGCCCAATTGATAGAAGCATTTTGTGACGCTTTTGGTGACAGTAATTATTTAAGCTACGGTTATCTGGTAAGACATGTAATAATAACCACACATATGTGGTGACTATCCCACAAGTGAGTACAAACGTTTTGCTGTATAAGAATAGCTTGCTGCTTGCTTTCTGCTAGCGATATCGAACAGAAGGAAGGAAAGAAAAAAAAAGATAAACATGGGGGCCTCACTTAGAGACAGGTATTCATTCAGAAACCGCTTATCAAGGAGAAAGTCATTCACAAAATGGTTTCAAAGGTCATTATCAAAGGACACTACCAATGAATTCCAAGCACAGAGTCTTTCGCTTATGAACGACACAACATCCTTGTCAAGCTTAGAATGTGCTAATTGTTCTACCGTGGCAATAAGGTCTATGGGTGCCAAGGATATATATGAAGGGCTTCGTGCAGATGAAGTGACTGAAATTAAGACTTTTGATAACAGCTCAATGAAGGACTCGAATGATAAATTTTCGGCAAAGAAAAGAGCTAGATTCAAAAGGATGATGAGTAAATTAAAGAGTTCCATTAAAAACCATCATGACCCAGGAATGGGTAATAATAGCGACGGGAATATGGACTCGAATCGGGGGTCATCCATTTCAAACTCAGATTTGTCCTGTTATCAAACTTTCAAATCTTCACCGCAAAGTTTAGAAATGCTATTTGACGGCAATATGAAAGACGAGATAAGCGACCTAGCCGCTACAAACTATAAGTATTCTGCAAACTGTTTCTCCCATTATCAAAATGATTTGATTAATTCAAAGATATTTGTCCATAAAAATCATCCCAATATATTGGACAATGACTCGAATAATAATTTGGAAATCCAGAACCTGAATTACACTGATAATTCGGAAGAGGAAAACGAAGTATTAAATAGTAAGCCAGCGCCTATTGAGGATAATCATAATCATAATAATAATCACCTTCCAATTTCCAATAAGAGATCTCTAACAGTCTATGACAAATTGGAAGACAACAAACGTCAAAAGTACGACAACAATGTGGAACCTCTCAAGCTTTGTAAAATCGAGAAGGATTTACTGAACGATGATTTCCAATTCAAGAAAACCGTATTCATGGGTTCTAATTTTACAGACAGATTGAACTCATTAACAAGCTCAAGGGTATCTTCCACTACGAGTTCTAGTCAAATGATAACGGTCCCCACTTTCAGAAACAATTTCAATAAGCTTAGTATAACAAACATTGTCTCGAGTCTCAAATGTGGCACATTGTCTGAGAGAAAATTAAATACTCTTTCGAAACCATCACGTACAAGTTTGAATTATAGAAGAAACGGGTTTTATGATAAATTGCCCTCAAATTTTTTTGAGTCTGATGGCGATGTCGATACAGATGCCTATCTGTCAGAAGATGAAAGAGATGACAGCATTAATGAGGCTGAAGACAGTAAGACGAACAAAAACGACGTGTCCGCAGCAGAAACTAGTGTTCGATTTAACGAAAACTCTAGTCTCTTCATATATAAACAGAATCGAATAATGAGAAGGAACAAAAAAGCTGGCAAGAGTGTGAAATCAATCCTGAAGAAGAAAGATAATTGCAGCAAGAAATTCGAAGACGAAATAGCTCAACAATGTGATAAGGTCGAACTTTCAACTTGGTTAAAATTACTCCACCATTACGAACATCAAAAGGAGATGGAGGAGCCCACATACAAAAAGATTAGAGAAGGTCAATTGATCGATTATTTTAATCAAGAATTGAGAGGAGTCAAACATAACACCTTCTTTAGAGCCGATCCCTGCTCCTCAAAGAGTAGAGACGCAACAGAAATGAATATTGGCAGAAGATTAGTAGGATCAAACACCGCCAACAATCATGTTTAGAATATATATAGTATAATTTACTGACATTTATCTGGCACCCCAGTAATAATTTCAGTCGGCTGGTTTTATTTCCACACATGGGGCAACTGTACTTGAATGTAACCATGGTATACTACCAGACTCAATTCTTAGTTCTTTGCTATACTAAAATTAGAAGTATATTGAAGGAAGTCTAGTCCTTACGAGTCCTGTACATCTCAGAAGAGAAACAAGAACTCTTCATGGTTTCAAGCGATACAAATGGGCCCACTGGGTGGTGTCCCAATTTGCATTGCTCTATTGTTGATATGAGACAAGATGGGGAACATTTCTTTCGAGCAAACACAAATATAATGCTCCGTCAGGACAGTTCCAAAAAGGTCTCTTCCTGGACGGTAAAATACGATTCAGTCACGTAAAGTAACAAGATTCAAACGTACAGATAAGAGACCCTTTATACTCTTATAATATTGTTCTAATGTCTAGTGTTCCTGTCTCTAACGATGGGTGACTCGTTGGATCATAGGATATAAGTTAATAACCGTTTAAAATGTATTTACACTATTGGCAGTGAAAACACCGATTGACTCAGCGACCCTTGTTTCACGAGCGTGCAGCTTTGATACGTACCGATCTGTTAGTGTAGCAATGATACGAGATAGTGCCCAATTGATACGATACAGGTGTTTTACACGAACTGCCAAGACTTTATACACTAGAACCCACAATCTAAACAAGGATGCACGGCCACGACACGCTCTATTACAACAATTGGAGAAAGTTGACAAGATCCTAAACAGTGCAAGCTATGGACGTACTATACTGTATAAAGGAAAATACAAACAGCTGCCTTCAATGATTAATTCCAGGGATTCCAGCCGAGTGAATCTAGTACTGGAAGATTTATTCCAAGCTTTACAAGCCACAAACGTCAAGAAGGGTCCTAATTTAACCCAAGAGGAGAGTTTAAGCAAGATTGGGCTAGAGCTGTTATTAAAATTACACAACAGTGACGTTAATGTTATGACAACAAGCCTGACGACGACTCTATTACGGAAATTCAACCAATATCCCTATAAGGAGATGTCTGACGGGATAGTTGAAGGTCTGAAGTTGGTAATCAGCGTATTAAAACAGAACCGAATTAAGTTTCCAACGTCTGAAAATGTAGATCAGTTTGTAGCAGTTTCGGACATTTCACAGCAAAATAAAGAGTTGATTAAAGAAGTGCTTCAATGTTTGGACTATAAATTGTACTCAAACGATGTGGTACGTGTGGTACGTGGGAATAAAACCGTAGATGAGATCGAGGTCTCAAGAGGTTTAAAATTACCATTTGGAATCTATGATAAGGATGAAAAATACGTGAGGTCACTCAATTTGGAGTCCAAAAAACTCATTTCCACTACTGATGAAATGCTGGTATTAGTTGTCGATGGTTCTATGAACGATGTAAAGTCCATTTTACCCACTTTAACATACATTACTAAACAAAACAAGCAATTGTTGTTACTTACAAGCGAACCTTGTAGTCGTGAAGTCTTGAATGCAATCAGTATTCACAACAACAAAAGCAAAAGGAACAACACCAACTGCTCTGTGGTAATTATGAGGTACGATTCAAGAACTGTAGACGGTATGCCTCTTTTAGAAAACCACGAATTAATCCATTTCTTACAATTACCTGGCGGTATGGCCGGTATTTATTCTGCCAATTTCAGTGACACGGTACCAAGTACTGTCACCGCAACCCAGTATTTTGGTAAATTAGAATCATTAAAGTGTACGATTTCGGAAGCATTCTTATACAACCAGGAGCAAGAAACGGACTCTTTGACTTCTCCCTATGCGAGGACCACGGTGACCATACACGTTGGAGGCTCTAGTGAGTATGAAATTGACGGAAGAAGGCTCGAACTGGATTATTTTATCAACACCATATTATGCAATGGCTTAGCAGAAGGGTTTGTCCCCAGTCACGGTGTGGCACTTGTGAAGGCAATCCCCCATTTGCAAGAACTTCTTTCACAGGATACAACCATGGTCGATTCCAAACGAAGACTAGGTGTAGAAGCTGTACTCAACGGCTTAATTGTCCCCATGGAAAGATACCTACTTCAATCTGTGCGCATGACAAGTTTTGACGCAGCTAACTGTATTTCCAAGACAATAAATTCAGATCAATTCACAACAAGCTACATTGAATCCTCTGGAGTGGACACAGTTGCCCTAGGGCACTTGGAACCATGGGATGCAGTGGACAGACTTCTGCAGGACGTTATCCACTACATAAAGCTCATTTGCGGGCCTTCGGTAGTCGTTACACGGGTCTACAAGAACGAGAAACCTTCGCCAAAATCGTAGTCCTATAACATACTCACTAGGATCACACAATTGGGTGATTCACGGCTCTTGGGGACAGTCTGGAATGGACTTGGCACTGGCATCACGTGGGACCTTGAAGTAGCACTGGCCTCTCGAGCATTTTGTAAATATTTACCGTATAGTTATATTCGAATGAACTTACAAGATCCGACTTGTATAGCATCTCCATTGGCACCCAGCCAACTCCTGTGTTGAAATGTCTGTCTTGGGTGAGTACAGCAAGAAAGTGTTCTACCCGTTCATCACCATTCTGGTGTTTGTTTGCAATGTGCTGCTACTGTTCCCTGTCCAATTGTATGCTGTGACCGCGTTCCCTCCTCACTCGTCAAAGAGGCAGAAGTATATTGAGTTTACTAAAAAAGGGTTTATTGTCATCCTGTGTGCTATTGTCAACGTGGTATCACCAAGCAAGATGAGAATTACCACTGATAACAAATCTATAGCTAAAGGTACTTTTTACATCGATCCGAATAGAAAGCAGGTCCTTTCTAAGATGACAGCTAACTCGGTTAGTATCAGTAACCATCAGATCTACACCGATTGGGTGTATCTGTGGTGGTTAGCTTTAACGTCTGGGCTAGGTGCCAATGTTTATATAATGTTGAAGAAATCTTTACAGAAGATTCCGATTCTGGGGTTTGGTATGAGAAATTTCAAGTTCATCTTCATGAATAGGAAGTGGGCAGATGATCGTGTGAGTCTGTTGAACAGTTTAGCGGAGTTGGATGCAAACGCTAGAGGTATCGGTCCCTTGAATGGTAAATTACCTGTGTCAGTGAATGGAGAAGGGTTAGTTAAATGGGATATGTCAGTGACACCAAATGCAGTGGAAAAGAATAGTAATGACAAGTATCTGGCATACGATTTTGTCTTATTCCCTGAGGGGACAAACTTGACCGCAAACACAAGAGCTAGATCGTTGAAATATGCCAACAAAGTGAATATTAAACCTTTCAATAATGTGCTATTACCTCACTCAACGGGGCTACGAGTCGTATTACAAAATTTGAAACCCAGTTTGGATGTATTGTACGATGTCACTACAGCGTACTCGGGTGTTAAGCAAGACCAATATGCAGCCGACCAATACAGTTTAAGAAGAATGTTCCTAAGAGGGAAATACCCAGACCTGGTGGACATTTATGTGAGAGCAATTAAACTTGATGATATCCCATTAGATGACGAATTGAAATTCGATCAGTGGTTATACAACATTTGGGGAGAGAAAGATCGTTTGTTAGACGACTTTTATAAGTATGGCCATTTCAATTTAGATTCAGAATTAAACCACTCAATCACGTACAGTTTTGGTATTAGTTACAAGCAAATGTTTGTCGTTTGGTTTGGCCCGATTCTGTTGCTTGCATTGTTGATAAGATATATTGTATCTTTCATTATTTAGTCTGTGTTTGAAGGTTACCTGTATCAATATCATTTATTTCGCGCACTAAACATTTGTTATATATATACTTGTGTGCGTTACTTCAACGTTCAAATACCAGATTCGAAATCTAATCTATTCTTGTTTCATTTTTCCGAACCTTCTGTCAATTACAACTTAGCGTTTTCATTTTCAATATTATGCCAATCATCATCAGTAAGCTGTGTGTATTGTTTATAATCCTTCAACCAGAACAACGTTTCTTTACCACTGGCACCGTGAGGCAATTTTTGGTCTCTATAAATTTTCTTTTTGGCCTTATTTGTATCAGTCATTTCTATCTTGTTAACAAATTTAACAAATAGCGGTAAAGCATACTTGGGCAAGGATTTTTGCAAATTAACAAGAGAATCATTTAGTAGTTTCAGCTTCTGTTCCATTGGGATTTCATCAACTGAGTCACTCAGTTTAATCACTGCAAACCCAGCTCTACCTTCATAGTGAGGTATTTTGATCCCAACGACAAGAACTTGCTTAAATTCTCCATGGTTGCTTAGAGCAATTTGATCCTCCACCTCAGTGGTAGACACATTTTCAGATTTCCACCTGAACGTGTCACCCAATCTATCCAAGAAGTACCACATACCGTACTCGTCTTCTCTTAAGAGATCTCCACATCTGTACCACGCATCGCCTTCCTTAAAGACGTTTCTTAATACCTTAGATTTAGTTTCCTTGGCATTACCTAAATAACCTTGGAAGGAAGTTTCCGGTTTCCTTGGGAAAAAAATCTTCATTAACATCTCACCTGGCTCGTTGACATCCGTGAGTTCACAAAATCCTTTCTCGTTCCTATACACGAGGGATTCGTCATCGGGATCGACTTTCACTAAAGTTTGTTGAAATTGTAAGAAGAACTGGACAATCGTCCCGTAGTTCCTACAAGCACCAACGCCAAAATCGTTTCTTTGATAAGCAGTCGTTGCAAATGGGGCCTCTGTGGCAGCATAAAATTCTCCAATGACTTTAAAATTAAACCTGTCTCTGAACTGCCTCCAAATATCCGGTCTCAATCCGTTGCCAAAAGCAACAGTGGCCCTATGCAAATTCTCGTAATCTGACTTTGGTGTGTGCAACAAGTATCTGCAGATTTCTCCAACGTATTGGACGTAAGTAGCTTCTGTCATATAAACTTGTTTCCAAAACGTACTAGCCGAAAATTTGTTTGACATAGCAAGACATCCACCTTGGGATAAGATGGCACATGCACCCAACAGAGCAGCAGTGGAATGGAAAAGTGGCATACTGGTGAAAACGATGTCATCCTTGTTCATATGCATCACTAATGCAAACAGCCTACACCCAAGGGTTGATTTTCTCCACGACATGATAGCCGATTTAGGAAGACCTGTGGTACCAGAAGTGTAGATCAACATGGATGGGCTAAAATCAGTAAGAGTCTCTGGAGATCTGACACTCTCCTTTTCTATGAAGACTGGCGACACTGGATCTACTAATACTTGTAACAAAGAGGCCTCATCTAAATAACTTAGAGCAATGTTTGGTAAGCTATTCTTAATCTCTTCTTCCGTCTGAGAAATTGGCCCGCTAGCGTCGGGGTCGATAAACACTTGAGTAATATCAGAAATCTGTAAAGAGTGCACCAAAGGTTTCCCAATGCTATTATAATTGATGAAAGCTGGGACGGCTCCCAAGTTCCACAAGGAAAGCCATAGAAACATAAACAAAGGCTTATTAGTGCAGTCTATACCAATATGTTGCCCTGCTTTCACCTGGTACGTCGTGGACAAAATATACGACAACCTTAACACAATATCATATGTCTCACGGTAGGTATATGACTCTAGTTGGAATTCACCCTTCTGGGCCAGTGGGCGAGTGTAACGTATAGCCAGGTTATCACCGTTCTTCTCCACTTGCTTGACAAAATCGTACCAATTTTGGAATCTGTGTGTCTTTAAATGCCAAATATATCTACCAATATAGTTGAAAAACCTTGGAATCACATACAGATCCTCCCTGATTCTATGTTTGGCATCAAACCTCCTGAGTGACTCACCACAAAGCGAATTGATCAATTTATTAACTGGGTAAAGGACCAATTTGATCACTCTAAATATGGCCAAAAGTACTTTCCCAAGCACAAATAACACCATTTCCAAGATCATTTTTGCTACTTGGACGCAATACCTACCACCAGAGAGCAACCCTTCGACGATACGTCTTACACTCTTTTAAACTCCGCAATCAAGATAGTCAATTGAACACTCGTACAGGGAAAGTGGTGTCTGCCCTGGCTAAAACCACGAAACCTTCGGGGAATTCGGGTTATTCCCGCAGCACGTGATTCAGGACAGTGCCCAAAGACCAGGACAAGTCGCTATCAGCGATTCCCCCCATGGTTCAACAGTGCAGTGGTAAGCCATTTGCTAGTGTGTTATAGAATACTAGAAGATGAATGGTGCACCTGGTAGAGCAAGGCCGAGGGCTTCTGGGTCAATATATGTCAGCACGTGATATATATTTAATGCTGACGCCCGGTCCACGTCCAGGAACCAAAGACCTGTCATCGGCCTTTAGGGACGCTGATTTAAGACCAAAGGGTGTATTAATAGAGTGAAAAATGTTTTAGTATTATGGATATGTATATAATGGTGTGTATTGTTCAGTTATAGTGTTGATTTGTGGCTGGAGAAATCTGATGACGAATAATAAAAATCTGGGAAGTTCTTGTCAGCCGTTGACTTGAACGGATCCTGGTCTTCTACTGCGGATTCTCTAGTGGTGTATATATATTGTAACCATACAATCATGCAAATGATCAGTAGGAAGGTGAATATTGTCCAGGACATCGCGTCAGCTTTTAAACCTTTATGAACTTTCACAATTCCTAAACTTGCCGAGGGGACCAAATATTTGGCGGTTTTGATACCCACGTGGGACCACATGGTACCCATCCCCCATAGCATGACTAGCAATGGGGTTGTGATAAGGTTGAATTTTTGAATATAGACTTTAAGTGGGACCATTGGGATAATGGCATACACTAAAGTGATGAATTGCAGAATGGACAATGCTGTTGTGGCTGCCAGAACATGTGGCTTAACGACCTTCAGGTCTGTTAAATCTGCGAGTTGCAAAATATTTAACTGAGCAGAGGAGTTGGATTTTGTGTTAGCGTTCAGCAACGAGACGGATAGATCATTATACATTGCGATATTCGTCAAGTTTCTTCTTGAATAGCACGCCGTGGACATACCAGAGGCTTGCAGCCGTGTGGGGATATTCTCTAAGCAGACACCCATGTAACCTGATTTGACCACGATTTTCTCGAGCCCTTTCGTAGAATCGGAACCATTGAATGACTTGGTAATATATGGGTAAAAATTTGATGCAGGGTCCAGCTTATAACTCAATAAGAACACTGATTTGTTACTCTCGTTATAGCAACCCACTAGTAAAAATATTGTCAGAAATATAATGATGAAGTTGAGTAGTATTGTTATTACGCGTGGGGCTTTTTTCGTTAGGTACCATGCTAAAGTAAGTGACATTTTGGTTGTTTGCTAGATAGAGTCTCTTATATGACTATACCAGAATGTATCATTATTCTGTGAATGGCAAGCATACACACGCATATATATATATATATATAAATTTTGTCTGCGGTTTGTTAGTTCATTTCTAGAGTTCCTGGCACATACCTGAAACAATCGTTAAACAGAGCTGTGTAACAAAGAATCGCTTTCCATATTTGAATATATATGACACTTATTTAAGCGTACCTAGTTTACTTGTTCGTCATTGAGTGTTTCATCGCTCTGTCGTGTATGTCTCAACTGACTCCTTAATCCAAGGACGAAGCACCAGTGATGATATCGACTAATTCATTCGTAATCACTGCTTGTCTTGTTCTGTTATACAAGATCGAGTATCTGTTAATCATATCACCTGCGTTTTTAGAAGCGTTATCCATAGCGTTTCTTCTAGCGGAAATCTCTGCAGAGTAACCTTCGGCCATGGCAGTTAAAAGTTGGTTAGCTAAGGAGTATTCGAACAAATCTTTAGGAACATTAGCGTCCCCATCAATTTCAAATTTACCAATCCCAGGAGAACTGGCAATGGCCTCAGTGTTATACAATGGTTTCACTCTTGGCTCGAAAGAAAGGGAGGAGATTGGGTCGTTATAGAAAATGGAAATCTTTTGGTATTTATCAGCATCAAACTCCTTTAGAATCTTACCTGTAATCAAAGAGCTCTCTTCAAAAGTTGGGGCATCTTTCCCGATACCACTGATCCCCAATTTCAAGTTGGATGGATGCGTTCTCAACAATTGTAATTTAATCTTGTCACCGATGGCCACAAGGTCAGCGTTGGGAGACTCCTTGTTTAAATAGCCTCTCACAGTTCTAGCCAAAGAAGAGTGGATAGCACCACAAAGACCTTTATCAGAAGTTATCGCAATGACTAATTCTTTTGGGCTCTCCTGAGCAAGCTCCTGCGTCTCCGCATGCACGTAAAACTGCTTGTCCGTCTGATCCATCTTCTTGGCCGCAACTTTGGCCTTCTCAGCTTTACTCAACCTTGTCGACGCCACAATCTTCATTGTCTTGGTGATCTTCTCAATGTTTTTGATCGATTTCAATCTCAATTCCACCTCTTTTAAAGTGGCATAATTCCTTGAAACGGTGTTCTGAAACAAACCGAGACCAGCACGGCGCACCAAACCTCGTGGAAACATCTTGGTAATCGCAATACGGTAGCCGATATGATCGTTCTTGCCTACTATTGTCCAACAACTAAGCGTATAGTGTGTGGTCCTTATTTATAAGTGTTAAATATTTCGGTTCGTTTTTTCAGTATAAGTAATGGAGTTCTACGCTCTGATTGGCCGAAATACCATTTCCAGGACCAAACAGCACCTACCAGTCCAGGAGACCATTAGAACCCCCGGCACTCATGGTGAGGGTGTTACCCCCAATGGACAGTAGTCCAAGGTTTGCGTTTGAAACGTTTTAAATACGCTTGTCTATATAATAGTTTATCATAGTTCTTCATATACCAGAGCAGATGTCCAAAACTCTGTCTCTAACTTGCAGGCTCCTGCATAGATCTCCACCAGAATATCCAATGCAGCTGGCGAGCAGTTCTTTGCAATCTCGTTCAATTGTATCTTGCCTTGCTCGACCGCGGCAGAGTACCATTCGGACGAATAAACGTCAAACCAGTCCACGTACAACTTGTCATCGGTCTTAAGCGCGTCGCTGTACTTAGAGGCAGCAACACCGTAGCCCATTAGACAAGGTGTCAAAGCAGCTACGAGCTCTTCCCAGGTGCCTCTCCTGCCAATATCGTTGAAGTAACGAGAGTAAGCTTTCAAAGCAGGGCCACGGACAATGTTATCGAAATAACTATCCTCATCGGGTACTCCAAACTGAGTTGTGAGTCTTTCCCTGTGGTGCTGCATCTCTTGCTTCACCCCGGCCACAGTGGTCAATTCTCTTTCCATCTCGTGCAACGTGGGAGCTTTGTTAGCGGCAATACAATGGACCCTACCAAAATCGACCAAGTACGAGTAGTCTTGTTCGACAAAGAATTTGAACTTGTGTCTTGGTAATTCGCCCAAGGCCATCTGTCTCACGAAGTCGTGGTTCACATACGAGTCCCAATGAGGCTTCACCGTTGGGTGATTGATCAAATACTCGTAGAAATCGAAGTCGATGCCTTGCGTTGCTGGCGCGCTGGGAGCCAACGAGTTCAACTCGTGGCCTTGGAAACATTCGTCCGAGGTCATTCTGCTGAGCGGGATCTCGCTAGCAAAGACATGGTTAATGGGGCCATTGGACAGGACGTGCTTGGCAGTGACGTCGCAACCGATCGCAACCGCATTATGAACGTATTCAATTCCACCGTAAACGGCTCTAACTAGGTCGTAGCCTCTTGCCAAGTTCGAGGCAATCGCAGACGCCAAAGTACACCCTGTACCGTGGCAATGGGACGTTTCAACGCTGCGGCCTTCGAAGATGACGAACTTGGACTCTTCAGAAAGGTATAGCACGTCAGTGATCGTCTTCTTAGAACTGGAGCCCTCGTTAGACCACGGACTGTGGCCACCTTTCACTAACACGTTGGCACACTTGTATTTCAAAGATATATCTCTAGCCAATTGGCACAGATCCTCTCTGGAGGATAGATCCCGGGTTTCCTCATTCAATAATTTGAACGACTCGGGGATATTTGGAGTCAAAAGGTCACACAATGGTATCAAACTCTCTCCCAATTTGTTCACCATCTCATCCTTCGCTAGAGCTGATCCTGAGGTGGCAACAAGGACAGGGTCTACGACCAATTTGGGTCTGTGAGACAATTTGGAAAGCTCCTCAGAGAGACAATCCACAGCATCTAGGGTCAACATCCCAGTCTTAATCACATCCACCCTCATATCCTTTAAATTATGCTCTAGGATCTCTTGAACAATATTCTTCGGGGTCTGGTGCACATTGTACACTGACACAGGCGTCTGAACAGTCAACGCAGTGACACAAGTCATCCCATAGCATCTGTGAGCGCTAATGGTCTTTATATCAGCCTCAATGCCGGCACCACCGCTCGAGTCGGACCCTGCCACGGTCATCACAGTGGGCATCTTCTCAGACTCTCTTAAATGAAAGTACGGTGGGGCAGAATTGATCGGAATGGTTGAAGACGTCATATCTTGAATTGTCATTGCTGGGCTCTTTCCTAGTTTACTGATCCATTCTAAAGTCCAAACGTGTCACAGAAGCGACGTCAATGGCACTGCCTCATGCTTATATAGGTTTACATGTACGCACTCGTTCAAGGAGAACGTTTGTTTCATCAATGGAACGCATGAAATGGCTTGCTGGTATGCGTTTATAAGTCGATTTTAAGTATTTAACTGGATTCTGGTCCAAGACGCATTAATAAATAAACGTTTGAGCTTGTTGAAAGCATGAAGATCATGACACTTTCGGTATATACGTAATGGCAATACGCGGGATGCCTGCTAACTTGATAATGATGAGAATAGCGGAAGGTTTAAAAAATCCTGTAACTGTCCTCCCAGTTTTGAGCCTTTCTGTACTTCCAATACTGGCCGTTGAATTTCCAAAACGGCTCCTGGGTCAATTGATGTGACTCTTTAGAGAAATACTTTGGAGTATATTTAACGTTATTCTTCTCTCTCTCTTTACGTGCCTCTCTTTGTTGTGATTCCAACCTATGTTTCTCATCCGAGGCCTTGTCATATTCACCTAACTCCATGGCTCTCTGATCGGGCCTCAATCTTGAATCTGTAGGTGCCAGTTTGCTTACCAAGTGTTCAGCGGGGTCATTCAGTGTGATGGCGAAATTTGTCAAGTTGAATGGGACTCCTTCCTCTCTCTTATGAACCCTCCACACTAAGAATTTGGAACCATCGTATTTTGGGTCCGTGATTTGTGCTCCATAAGGCGCAGACGAAGTGCGACCGTTCGACGTGGAATTATTTTGAGTGTTAGCCTCGATTTTAATCTCAGTGTCCGCCTTGTTCAAGACATTCTTAGCAAAGATGCTTTCGTTCCAATGGCCACCAAGGACCCAATGCTTGACTCCGTTTTTGTCGAACACTTCACCTCTTACTTCATATGCGCCAGATGAAGTCCACCCTCTTGCTTTAAAATTTAGTATACAGTAATCGCCTGTGGTATGGTTTTCAATTCTAGCCTCGCCACAGTTGTCAAACTCGGGTTTACCTACCAGGATACCTATCACTGCACTATCTGGCTTCGTCAAACTGTAAATCTCCTCAGATGCATTTTCTTCCTGGGAAAGGCAATCCGGTCTCAGATTGATGTACCATTTCCCCAAGCTCTTCACTGAAAAGGATCTCCCATTGAATTTAGAGTCCAAATGACACTCTCCATAGAAGTCCCATTTTGGAGTCTCAGACCAAGTCGCACAGATGGCTGGATGGTGTGACACCTGTTCTGCGAAAAATCTAATGTTATCCTTAGCGATCGCATACTCAAAAGTTTCACCTAATAGTGGGTTAAACGGTTTGGCTACTCTGTTTATTGTGGAAGCGTATGATGATATCGAGAAAATAGCAATGTACAAGGTCCTTAACGTTGAGTCCTCGAACCTAGCCGCCTGTGTAATTAATGAAGAATATTCCAAATCTTCAGTAACTCTTTGTAACATAGACGTTGGTTCATTGAAAGCCACGGGTAGGGCAATCTTCGTCAAATCTTTCCCAACCATTGATTTAAGGACACCCCACAGGCTGACTTTTGGACGGCTATCAATATCAAGATCTAATCTGTTTCTGAACCCATTCTCATAACCATCGAAGGAGTTATCTTGCTTTAGAATGTCCAGCTTCTTTTTCTGTAATTCAGTTAATTCAGTTACGGGTTCAACAGTTGAACATTCCTCCGTGATGTCTAACAGTTTTTCACCTTCTTCCAACACATTTGCAATCGGAGGCTCTCCTTCTGAGAGTTCTGCGGCATCGAAAAATTCGTCTGCGTCAGAGTCTACTTCATTTTCAGAGTCACTATTACTGTTGACATATCTTTTCACAATCTCTTCGATAGTTTCTTCTGCTTCATTCGATGGGGTATCGTTGACTAGATCATCAGCTGTCGCAGGTGCACCAAGTGTAGTTGTAGAAGATGAGTTGATATTTCTGCTGGATAGTAATTTCTTTAATTGTTTCCTCTCTTTGTCAAGATTTAACAATTTTGTATCCTTTTCAACTAGTTCTAATTCTAATTCCTTCATAGATTGAATCCAAACGTTATTCATATCATACTGTTTAGTCAGTAAAGAAATTAGTTTCTTGTCTCTTAATTCAGCAAAGTTATTCAACTTTTCAAAAGTATTTATTAATGTCCTAACAGATTTGAAAACGGTGGACCAAACTTCCTCAGAATCCTGGTTATTCATGATTAATGCATCCCTATCAGATAATAATTCAGATAATCCGGACAATTCAATATTAATGGACCTTTTGAGCATTTGCAATTTTCCTGAGTATGGTCCGTAAGTTATTTTAACGTCTTCGCCATTATTTGTATGTATGTCAAACATTTCATTAGCTTCAAGTTCATCATCATCTTCCTCATCAGACTCTGTTTCATAGTTTGCTTCAAAGTCTTCAGTTGGTGTTTCATTAGTTGGAATATTACCAGAGTTACTTTTTTTAGATGCACTACTTGGTTCATTTGAAACGTGATCCTGCTCTGAAGACATCGAAAGCGCATCAATATGAGATCCGCCATCCGCAGTCGAACTCTCTAGTGATCTGGTTAAGGAACTTTTCCTCTTCGCAGCTCTTTCTTCGTTTTTCACTTTCTTATCCAAATCTTCTATATTCTCTAAGATCGACAACTGGTTCAACTTATGTGCTTGCTGCTGTTGAGGTAGCAGTCCTCTGTCCCTGTCCTTAGCATATCGGATAGCACCTTGTATAGTCCAAACCCATCTATTAGTCTCAATGGGGTGGTTACCCTTCAAATGCCATCTAATAGCCTCATTGCCATCGTTTCCAGAACCATTTTTTTTACCACCAATAATCTCAAACTTCAACTTTTCAGAAGAGTCGAGGTGTAAAGTACAGTTGGAAACATTTAAAGACCCACGACATGCATTCTTCGTGTCAGACTGGTCAATGAAATACGATAGTTTCCCATCTTCACTTAAGATGAAGTAACGTAATTTGTAACCTTGTGCAAAATTTGTCCATTTTTTCAAGTAACCTTTGAAGGTTGGAGGACTATAGATCCTAGAGTTAAACGTGCTCTTTTCCGTATTACTAGTCAAGTTGTTGGTATCATCTATGTGGATTACAGCCTGTTCTGTGGCCGCTTTCTCCAACACTTTCTTCAACTCCAAGTCTAACGCTGCTTTAGTCGCAGCGCTATCAGGATTTTGAACAAGCTTGTTGTCATGATCGCCTGGCAAAGTAAAATCCTCCTTTAACAAATCAATGGGTAATTTCCCCCTCGTGTCGCGTTTAAACGGATCAGAGCCATGTTCTAATAGCCATGTGCACATGATTATATCTCTCTTCTTTACAAATTCATGCAACACAGTGTCACCTGTCTCTGGGTCAATACCGTTGATATCCAAGAGAGCTGCGTTTCTGGGTCTCGTTAAAATCGTTTCCAAATGGTCAAAGTCTCTGTTATTAAATGCAGTTCGAAACTCCGTGGCTATCTCTGCGATGTAATTAGATCTCTTATATTGCATCAATTGAGCAATGTTAACATTCTTGCACATTTCAAAAGGTTGCAGGTTCAAATCATTGACGATGCAGTCATTGATGTCAGGTAGGTCCATAATAAATGGGAGAATATCCGATCTTGACTGGTACGCAGCCAAATGCAAGGGGGTGTTCCCATTATCATCTTGCTCGTTAATATTTAAGTTCAATTTCTCACGGTTACTGATGATTTCCTTCGCCAAAGCGGGTGAAGCGACTTGTACCACGTAATGCAGGATCAACTTGGTCACTTCGATCACTGTAGGATTATCTTTAGGAACAAACTTCGTGTTTATTAAAGTCATGAAATCATCGTACTCACCTTTCCTTAACGTGTCAAGCAGCTTCAATTTCAACAATGGCTTACTCAGAGTGCCACTGTGCACATGATTCATATCACTGGTAGTATTTTGGTCCATCTTGATACTTCAATTGGTATGTGTTTCAACGGATCGTTTATTTCACCGTCGTTCCTTCTTCTTCTTCGTCGTTCTCTCCAAACACTGATATCTTCGAGTTAACTCAGTCCAGAACCTATTCAGACTCAATCAAAGCTATGTTTGTTACTGCGGCCACCAGCTATGCCTGTTGACTAATGCACCAAAGAGCCACAAGGTTGGGATGGCCTCCTTATTCAATGGAGACGATCAAATCCCACTTGTAGTTATAAATATAAATAATAACAAAAACGATGAAAACAGCATCTTGAAAGCTATATCTATCCAACTGTGGTAGTGTTTCAAGCTGTAACGGTTGATCCCTAGAGCTTTGCACTGGTTTTAATAGATCCATTGATATTGGATAGAGGAACTGTACCCGGTCAGCTGGTAGTGTGACGCAGAATAATGGCTTTAGAAAGTGGTTCCCGCCAGCGATCTGTGGTGCCACAAAGGAGTTCGAATGTGCAATATCAATTGAAACAGGTGGTTGGTAAAGGGTCGTACGGTGTTGTCTATAAAGCTGTTAACAAGATAAATGGTCAAGTTGTTGCGATCAAAGAGATCAATTACGAAAACGACGATGAATTGAGTGAGGTTATGATTGAGATTGACCTGCTGAAGAATTTAAACCATATCAATATTGTGAAGTACCATGGATTTATACAGAAGCTCTCGAATCTTTACATTATCTTAGAATTTGCGAGCCACGGATCATTAAAGAGCTTGAAGTCAAAGAGGCCCAATAAATGTTTAACCGAGGAGGAGACCCAAATCTATATCAAACAAACGTTAAACGGGTTGAATTATTTGCATGAACAAGGTGTGATTCATAGAGATATCAAGGCTGCAAATTTGTTGCTGGATTCTGAAAATGTGGTGAAGTTAGCCGATTTTGGTGTCTCCACAAAAGTGAACAACTCTGCCATGACACTAGCAGGTTCTTTAAACTGGATGGCCCCTGAGATTATCACGAATAAAGGTGCGTCCACTTTGAGCGACATTTGGTCGCTGGGCGCTACTGTGATCGAGCTAATGACCGGTAATCCACCTTTTTACAACCTGATAGACATAAACATTTATTATGCCATTGAGAATGATGATATTTTTTATCCGCCAGACTCCTTACCGTTGCTTTGTAAAAAGTTTTTGAAGAAGTGTTTACAGAAAAATATGTTCAAGAGGCTGAGTGCCAAGGAACTGTTAAGACACCCTTGGATCAATAACAATAAAATAGTGAAGGACCCCAAGAGAGAGAAACTTTTGAAGTTTAGAGAACAAAATAATGAAAAGGATGAATTCTGGGACGAGGATTTCCAAGACGCAACAGATGTTGAATTAAACCAGAAAGTCAGACGACTAGAATTATCAAGACATTCATCCCCAACGAAGAGATTACCTTTATCACGGGATAATTCCCAAGTGGGCTCTAATAATAATAACGAAAACCTTCCCATAAGGCTGGAAAATAATACTAATGTAAATAGCATGGGTTTACGAACGCCGTTGGTGAATGATAAACTGGGGGAGAACCAATTAGGGTTAACGAGAACGAACACTGAGCTCTTTGAATATTACAATGAATATAACGAGGAGGACGATGACGAATCATTGAAATGTGAAAATGGGTATCAGATCCTATCCAAATTGCAAACCGATATATATCACTCTAATGACCTGAGTGATGATAGCTACAAGATAATATTCCAAGACTGTAAACATTTAGACATTGTTCAAACTATTATGTTCCTGCTCAACTGTCCGCCACAGCATTCTCATGACAACAGTATAATCGTTGACAAAATTTTTGATTACGATCTTTTACACAACCCCAAGAGACAATTAAGAGATAAATTTATTGATGTTGGTGGTATGCCGTATGTCTTGTCTAATGAGTCGATAATAAAGAAATACTTCCTAACAATACAAACTGGTACTTTGAAAAATGATGGCAGCAACAGATTGGAGGAGGACAAAAAGATTATTGGGAAATTAATACAGTGTGGGATAATGAACGATAATAACTTAGTCAATTTTCTATCAAGCCCGAAGTTGTACCTTGAGTTAGTGTACAGGTATCTGGAATTCACGTCCATTACCTTTTGGTATAATTGGTGTCTTCTGAATCTCAATTTTGAGTACCTAATAGACAATTTGGATGACAAGAGAGCACAAACTATCTTGCTAAGGTTGTCGTCATTTGACTCAAATATATCAAGTGGAGGATCACGGTGGGTTTTCAATAAGTTGATAGCACTTTTAGGTAGGGATAAAAGTTGGGTTCGTATGAATTTAAATAAGAGCGATCCAAAACAATCATCTATCCTGTACGTGATATTGAAAGCTGTCACTTTTCTTCTAACGCCTACCAACACTACCGAGAATTCAGTACTTCCTTATCCAGTGAAACAGGACACGTCGCGTTCAAACAGTCACCCGATTTATCATTCACAGTTTCCAACTTCTGCTCAACCTTTCTCTCAGACACCTGCATCGAGATTAAATTCGCCCACTAAGACACCCAAGAGTCACTTCAAACCACGGGTTACTGGGAATGTAAGTCACCATGTAAGTTCTGTGGCAACTACAGATATTAACAACTCTGAAGGCTCACTAGCATTCAAGAAGATCCTAATATCATTCCTTGATAATAATTTTCTATTGACTTTGGATAATATCTACGTTTGGAAATATTATATCAAAGCATGTTATTGCACTTGTAAACTGGATCACAGCTTTCTGTTGTCCCTCTTCGCTCATTCCAATTTTATTCTGTTCTTAAAGTTTTTGTATGAAGAGATCTCAAAGTATGACGGTCAGAACAAGAAGTCCGATAAGGCAAATATCGCCATGATACAAAATTATGAAAACCTAAAGTCCATTATTGACACATCTCTTGCCATTCTATCTGAAGTAGCCAAATTAAGTGACACGAAGTTGAAACCCAAATTGATAGCCGCCTCTACACAGAATTCGTCTTTAACATTGAATGTTCTATCCACTTTGTTAAATAGCAGGACATTTATGGCCTCAACTTTTGTTCTATTGTCTGATTATTTGACCAATAGCCATTTAATGCACAACGAAAGGGATTGGACCGTGATCAAGCCAGCTTCATTGGCAGAGGCGTTTGTCACTGTAGATTGCGTTGAGATCAATTTTGATTATGTCATGAATAAGATCATGAAACTCTGGACGTTGCCTCATTATAAATCCCTGCCAAGGCTGATCATTCAACAAGATCGGTTTATTTCTTGTTTGAAAGAGTTATTCCATGTCTTTGGAAGAAGTCTACTAATCCAAATCGAGTTGTTAAAATTTCTGAAATTGATCTTCCTGAAGTATAAGAGGGTCATGAAGTCACAATCAGACGTCGCTGTTTATCAAGAAAAATTACAACAGACCGTACTGTTCCTGTCGTCGAATTGGAGTGCTGATAAAAAAGTGAAGAACCAAGTCGGCATCGATTCCATTTTAATCTCGCAGCTTTGTAACGATATCTCTAGTTTATAGAATGTTACATACAACTTCTTGCATCTCATCATTATGTATAAGTGAAATAGTGAAACGTTACTATCTTGTTTCACCATAGAGTCCTTTTTGTTTACCGTATTGCCCTTTTGGTATTAAACAAAACAGCGGATCCATTACAAAACATTAACCACTTGACACTTCTTTCGTAAGCCACAAACAGACCCTTGTCAATAGAAACAGCGTTAGAGAGAGAGTTATAAGGGGGAATGTACCGTAGAAACCAAGTGGAGCCTAACAATGGTGGATATGAAATCCTGGAGGAGATCGGAAGAGGATCTTTTGGATCGGTCCGAAAAGTGATCCACATCGCCACCAATACGACGATGGTCCGTAAGGAGATCAAGTACGGGCACATGAACAGCAAGGAGAGACAGCAGCTGATTGCGGAGTGCAAGATCCTGTCTCAATTGAGCCACGAGAACATTGTGAAGTTCCACAATTGGGACTTCCACGAGCAAAAACAGATCCTTTACTTGTACATGGAGTATTGCTCCGAGGGAGATTTACAGAAAATGATAGCCCATTACAAGAACGAGCATAAGTATATCCCTGAGCAGATGGTCTGGACCATTCTAGCGCAATTGTTAATGGCTTTGTACCGATGCCATTACGGTGAAGACACGCCGCCGTTAGTAAATATCTATGACAGGCTCAAACCTCCAACGAGAACCAATTTGAAAGCAGATATTGTGATCCACCGAGATTTGAAACCTGGGAACGTGTTCTTGAGCGGGGTCTCGAACCCAAGTATGAAGTCTCCTACAAAGATAGTGAAACTGGGTGATTTTGGCCTGGCCAAGGCTCTCGGTGCAAGCATCCAATTCGCAACCACGTACGTCGGGACGCCGTACTACATGTCCCCCGAAGTGTTGATCGACCAACCTTACTCACCGCTGAGTGACATATGGTCTCTCGGTTGCGTGATCTTCGAGATGTGCTCGTTGCATCCGCCGTTCCAAGCCAAGAACTACACAGAGTTACAAAGCAGGATCAAACAGGGGAAATTTGACAGAATCCCCGAGTACTATTCTGACGGCCTCATGGCAATGATACGAAACATGATCAAAGTAGACTTGGACGAGCGGGCCTCCACGTACGAGCTCTTACAAGATATCCAGGTCCGAGTCTCTCGAAAGGCTTTACAATTAGAACGATTCGAAAGAAACCTGTTGGATTACGAGACGGAACTGACAAATATAGAGAAGATACTGGAAAAGCAGGCCTCCGAGTACGAAAGGTCCATGACGCAACTGAGGTCGCAGTTTGCGAAGGCTGTCGACGAAGCTGCACGCGAGATGTTAAAGAACGGCGGAACAAGGACCAACATCGCTGTTGCCACGCAATCAAAGATCCCAGACGCACTGTACAACACAGAGTACGGCCAGAGACTTTCAAAACCAGCATACCATTGGAAGACCAGGTACCGTTAGCCCCAATGGCCCATGGCAATGGGCCATTGTACTGTCCGATGGGCATCCGTGTGCGGGTAACAGGTGTTTGGATCAAGAAAAAAATCAAATGGCAAACAGAAAGCATCACACATCACACACTCAACAGTAAGTTCAGAGCGATAGATAGGACGTTACAAGAGTCGGATAGTACTGGAAAGGCGCTTATTGTGACTGTGAGAGGTATATAATTGTCTTTTTCAGATAGGAGAGAGAAATGGAGACTGCTGTGGAGGACAGTGGGCCTGTGAAGTCGCGGAACATGGCTGCGGTTTCTGAGCTATTAAGTGGTAGTGCGGGTTTATTGCACGATCCTGCGCTTGTAGAGGATTACAGTGATATCATGAGGCGAGAGGAGGTGGTGGCGAAGCCTGAGGAGCAGAGTGTGAGCGGTAGTGTGGTGATAAGCCCGACAAAGAGCCATGGCGAGGAGTTTCCTGTCGTGGCACATCGTGTGACGAGCAACACTTCGAGCGTATATTCGAACGAAGTGGATGCGAGCCACTCTGAACAGAGCCTGGACATGGGTTATTCTGACTCGGATTTTGAAGATAACTTGGAGAGACGAATGCTGGATTTGAGGAAAGATGGGTCGTCTCTCCTCGAAAACGATGATGTAGCATCGGTGTCAAGCAGTGCATCCTTGGAATCGAGGGAACAGCAACTGGAGGATGACGTTGACGTTGACGAGGATGCTGATGAGGACGAATACGGGGCTTTGAAACCGCCGCAAGAGCTTGATCCGGATAAATTGTATGCACTTTACAATTTCAACGGACCAGACTCCTCACATTGCCAACTGTTACAGGACGAGTCCTGCACCTTATTGAACGATGAGGACTCGTACTGGTGGCTGGTGAAACGGACTAATGATAGCAAGATTGGATTTGCTCCGGCGGAAATCCTGGAGACTTATCCCGAACGGTTAGCTAGATTGAATTGTTGGAAAAACGAGAATTTATCAGCGAGCGAGGTGATGCTTCCAGAGGAACATGAGACAGACTCGACGACTGTGAAACCAGTGTTTAAGAAAAGTGACAAATCTGTGAGTTTCAGTGATTTTGTCAGCTACGCTGATAGGATCATCGACGAAGAAGAGGAAGACGGCAACGACGACGACAAGGTTTCAAATGAACAAGAGCGGGACCCCAAATACTTTGATGAATTTACTACGGAAAACGTGCATCTTAATGACCACATCAGTGACATCGCAAGCGAAGCAGCTAGCGATGTCTCTTTCAACACTGGTGTATCCCAGCCTTTGAGGGTGAGCAAGATTAGAGAGTCTAAATCGATTAAAAATATATCCAGCGAGATGAGTTCTGACCAAAAGGATTCAGATTCCACATCCGAAGATACCGACGAAAGCAATTATAGCGAGCACCACAGCGAGCTGGAAGAACCGAACGACACTGCATTGGAAGATACCCCACAACTACGTATCGAAGAATGTTACAACTCATCAGTGGATCTAGATGACGACTTACACAAGATATTCGAGGCCCCCGTGAAACCGTTCAGCGCAGGTAAAGACCAAGGGAAAATCACCAAGTCAAACTCGAATAACTCGATATCAACGATAGGAGAGTTTTCACCATCCTCTTCAGAATGGACTTATGATTCGCCGGACCGAATGATTAACAATAACGAAGAGCTTTCCTTAAACAACAGCATGCCGTCATCTCGCGCAGTACAAGATATTTCCAAACTAATCACCGACGAAGATACGTTGGACACATTGAACATGGAAGACATGGAGTACAGGGACAGGGAAGATTGCTCCTCATCGCACGACGAGCTCATAGACGACTCCGCAGACGTCACCTCTTCGAAGATAGAGAACTACTCGTCGCGAGACTCCTCGATCTCGGAAGAGTTCAAAATGGACTCGCATCGCCTCGCTGCATCATCAACAAGCATCAACAGCACCACATCTCTGTCTAACCCATCCACAGCAAACAAGTGCTCGCACTCAGAGCACCCTGCTATCTCAAAACTCTATTCCCCGGTACTGACGAAGATGGACGACCTTTTAAGTCAATTGGATCAAATCATCAAAGAATAATCGCACAACCCCCCGCGCACAAGCACCATGCCTCACATAGATACACATCATCATCACACATACATCTATGTATCTATATACACTCACTTCTAGCATCAAATCATTACAATGGACTCTCTACTCACTTGGCAATGGAACTTCAACACCTATACGTGAAGAGTGACGTTGCTGAACACCGAATTTTCGTTGAAGAGTCCATTCGATGTCTTGCACACTCACGGTTAACAAGTGATGACAAGGGCAGTGTTGGTACTGGTAGTGGATCCGTATTGCACCAGTTTTGCTCAAATTCGTAGCTTCAGTGATCTGCAACATATACAGACTCTTTAAACTGGTACAAGAATGGCTTCTAATTGGGTTCCTGATGGGAACGCTTTGGTGGAGTTAGCGATGCTTTTGCGAAATAGTATGTCTCCCAACCATGATGAACGGAATGCTGCTATGGACGCTTTGAAAGCGTTTCAAGCCCAACCTGAGTTTTTCAATTACTTGTGTTACATATTGATAGAAGGTGAGACAAGCGATGTTTTGTCTGGACAAATGGGCAACGCGGATATACCTTCTCTCCGTGCCACTGCGGGTTTACTATTGAAGAACGCTTTGTTAAACCCTGAGGACATTTTGAAGCATAACCTTCAGTATGTGAAATCGCATATTATCTATGGGCTGAACGATGCCTCCAATGGGTTAGTAGTCAACGTGACCGGTATTGTGATTACGACGTTATTTGCAACACATTATAGACAGGATAGGAATGATCCCACTGGGGTGCAATTGCTATACCAGTTATTAGAATTGACTTCGAACTCCAATTTTGGTGCCATCAAGGCATTGTCCAAGATTATGGAAGATAATGGCCAATTCTTCCAATTGGAATGGACTAATGCAGAGAATCAACGTATAATACCTATCCAGTTCTTAGTGGAACATTTCTTAAAGCTGATGGCACCCAATGACTTGAACTCAAAGATTAGATCTGAGAGTATTAAATGTTATAATTTTGCCCTGGCGTTACAATTACAATTTGCGATCGTGAAGTTAGATGATTTTCTAACCATCGCATTCAACTTAGCTGAAACAGAGAGTGACAACGATATAAGGGCCCAGATCTGTAAGAGTTTCACCACGATACTAGAGATAAGACCAGACAAGTTGGTGTCTCATTTAGATGGTATCGTACAATTCATGATCCATTTAATTAAGGTGTCAGAAGAGGAGCATGTGGCTATCGAAGCCTGTGAGTTTATACACGGGTTTGTGACCAGTCCGCATATCCCTCAACATGTCGTACAGCCATATGTCAAGGATTTGGTGCCTTTGCTGCTATCTAAGATGGTTTATGATGAGGAATCCATATTACAATTTGAAGCTCAAAACGAGGAAGATGCATTCCTAGAAGATAAGGATGAAGACATTAAACCTATGGCACCTCGTATTGTGAAGAAAAAGACTAATGCCACGGGGAATAAGCAAAGCAATGATGCGACACACGGTAATGCCGAGGATGCCGAGGATGACGAGGATGACGATGATGATGACGATAGTGGGGAAGTTGACTCTCGTTGGACGCTAAGGAAATGCTCTGCGTCTACACTGGATGTCATGACGAATATCTTACCTAGAGATGTCATTGAAATTGCATTCCCATTTTTAAGAGAACATCTAACCAATGAGAAGTGGTTTATAAGAGAAGCAACAATCCTAGCATTGGGTGCCATGGCGGAAGGTGGAATGCAGTATTTTGCAGACCAACTACCAAGTCTGATACCATTTTTAGCTGAGCAATTGAAGGATAAATGGGCATCAGTGAGACAGATTGTTTGCTGGACTTTGGGTAGATTTTCACCTTGGATCTTGCAAGACCATACGGAATTCTTGATTCCAGTGTTAGAGCCTATAATAAACACACTTGTCGATAAGAAGAAGGATGTCCAAGAGGCTGCTGTGAGTAGTGTTGCGGTATTTATTGAAAATTGCGATGCTGAATTGATAGAAACATTACTTTATAGCGAGTTGTTAACCAGTTTTGATAAATGTTTCCAGTTTTATAAGAAGAAGAACCTGATTATCCTTTACGATGCTGTGGGTAGATTCGCAGAAAAAGTGGAATTGGACGATGCATCCATGCAATTTATCCTACCACATTTGATAAACAAATGGTCCTCTTTACCCGATAACGACAAAGAACTATGGCCGTTATTAGAGTGTCTTTCGTGTGTGGCTGCGTCCCTGGGTGAGAAATTTGCACCCATGGCTCCCGAGGTTTACTCTAGAGCTTACAGGATCCTTTGCCATTGTTTAGAGTTAGAGACCAATTCCCAAGCGGATCCCACGATAGAAGTACCAGAAAAGGATTTTGTAATCACATCTATCGATCTTATTGATGGGCTGGTACAAGGCCTAGGTCCTCACGCACAGGAATTGTTATTCCCCAACAACGATGTCACTTTGTTACGTGTCCTGTTGCAATGTCTAAATGATGTGGTTCACGAGGTGAGACAAAGTGTCTTTGCATTACTGGGTGACATTGTCACTTTCTTCAACCCACATCTATTAATTTCAAACGGTCTGTTACCGCAATTCCTAAAATTCATTGGTAACGAATTACTACATAACGACGACTCGGACGGGACCCCCTCAGTTATCAATGCAATCTGGTGCCTAGGATTAATCAGCGAGAGGATAGACATCAGTGCTTATATGATCGAGCTTTCCAGGATTCTCTTGGACCTATTTACCACCAACTTACAATTCGTCGATGTGTCAGTGATGGAAAATATCGCGATCACCATTGGTAGAATGGCGATCACCCACCCTGAGGTCTTCAGCAACGGCACTTTTGCTTCAGATGCTGTTTGGAACAAGTGGTGCCAATACATGAGCACTGTCGAGTCCGTAGAGGAGAAGAGTAGTGGGTTCATGGGGTTCGTAAAGATTGCCAATCTCACAGACCCAGCACAAGCTAAGATATCAAACGAAACTTTGCTCAAGATTGTAAGAGGATTATCCACGAACGTCGAGGCAGAAGTGTTTGCCCAGGATGTGTTACAATTCTTGATGAAATTCTCTGAGAAGATTCAATCAATGGCAAGCCAGTTTGAACCTGCAGAGCTCGAATTCTTACAGAAATTCAGTTCATAACGAGTACTCGCAGGGGGGGGACCCAGCTGCCATCGGACCGGTAGTAAAGTTGAGTTGAATAATGCATATGTATAATTAAGTATATATTGATCTAGCTATGCTACTGGGATCAAACCTTCCCAGTAGCCAATTGTTAAGTATCAATTGTCTATTTTCAAATCAGTAAATTCACAGTCAGACAAAGACACAGACCAGCAAGGCACGCAGCCATGCAGTCCTCGTTACCACGTTGAGGTGGCTGCTGTTGCACGTAGATAGGTTGATGTGGTGGAGGATTTTGATAGTACTGCGGATGAGGCTGAGAATAATACTGCTGCGTCTGAGGAGCAGTCTGGTAGTACTGAGGCGGCTCCTGTGCCGGATACGCAGACTGGTAGCCACCACCGTGTGGTGACGACCGTGGTACCGAATGTGCAGGTGGCCTGTTGTACTGGTGCTTATTACTGCCGTAGTACTGCTCTGACATCTTCAATGGGGGCAAAACTCACACTTCCCGAGTAAACCGATACCGCTCTTTCCAATAAGCTACCTTTCGAAGTTTGAAAGACAGGCGTTCACACTGTTCTCACTGCTAGAAGGTCCTGGCTTGGCGACTCAGGGACAGTAGTCTTAAGTCACGAGATCTCTTTCTTTAAATACGAAAAAAAAAAAATCTCGAAAGAAACACCTTTGACATTTGAAGTTGCCAAGTGTGTTTACGGTAATTGCGCTTTGTGAGGACGTGCAATTGGGCTGTATACCTTACCACTTGATAGTTAATCGCAAGTTGTGTCGCTTTTTTGGTTTTTCTAGGACTTGAATTGCTTGACTATAGCGGAAATATGATGGTTTTAACGAGGCGGTTTCGGAAAGTGTTCCGCTTCGCGATTTTGGTGATACTATGTGCTGTAGGGGTCCTGTTGGCCAACGAGTACATTGGTGAAGGTAAGAACTACGATGCTTCGCTACGTAACTATATTGAGTCTTACTCGAATGCCTTTAAAGTGACTCCCGAGGTGGCATCTGAAGAGGACGATGATGTCGACTCGCTAAAGAGTGGGGACGCCAGTGAACCACCGAGTGCGGAGGTGATTGGTGATACAGAAAAGAGTAACAGCCAGTTGAAGGATTTCTACAACGTTGTGTTCCAAAACATTATTGATTACTCTCCAAAGGGCAAATCCCCAAGACATTACTCGGAGGAATGTCTCTTGAACGGTGACATTTCTGGCAGAACGTCGGACTCCAAACAATGGAAGGGGATCACGTACAACAATTTGAAGAGTTGTCTTGAGATATCCAAAGAGAATTTGACTGAGTTGAAGTCTACTCATTCGAAATTCATCGATTCCTTGACGGATTTGAAATTAGCTAGAAACTCGTACGAGGGCAATGGGATTGTAATGGTCGGTGGGTCCAAGTTCTCGTTACTAGCGTACATTGTGATAAAGACCATTAGGCGAACGGGGACTACGTTGCCGATCGAAGTGTTCATCCCACCTAACGAGTCTCGTGAAGAGGATCTTTGTGCTAGCTTGCTTTCCGATTACAACGCCAAGTGTATCTATATCGATAGGATTGTTTCTCAGGATATGATCTCCAAGTTTAAATTTGCTGGCTACCAGTACAAGTCACTAGCAATGATTGCCTCGAGTTTCGAAAACATCTTGTTATTAGACGCCGATAATTTCCCAATGAAATCTTTGGACACAATCTTTGACGGTGAAGCGTTCAAAAACAATGGGCTAGTCCTGTGGCCGGATTTCTGGAGAAGAACGACTCAACCAATGTACTATGAGATAGCCGATATCCCAGTGGATAGGACGAAGAGGGCGAGGTTCCTATTTGATGATATCACGCCTCCGGAAGTGTACACTGAAGATATGTCCGATTTAAGTCAAGTACCGTTCCATGATTTCTCTGGAGCCATCGCGGACTTGTCTACAGAATCGGGTCAATTGCTAATTAACAAATCGAAACATTTACCCACGTTGGTGCTTTCCTTGTACTATAACGTTAACGGTCCCACCTGGTACTATCCTATCTTCTCGCAGAAAGCCGCCGGGGAAGGTGACAAAGAAACGTTTGCCGCTGCCGCGCATTTCTACAGTCTACCTTACTACCAAGTGAAATACGGAGTGGAGGTTGATGGGTTCTTTAACGCCGATGGCAGTTTCAGAGGCGTGGCCATGTTGCAAGCAGACTACCAACAGGACTACGATTACTACATGAAGGCCAAGAAGGACATCAAGGACAAGTACGCCAACGTGAAACATCCGAAATTCGACCCCGGCTACACCGCAGAGTCCATCGTTGACAAATACTACGACAAAGTTAATGAAAACGGCTATGTCATCGACACTCTGTTTATCCATTCGAATTTCCCCAAATTCGACCCTTGGTCACTGTCTACCGATAACCACTTGACAAGGGACGGCGTCCATTTCAGATCGTTCAACAACTTGAAAAAATTCAATTACTATGACCTGGAGTACTACAACTTCAAATGGTTCAACGAAATGTTCTGCGAGACCGACGATCTCGCCACCCTTGCCAGCAATGTCGCAGCAGGAAAGAGCACCACCCATTTCCAATATCTGGACGAAGTCTTCGCAGGAAAAGAAGATAGATACCTCCAGATGTGCGACTACGTGAGCAAGAGATACGACTACATGGCAAAGACGCACGACGAAGTAACCAAAAGGCCACAAGCAAAGAATGAATAGACGTCTAGAGCAGCAGATCCTCGAGAAGTCTCCCATTGGCAAGCAAATTCCAATTGTAATACCAATTGCTCTCCGACCAACCTATATATTTATATATAACAACAAATCAACGACGGCTTACCATGCCCACCAAGGCCACTCGCATCGACACCACCCCCGCTAACCTATATATAGCTCTGGTGGAACAGCTTCAACACTCCTTGCACCGTAACCGGTGACACCGCGATAGATGGCTTAGTTTTGGATTTTAATCGAAATTTATTGTTCAACTGTATATAATAGCAGTGTGAACTCTTGGGTACGAGAGCGATATACCGGTTATTCAAGGCCTCGAAAGTCCGTTTTACCATTGGCAATTGAGTAGTGCGTGTGTTATAGTCTGTACGTACGGAAAGCACTTCTGTTTAACGTTTCTATCGTTGGTATATTACCATTTTCTGATTGTCCAGTATCCCGCACAAACCGAAACCTGCACATCAATGGTGTCTGCTAGCGCTCTGTGGCTCGGTATAGTAGCCACTTATATTATCCAGATTACTTCCTTTTCACGGATCTTGTCTCAAGGTGTGTTTATCAACCCTGAGAAAGGTGAAGGGGACGACCATGCGGATTTACGGCCAAATCTGGCTGTTCACATGTCGATCCTGTATTTCGTGTCATGGTTTGTCCTGATACCATTCTATAAGTTTTGGTCGAGTGGTAAGAGTTCTACACAGAATTCTCTCGGCCCCATGCCCTCAAGTTCGCGTTCGAACACTAATACTTCGATGAGTAGTGAAGGTTACTTGACGACCAGTAACCGTCAAAGTCTACGCAGCAGTAGCGGCTCTCAGTTGAAACTGAGGGTTGTACAATTTTTCAAGATGGCCTTCTTGGCATTTTTAATAGATTTACCCGTTGTATCGTACAACTTGGCGTTATCCATGACCCCAGCGTTCGATGTGGCTTTGATCCAAAACATCTCCATTTTTGAAATCACGTCGCTGTTGTATGGTGTGTGCAACATTGCTTACAGAAGAAACATCTTCCGTAACTTTCTGGTCATGTTAACCGCAGTGACTGCGATTTTAATTATCTCGTACACAAATGCTACTTGTGATTTACTAGGTGGGAAGCTTTCCATCAATAAAGAGACTGGTGAAGTCAATGATCCATACTTGTTTGACAGGTTAAAGGCAGGGCTACTGTGTGGCTTGGGGTCTTTGTTTTTGGGTCCATTTGCCGTGCTTTGTAACAAGTGGCTAGTGAGAGACTCTCGTAATAACCAGGACGTCAGAGTCAATCTAGCATACGTGGCATCGCTAGCGATATTGATCCTATTACCATTACTGCCATCCAGCGTCAACTTCTGGCAGACGATTTTGGCCACTAAAGGAGACTTCTTATCGTTACTGATTGGTATCTTCGCTGGCTCTGTACCAAACATGATGATGATCATAACATTGAATAGGTCGAATCCACCTGAATTTATAACGACCTGTAATCTAGCCAACATTATTTGCTTAGCGATAGTGGAGTGGTTCACCGACGCGAAAAAACCTGTGATTATCAAATGGGAAGTCATCGCATACACGATGCTAAGTCTGTGTTTGCTAATTTTATTCTTTAGTCTACGGAACCATCCTGAACCAACAGAAAACGAAACAGAGTTAGACGGTTACATGTTTACCACTAACCTGGATGAAATCAAAGAGTGATTAACCAAACCGGTTTCATCAGGTCATTATAGCCTTTCTTTCTCTCTCTCTTTGCGTTATTTTGCTAGTCTCTGCAGAGACATTGTCTCTTCACTCACAGACTAATTATCAACATTCTGACTATAGTATCCTATTTTTATATCTCTTATCACATTAACGGTATATACGAATCAATTTTTTTTTGTACATTACGAGTGTTCTCAATGTATATGTATATATTCGAATACTATTCGTTTTCGGATGGGTAGAAGAACCCATTGGTACTTCATTAGTATATCTCTTACCAGATCTTGTCTAGCCAAGAGCTCTTCCCTTTCTTTGCTTCCGTTCTCAAGGATGAAGGGACGTACTTTTCTACAGAGTCCTTCAATTTGAGGGCACCTTGTTCTTCATCAAAATTTAATCCTAGGACTTCTACAAACTCAGCTTCAGGGTTCATTAGGTAGAAAAACACCGAATGGTCCACCAAATAGTCCTGGCCCGGTTTGATATTTGGAGCAGTGGAAAAGTAGACTCTGTATTGTTTACACATAGCCTTAATATCATCGTAGGACCCGGTTAGACCAATAATATCCGGATGGAAATCCTTTAAATATTCTTTCAAAACTTCGGGTGTATCTCTTGCAGGGTCACAAGTGACAAAGATAGGTTGGATATTAATGTTTTGCTTCTTTAAAGCGTTCAACCAAATGCCCAATTTATCCAATTCATCGGGGCAAATGTCGGGACAATGGGTGAACCCAAAGTAGATTAACGAAAATTTGCCTAGGAGTTCCTTTTCAGTGAAGATGTTACCATTATGATCAGTTAGCGAGAACTTCCCGCCGCCAATATCCGGTTTCCCATACGACCTGGTGCTCTCTTCCTTTTGACGTTCCTGGATTTCCTTTCTCTGCTTTTGGAAGAAATAGTAACACGCAGCACCGACTAATAGCATGAGCCCCACAGCCTTCCCACTATTAAATTCTACAGATCCACTGTCTTTAGCACGAGACGATTTGTATCCAAGCGGGACTCGGCTTAATTGGCTAGAGTAACGAGATTTGTGGAATTGTCGAATAGCGACATTTGCACTCAAAATGGGCCTTGCTAGTCTCAAATCACGAGCCAATGGGCTCACTTTGGGTAAACAGCCACTAGAACGTAAGAGACTACTTCTAAGCATCATCTTTGGGACTGACAATTGGCTTTAATTAGTTCCAATCGGTGTAGTTTACAGTGAATACGACGCTTATCCATATTTACTATTTTAAAATCATATTTAATGCCAATTTTGATTTGTATGGCGACAGGTCCACCCCACGCTAAGACTTTACCTCATTTAAAGGAGACCCCAATCTCTGAAACTATACAAGATTAGTTGATTTGATTTAATAGCCTTCGAGCAAGAAATGCAGACCGTTATAGGAGACGTACTTCGTTGGGTTATTTAATGACACTGCAAACGTCAGAAATTTATTCGCTCGCTATTCCGTCAATTAAGGAAGAATGTGACACAATTTTATCGACATATTTTCACAATGTTGTACTGTGTACTTGGATATCACGAAAGACAAGTTCAAGATTCGAGAATGGAGATATAGTTTACAATCAAAATGTCTGAAGGAAAGAAGGTGAAGCAGCATGGTGAAGAATATGATATAGAATCTCTAACTGTACCAATGCTGAGGGATAAACCCTCTTCATACTCCAAAAAGTCAATTGAATTGTGCTCTTCGCCAGAGACTGAGAAAGTGTATACTGAAGAGCATATTTCGAATGGAGATTCCAAGAAGTCAGCGTCAGATGTTGCTCCTGTTAACAGGAGAACCACCAAACTGAAAGACAAGGGATCTCGGGTCCTCGCTTATTTAGAGGCCCATTTATGTGATAGTACTCAATCCATCTCCCTTTGGAAGATTTACTACTACCTAGCTACATTTTGGGCCCCACCAGCCTTATTAAGAAAATTTAAACTTCAAAGCATTGATAGCCAGAGGGCATGGAGGGAAAAAATGGCACTACTTTCCATTATTCTATATCTAGGCGCCATAGTTTCATTCTTAATATTCGGCTTCACCAGAACGCTTTGCAATCCATCTATGGAAAGAGTGAAAAATGGACTATTTGACAGATCTAAAAATGTAATAGTACATGGGCAATTATTCGAAGTTGTTTTAACATCAAATAATGGGCCCATTCTCCAAGTTGACTCGTATGGAGATCTGAAAAGTGCAGAATCCTTTGTTATCGGTAACGATGCGTCGTTCTTATTTCAAAATGTTAACGGCCATTGCTTGGATTTTATCAAAGCTAAGGAAGTAGATGAACAGCATCACATAGAGGAGGGTAGCAAAGTAACAGCGTACTACCCGTGTGGTATCATTGATCCAACGTATGGGAACTTAATAAAGGACCCAAGTGTCACAGATTGCTACATATCACCTGACCAAAGAGAGCAGTACTACAATATGACTAGCGCTGTAGACGTCTTCTACACCTGGGATCAACTTGCCGAGTCACCTAGGAATTTAGTGGTCTACAATGGTCATGTATTGGATTTGGGGCTGTTGAAATATTTGGATCAAGAGCTTTTAGACATATCTGCTTTACTCAAAGTTATTGAAGGATCCATTTTTCCTGGCAGTGATATCTCGTTATTACTTTCTGGAACCCATAGAGACAGACAATTGGGACATTGTTTAGTAGAAATTGCTAGGGTTGGGGTTATTGATTCTCAAACTGTAGGATGTATAGTGTCTTCGGTTGTGCTATACGTATCATTGATACTAATATTAAGCGTGGTGTTTGCTAAATTCTTTATATCTTGCTATTTCAGCTGGTGTGTTGCTAGGAAGCAAGGGACAACAACTTTAACATATAAGAAGATGACCGAGCATACGAAAGAAATTGAAGATTGGTCGAAAAATATGGAATCACAAGCTTCCTTGGACGATGTGATACCCGAATTAAGACCGCAGACATATTCAATGTCAGCAAAGAGAGATCCTCCAGATTCGAGAAAATCTGGAAATTTATCTCAGTTCTTAAAGAGAAGAGGAACAAAAGCAATGTCCACCATTAACTTTTCTAGTTCTTGCTTAGTAGCCAAGGACACTGCCAATACAAATTACTCAAAAGAGTTCTTTTATGGTGTCAACACTGTCAATCTTAATAGTCTATCTCCAAAGATACTCCCTCAGCAAAAGGTAAACTGGAGGTTCGACTCATCAGAGAGCTCTTTCAGCTCTATTACAGATAAGTCTCATGAGTTTCCTGTAAGAAACAAAATATGCTCACTAGACCCTAATTTGGTTCATCCAGCAGTGGTAAAGTCTGCATGTATTATAGATTCGCTGAAATTTAAACAGTTGCTACACACCATTTGTTTTGTGGCATGCTATTCAGAAGGTGAAGATGGTCTGAGAGTCACACTTGACTCTTTGTCTACATCTGATTATAGCAATTCACATAAATTAATTTTGGTAATATGTGATGGTATGATAAACGGTTCAGGAAATGACAGTTTAACATCAGATATCGTATTGTCTATGATGGAAAATTTCACTACTCCACGTGAAGAAGTTAAAGCATATTCATATGTGGCAGTGTCTTCAGGGTCTAAAAGGCATAACATGGCTAAAGTCTACTCTGGATTTTATAAATATGATGAAAGCACTGTTCCGATCTCTAAGCAACAAAGAGTCCCCATGGTGGTAGTTGTGAAATGTGGTACAGAAGAAGAGAAAAATTCTTCAAAGCCTGGAAATAGAGGCAAACGTGATTCTCAAGTCATCTTAATGTCTTTTCTACAAAAAGTACTATTGAATGAAAGGATGAACGAATTGGAATTTAATATTTTATTAGCAATTTGGAAAGTGACAGGATTGATGGCTGATAAATACGAGGCTGTCATGATGGTAGATGCCGATACAAAAATATTTCCTGATGCATTATCTCATATGATAGCAGAATTATCTAAAGACCCGTATATTATTGGGATATGTGGTGAAACAAAAATTGCCAATAAAAATGAATCATGGGTGACAGCAATTCAGGTCTTTGAGTATTACATCTCTCACCATCAAGTTAAAGCGTTCGAATCCATGTTTGGTTCCGTTACGTGTTTGCCTGGATGTTTTTCGGTTTATAGAATCAAGACACCTAAACAGACAGACAACTGTTGGGTCCCTATCCTAGCTAATCCTGACATTGTCGAAAAATACTCTGACAATGATTGCACTACGATGCACCAAAAAAATTTACTGCTGCTGGGGGAAGATAGATATTTATCATCTTTATTATTGAAGACTTTCCCAATGAGAAAGCAAATTTTTATTCCCAAAGCTGCATGTAAAACAATCGTCCCTGCAACTTTTAAAGTCCTACTTTCTCAAAGAAGACGTTGGATTAATTCCACTATTCATAATTTATTTGAATTGGTTCTTATAAGGGATTTGTGTGGTACTTTCTGTTTTTCCATGCAGTTCATTGTAGCAATTGAATTAATCGGAACGCTAATTTTACCTTTGGCCATCTGCTTTACCATTTATGTGATAATATTTAGCATCTTTTTCAAACCTATACCTGTGCTAACATTGATTTTATTAGCCATTATCCTTGGCCTCCCCGGTTTACTGGTTATCGTTACAGCAAGTAAGTGGTCTTATCTAAAGTGGTTGGCCATTTACATACTTGCTTTACCAATTTGGAATCTAGTTCTACCTGCGTATGCTTTTTGGAAATTTGACGATTTCTCTTGGGGTGAAACCAGAAGCATTGATAGCGAAACTAAAAGTAAGAACGATCATTGTAGCGAGGGATTATTTGACCATTCTAACATCAGATTAATGACCTGGCGAGAATTTGAATACAATAGAATGATCAGCGGCAACATGACATAGATTTGTAATAAAACTTCGTAAAAACTAAGGGCTCAAAGTAGTAAAGAGCCTTTCGTTTTGCACATAGAGAAATTGAAAGGCCAGGCATTTTTGAATGGCTAGAGAATTTGATGGATGGTCTCTTAGTTTATCATGTTATTACTATTAATAATAATAGGTTTTTTTATTTATTATGTAAATTTTATATTTGATGCTTTAATAATCGAAAGTAGGATGGTTACTATTTTCTCTTAAATCTTTGAAGTAACTTTGTAACTTTGTTAAATTTAAAGATATTGTTGACATGGATGTAATAGTAGACAAGAGCCATCCCAATAAAGTTAAAACCGATGTAAGCAAAGAAGAATCCAAAGTTTCTCCACAAGTAACTATAACTAGAAGAGATATGGTGTAGGTATTCATCACCGACAGAGTAGATACAGTATGCGCAATTTTCAGTGGCTTCTGAATCGACAATATAACCACTAGCACGAGATAAGAAAGGAGCCATGTACTCACCACAAGTCATTCCTGAAGGGGGGTTGAAGTAATTTAGTTCTTTCTTTTTGCAAACGACTGGTTTATCATGTAATAAGATTCCAACCAAGTTTTGCACGTAGTAGGTGTAAGGCGACGCCTTCCACATAAAAGTCCAGAAGCCCGGCATTAAACTTTTTGGTTGCACAACACCACAAAAGGCAATCATAAAGGACAAAATCAAACCCAGAATGATGTTTGCAGAAGGAAGATTAGGAGACATATAAAGAACCATCAACCCTAGACCGATATAGTACAGTTGAAACATGATAGCATAATTCAAATAGTAAACACCAGCATATTTGACGTCGAAGTGTTCTCTTAATGGGAAGTAGGATGCAACAAAGAAGACTGCACCAAACAATAAATGGTAAGGCACCTCACTCAGGTATTGAGAAAATAATAGCAAAGACCAGTGGAACATATTAGATTTAGATTCTCTGACTTCATATAGTTCTCTGGCAGCAATAGCACGCGCTTGAATTTGATTCATTGCAGGGGCAGAAAGAATGATAGAAATGAAGGCAGCAAACAATGTGTTTTGCAATCCGATGTACGAGTGACCAGGGTTATAGAAGGTAAACCCAATAAACAAACCACCAACTGCCATCAACATCATCTTAGATCTGATATAATTCAAACTTCTCCAGAAAATGGTGTAATTTCTTAGAACCACATATTTGAACTGGAAGAAGTAAGAAGTAGCGTACTTGGAATTCGAAGAGACAGAATTATCCTGTAGAGCCTCATTCTTCAACGTATGAATCATTTCACTAACAGTTCTCTCAGTGTTTTCGTACTCAGAAGAATTCTTCCAGATTTCATGCCAGTCATCATTCACAGTTGCAGTTGCACCTGCACCAATAGCCTCTAGGATATACTCAGCAGGATTTTCTCTTTCGTCACAATGTCTAGCACCGTTTCTTTCAAAGTATTCAAGGACAGTAGATGAGTTTTCACCGATATCGCCAAAATAGACAGTTTGTCCACCTTTCTTCAACAATAATAGTCTGTCAAATTGTTCGAATAGAGTAGCTGAAGGTTGATGGATGGTACACAAGATGGATTGACCGGCTGCGGCTAGTTTTCTCAAAAGTTGGATAATGGCCCATGACGATTGAGAATCCAAACCAGAGGTAGGTTCATCTAAGAACAGTAACAAGTCAGGCTTGGCTGCTAATTCCACACCAATAGATAACTTCTTTCTTTGTTCGACATTTAAACCGTTACCAATGTCACCAACTAAGGCTTCAGCATAGTCCTCCATATCTAACACTTGAATAATCTTCTCCACGTAATCCAGTTTCTCAGCATCTGGGATATGTTGAGGACGACGCATTCTAGCAGAAAAGATCAGCGACTCTCTAACAGTTAGCTCAGAAATGTGAACATCTTGTTGTTGAACATAACCAGTACGTCTCTCAAAACTTGCGTCAATTGGATGACCATTGACCAACATATCACCAGTAATAACACCAACGTTTCTTTGGGCTAGGGTGTTTAACAAAGTAGTCTTACCAGCACCAGATTCACCCATTAAGGCAGTTAAAGTACCTGGTTTACAGTACCCACTGACATTGTCTAAAAGTCTACGCATACCACCGTCGTAAGGGATGGTGAAACATACTTCCTTCCAAATAAAAACACCCTTAGACTCCAAATCTTCAAACGCTTCTTCAGCAGAAGTATTACCACTAGAATATCTTTCCTTTAACTCAAGGCTGTTTGAAGATTCAGAGGTTTCTTCGTCTTCTCTGACTTCGAATCTCTTAGCACCTTTTTTAAAGATAATGGCATCACCGTAAATCTTAAGAGGGTTTTTAAACTCAGTGATCAAACATTTAAGAGTAATGTAACCAATTAAGAAGCACCACATAATACCAAAATTTCTCCAGGTATGTTTGTACTCGTATTGAAATTGTTGTTTCAAATAATCATCACCTAAAACATAAGATTGGCCCGGTTTAGACCCCACAAATGCACAAACACGATTTTCTTCAGAAACATTTTCATAGCCAGGGCCAGTTGGAACCAAAGTCCCGCCACAATTCATATGTCTTCCATGAAACTCAGCGTTCAACATGGCTTCGAAAGCGTATCTAATTGGTAGCACGTATGAAATCCACTTAAACCATGGATGCATCGAGGGTAGTTGGATCATATAAGTTGAGTATAACGAGATAGCCATCATAACAATACCTGCAATGGAGTTAGCTTGTGCATGAGTATCACAAGCAGCAGCAATCATTTCGAAAAGACCTGTGATGGCTTCCGAACACATTGTTAAGAACAGGTAGACTCTGAAAAATGTAGCAGCAGTTCTGTTTAAATGAGAAAGGAAGAAAATAATGATTAAGAAGCAGGTCAACCCGATCATTCTGAAGGGGAAAGAAGCTAATGTGCTACCTAAAGCTTCAGCAGCAGGGTGGTAAAGAGAGTAACCTTTTTGTTTCTTTAGAATTGGCCTGTGCTCAAACGATATGTTAGCTAAACCAATCAATGAGTAATACAACAGACAGAAGTAAAGAACACCGCCTCTGGTGAACGCACCATTTGTAGAAGATGGGGAGTTGTAATATAATGAACCGGAAATGAAAGATTGAATGATAGCGGCAACGATATTAATAACCGTGTGACTACTGTTCCCACTGATTTTATTAACACCACGAATGGTACACAATCTAACTTGCTCCCAAAATGATACAGTGTAGTAAGACTTCTTTCTTGCATATTTGGATTTTTCCTCAGCCATGGATTCGTTGTATATAGCCCTGGTCCTCTCAGTGTCGACTTCGGATTTATATCTAGCAATATCTTCTTTCAATAACTTGAATTCCTCAGATTTTTGCCAGAAGGCTTCAAATTCATCAGCGGTACGTGGCACTTTATGTTCATAGCCTTTTCTAATAATGTGAAGACCCTGTGGATCGGTTAGAGCAGTCAAAAATTCAGCAGTGGCCTGTCTTTCTGGACAAATGAAGCCCATGTTGTAAAAATAGTCCTTGGCATCGTTGATATTACCAAAGTAGATTTGTCTACCTTTATAAAGAACGGTGACTTTGTCAAAACAATCGTAAATGTTTTCACTTGCTTGGTAAATGGTAACAAAAGCTGTAGACCCCAGTAGGTTAGTCATAATTCTAATTGCCTGAGCATATTCCAAAGCTGTCGATGCATCCAAACCTCTTGTAGCGTTATCCCAACAATAAATGGAGCCTCTGGCAGCTAGGGCCTCAGCGATAGAAACACGCTTTCTTTCACCACCAGAAACACCTCTAACAAAATCATTCCCGACTTTGGTATGGTATGTGTGTCTCAGCCCAAAAATAGTGGCATAAAGGTCTCTAGTGGACTCTATATATTCTTGTCTAGTGACATTGTTCACTCTTTTGGCTGGTGTCTTACAAGCAATGGCAAAATCCAGCGTCTGTTGGACAGTCAAATGAGGGAAATGGACATCTTGTTCACCGTTGTAAATGACATCTGCCTTATAGTTTTTCATCATCTCATCCTGTGGGATACCATCGTAAGAGACCTGGCCAGTAACCCCACCTGCAAATGCGCTTGTCTCCCCTGCAGTAACTTTTAATAGTGACGAACACCCGGCCCCAGGTCTACCTAGAACAAGGACCATTTCACCGGCTCTTGCTACACCATTAACGTTCCTCACGATCTCCTTCATGGGAGCTTTCCCTTTCTTATTTTTTATTTTCTTGTAGATAGTGTATGGCGCAAAAAGAATATTACCAAAAGTAGAGCCCTCTGTAGCACTGTTGTCTACACCGGAGGTCCCGACATCTTCCAACACTACACCAGCTTTTCTAATATGAATACCTTGTTCGTCGGCATCCTTCACAAAGCTCTTGAAGATAGCCTCTGCGTTGAACCCATCGTTATTAGTGGTCAAATAATCAAATGAACCACTTCTTGTAGTATGTCTAGACAATGCTTTGGCAAGAGATTCCACCTTAGAGACCACTTCAGGATCCATGGCGCTGCCAATGTGGCCGTTCGTGACCGACCCGTCGTGTGTGTGGTTGGTAAGCATCTTTGTTAATCTATCGCCATCTGTATCTCCGTTGTCTAGCTCCTTACCTCTGAAAGAGGCTGCGGACGAGGCATCAGAGTTAGATGATACGCTAATTTGATTAGGAGGTGCCATAACACTTATTATCGTAATTAGCTAATTCTATTGTTCTTATTTGCTGTTGCTGTTGCCTTTGCGAACTCTCTAACGTTTACTAATTTATTTTTTTTCTTTGCAAACAAGGAAGATGTTTAAATCAACACTTTACTCTGGTAGGTTTATTAGCAACAGGAGAACAAATAAAAATGCACACTTTACTTGTATGTGACGCTCAAAAGAATCTCGGTGTTTTTAATCTCACTTGCTCTTATATATACCCGCAAAGCGATCCGAGCTAGTTTATTTCTTTTGTCAGATGCGATGATCGTTGCCACGTTTTGGTTGTAATCAAAACAGTAAAACTTCGCATAAAAAACACCGTAGGAACCATTCACCCATGTTTTTGCTGTTTTACTAAGTAGCGATTTTGTGTGCACGTTCCGTAGTTCCGCGCATTTAAAATTTTCCCCTCTTATTTCCGTTTTCCACGGAGGATTTTTAACTCCTGAACTTTTCCGACAGACTACCAAAACCGCATACTTGTCTTGCACCCTCGTCTCCCAGGAAACGAACAAAGGAATAAAGAGCGCTAAGGTACACTATGGGTTGTTGCAATGAATGAAGGCTTAGCGGCTGTCCGCTCTCGCGTTCTTGCATGGTTAGTAATATCGCTCACAAATAATATAGAGTATACAGACGTTAAAGTGTTACAATTGTATACAGGGTGTAGGGATAGGTCCCTTACATGGCATTGCAAATAGTGTCCATGTGGAAAAAGTGGTAAGTTCCAACTAACAATCGTTTCAGCGGTTATTTTTTCCATAGGAGCGTGTATATGTCATATGTAGGCGGCTGTTTACTTGGTTCTGCCACTTGGTATCACGTGCCTTGTTTAATGGAAGGCAGCTTTTCCGGAGTACCTGTTTGCGCGGCTATAGCAGGGCAGTAAAACGACGCAGGAAGGTCCGTCCCGCGTAGCATCCGGGCGACATTCGGAACGCAGCACGGACAGGTCAAAAGCGGAAATAACATGTGCGATAGCCGGGTTTTGTAGCCGATAAGAGTCATTATTTCCATTTCCAAACGAAAAATCCGCGGATATCTTCTACGGAGCGGGAATAATGCAAAAAATGGCAGCCGTAGGGTCTCCACGGAAGCGCAGCGCGGAGGTCATGATAATCGGTTTAGATACGCTTATCAAAGATAGAAGGAGAGCTTTGTCATGACATATCGTTGCTATGATTGAGAAGGCACAGACGGCTGGATGTACAGGAAGTTGGCTGTGTGACTCCATAATTCTCTTATTCAAGTAAGGTTGTAGACGAAGCCGCCAACGCTCGGTTTGGAGACTATAATTGCAGTCTCCAACTCTGCATCCGAGATCGCTGGGTAATGTTTCTTATAGTAGCCATTGATCAATGCGGCCTTGACGGACTCCACGGCGCTACTGGGTACTAAATGGACAGTGCATCCGCCCCAGCCCGCGCCTGTTAGTCTTGATCCGTAGGAACCATTTTGTAACGCTAGCGAGCAAAGCTCGTCGATCTCTGGACAAGAACATTCGCAAAGATGCGTGCAGGAGTCCTGGCTCTCATTCATCAATTGACCAAACTCGTTGAAGAACTCTTCGTCCTTCAATTGGTCGTTATTCATCACTTGTAAGGCTTTTAGCACCCGTAGAGCTTCAGAAAATACGTGCTTGGCTCTTTCATATAGTTTCAAGACGTGGAAACGGACGGGGAAGACAGTCAAATACCCTCTAGCAAACTCCTCAACAGAACAATCAAGCGCCTGGGCGGCTTCTGCTACGGTAAACCCACCTTTGTGAGGGCCCAGTGCCTCCTCGACTAATCTTAATAACTCGGTCAATCTGTTGATCCCTTGAGAAGGGTCACCTTTCCATGGTTGTCGATCGCTCCCTGCATGGATGGCAAAATAGGCGTTCAAAAAATCTCTTAGATTTCCCTTTGGAATATCCGAATCCTTGTCATAAGTTAGAGCGACTCCGTATTTGTGAGCTAAGACGTTTGCCGCTACTATCACCTCCACGACTCTTAAGTTGTAATTTGTTGGTGCAGTCTCGTGCTTATTCGAGACTACAAGAGTGTTGGCAATGACAAAAGTGACATTCATATCTGGAGAGAATTTGGGGAATTGGAAAGGTGTATAATTCAATTCAGGTTTGAAATTTATGAATAAAGCATGCCCAGGTTGACCTGCAATTGAGGCAGCATGATCCATCCCACCGTTACTGACGCCAAGGAAATGTTCAGCGCTGACTGTGATCCGTATCAAGTCATGTTTAGACAATGGATAGTGTAATCCCATGTTAGCTTTGATGACAGCTAGGGTCACTGCGCATATAAACGCTGTCGATGAAGATAGCCCGCTACCCACAGGGATAGATCCGTTACAAAGGACCTCTAGCCCTTTCAATGGAGATGCGGAAAACTTCTGTGGGGAAACCTCTTTCAAGTAAGAATGAGCGACACGTAACCCACATTTGAAATAATTCGACCAATCTGAAATGGATGGGTCAATTGATACGTATGATCCATCTAGTGCCAAATCGAACTTACGGTTGGCAAAACGTGGGTCGATATTCGTTAAGGTTATTGAAGGGTTTCCCTCGTCGTTTGAAACTTTAACGACACAGGACATGTCTACTTCTATAGCCATTGGCAGGACAGAAAAGTCTGTGTAATCGATATGCTCGCCTATCAAGTTCACTCTGCCCGGAGACCTAGTAATAAAATCAGGTTCTGTTCCATAGATTTCTTTAAACTGGGCTACTAGCAATCCAGTTTTCTTCACATACCAGCGCGGGCACTCTTCGCTGTCAAATTGGTACGTAGGAACCTGCATTTCAATCTGTCAGTAAAACACGCTCAGGAGGTATGTAGAGCAAGCTGGTGCTTACTTAGATTCCACTATCTATTATGGGGGGAAATGGCCAAACTTCTACGTTAAAAACAACAATTTAACAGTTAAGAAAAAAGAAGCTCTTAATCAACCGTATATGTTAGGCTCAACAACACTTGTGATGGTGCTCTTCGTACCGTATATAACGTAACCTGCTGAGCTACCACAATAGCAGTAAAATTAAGTGTTGGTTTCCGGTTTATGTTTAAATATTATTTTAACTTTTTATAATGATGTCCGTGCCTATACCCACCTATTTACACCAACAGCTATAGTAAATGATGAAGTGCCCAGCATATATCAATGGCCTGCGGGGTATCACAGAGTTGGTGATATTTCACTAGGTTTAATTCATAGCCATCGCTGAGCGAAGGTTTTAATTAATGTACAAAAATTATACGAAATGATGTCTATAATTCTATGTGGCTCTTTCTCAGGGTCTAATTCCTTCTCATCTTGTTCTTTCTTTGGTAGTAGCCATTCTCGTCACGTTCGTGCTTTCTCTTTTCTCTAGATCTGACATGCTTTCTGATCTTCTTTTGAGCTGCAAGATCAGGTGCATTTACCGCAAGGATTGACCTCTTGGCTCTCCTCTCTGTTCTCCGTTTAATAACCTCTTGTTTGACGTTCGTGTATGCAGCAGTGAAGGTTGCCGTCGTCAGCTTGTTTTCCAACAGCTGGAAGCATTCTTGTGCCAAATTGCTTAGCTCTAATTGTTGTTCAGTGAGATTGAATTTATCGTTTTCCAAGTACATGAAAAGAGCTATGATAAATTTCTCGACTTCTGATTCTAAGACTTTCTCCTCTAATAATTGTACCAGCAAGGAGAATAGTTGAATGCTGGACTTTTTGGACATAAATGAGTCATTAGGATTTTCCTCACTTCTGATTATACCGCCAATCCTAGAGATCATATATCCTAGACCGCTCGAGTATTTAATGGCTTGCTCATCGCTCGAATCAGCGGTCTTTGAATAGTATGGAGCATTCACTTCTTGCCATTTAGCGGCAATTTGGACTAGCGTTTTCATAGAAATTGACGCTAAGCTCTCCGGTATAGATGGAGCGGCCAGTTGATGTAATACTCTTGATGCAATCAACTGTAGTTCTGGGCCATCAAATGGCACTTTAAATTTGTCAGTATTAGCTACTAGAACGCTTACTATCTTACCAGCTACTTCACGAACCCACATATGGGGGTATAGTAGGCATAAAATTGTTTTATCCCAAATTGGCCGATGTTCAGCTTCGTAAAGTTCATCAGAATCTTCCACAAACGTTTGCAGAGTATTCAATGCAGTATAGATAGAGTCCCACTGGGAATCAGAACCTATTTGAGTTTGCGAAAGGATGATTCTAATTCTGTTTAGAGTGAAGTTTTTAATGTCTTCATTCTTGTCAAACCCCAAAGTAGATAGATATAATTTGGACACTCTCAACCCTAGACTACCGAAGGCTGGGTTGTCTGTCTGTCTTAACCACGATTGGATGTATTTTTCTATTTTCTCTACACTAGCTTGGTCAAGTTTCGAGAGCATATTTTGTAAGACTAAGGCCGCCATCTCACGACATCTTGAGGAGTCATCGTTGAAGAGAACGTTAGCTAAAGCGACAAAAAATGAAGAAGAGATTCTTGATAGCAACTCGCTACTTGATTTATTCACAATCAGATTAATTAGTTCCATGACCGACTGCCTACCGTCTTGTGTTGGGTACTGTAGATTGTTAACCATAAATTTAAATTGCTTCTCAAGTCTTCCTTTACTTTGGTCATATTCCATCAAAAATTGATAGTACACGCTTCTAGAGACATCTCTAATTTCTTTAGAATGGTTTGTAATCATAATGTCTCTGACTGTACCCATAACATCGTATATTTCAGGTAACATAATATGCTTAGATACCAGTGCTCTCAAAAATCCAAATGCAAGGCCCTGTTTAGAAGGTTCATTTAAATCTGGGATCAATTTGCTTAAGACATAACTTAAGGCAGAATCCTTAAGCTTGATATCTTTGTGACGGATAAAGGCAGAGAGAAATTTCAGCCCGAATTGACACAACTCATTAGATGTAGATGGAGTATCTTTGATGATTTGCAAGATTTTTCTAGCGCAGTTTTTGAATAATGGTTCAGATTCTTCAGAAAATTCTAATCGGACAATAATCACCAGGACCCGTAAAGTACTCATCAAAACAGCTTCGCTATCTGAAGTCATTGAGTCCTTAAGTAAAGGAATAAACCCCTCTAAGTACCCAATACTTAAAAGCTCTCTATGTTTGGTAATCACAGTCCGAAGTAGATCTAAAGCAAATTTTTGAATAGTGAAGCGGTACAGCGAATTCTCAACCTGAACGGTAAGGTTCTTATACTTTAAATCTACCAAGAAAAAGTCATCCTTAGCAGTGGTGTCTGGCTTCTTGCCTCTGTTGGCTTTGGGGACTGTAGGCACTGCTGCACTTTCAAAGATCTCATAACTTAGTTTCAAGGAGTCAACGGAGTTGGCAACCTCATTGCGGCTTAGACCTGTAGTAAATCTCCGTAGTAGCTCATCAAGTTTCTTCTGGTTCTTAAGATTAATTCGTTCGACCAGTAAAGCTTTCACAGGAGCAAGAAGGTCAGAAAAGTATGGCAACGAGATGTTAGTAGCCAGAACTTCCCCAGTATCATAACTTCTGTTGTGTTTAACTTCTTTCATCTTCGTATTATAGTTGTCAGAGTCTTTTTCCTGGCCTGCACCTCCAAATATATCTTCCATTATAACACTCATGATCATAGACGCAGTCTGATCCAAGTCAGTGGGTTTGAGGATGCTGTCTAGTGATCTCAATATATGATGAACAGTAAAACTCAAAACATGAACTTGTGAGCCTCTCTGAAGAGCAGATTTCAACTCTTTGATGATAAAGGATAGGTAAAGTGGTCCTAGGTTCACAGTTACCTTAGCCAAAGTAGCCCTGACAGCATCACGTAACTCTTCTGATTTACTACGCAACACTTGGCACACTTTGGTCAAAACACCAGGCAACAAGCTTGTTAAGGAGTCTTCCGGTAATCCCATAATAAAGTTAACCAATGCTTCAGTTAATGGAATTCTTGCTACGATTGTCTCTTCATCTCTGGTTCCCAGGATCTTTGTCAATGAAGGATACAATTCTGAAACAACAAATTTCTCAGGATCGTCTATTTTCTTTGGGAATTTAGTTAAAGTTGGACTGTCTACAATTCCATCTCTTTGGTTTTTCAAGGATACTTTTAGAGAAAGTGATATTTGGTTAATTAATAATACCGAGCTCTTTAGCATCTTAGGTTTGGTTTTCAGAAGTGAAATATACCGACGTAGTAATGCTCGGTATTGGTTCCAGCTCACATGATTAGATAACTTACCGATTGTAAGTAATGTTTCATTTCCGACATTACGGTATTTCTCTTCTTCAGAGAAGACATAATGCTCTATCATAGGTATTAGATAGTGTGAAATATTGAAATCGAGTAATTGCGGACCAAAATCGCTTAGTCTTTTGATGGCTCTTTGACGACGATGAATTTGAACATGATTAATGTTAGTGAAGAAGTTGGCATCTTCATCTCCGTTAAATAATAGGATATGCATGTCCTTAAAATCATCGAAGAACTTGGCATGTTCAACAATATATGCAAGAATGTTGATATATTCTGTTTGAAATTCGTCCATATATTTCCTCAATCCATTTCTAATAGCTGGTAGTAAAATATCTTTCATCATCTGTATTGAAATCGAACAATCTGTGGTAGTTGCTTTCAAATTAATGAAATCAACAAATTTTTGCAAAGTGTGTGAAGCATTGTTTCTGATGGCAAGTTCTTCTTTGTCGTCAATAAAGTATAAGCACGAGTGTACAATAGGCAACCATTCGATTTCACTTATTTCGGTGTATTGCTCTTCTGTAAACACTTTAAAGGCAGGAAGTATCCTTGGGAAATCGTACTCATTTACACGTTTGTTAGAGTATGAGTTAATATTGTTCAAAAATATTGCCACCAGTCTTAAATGCGGATGTTTAACAGTAAGTTTCTCCATAACATTATTTAGAGATAATCTCAGATCTCTTTCTTTTAAAGTGGAATATAATTTCGAAATGACTCGGTATAGAGGCTCGATTTCCTGCCATTCACAGTCGTATTCAGCCACTAGAACACTTAGCACCTTTAGAATTTTAACGACATCATCTGTTTTGAGGCTCTTGACATTCGTGTCTAAAATACTAGGTAGAGACTCTAAGAAGTATTTCTTTGATTCATGGTCTTGGATGAATCCAGATTCAGTTAAGTTTAATAAAATAAGTACCGCAGTAGAAATTATACTGGGGTCTGAAATTCTACTGAACAACTGAGGCAAAATTTGCAAACATGTACTTGCAATCAATGTGATCAAATCTACGTACTCGTCTGAGGTTGAAGGCGTCTTCACTAAATTCAAAGAACCCTCTAAAATAGTGGCTACCACTGAATCTTTCGCCATTGGATGGGAAAGTGTTTCCATCAGAGCTTTTACAACCCCAAAGTCTCCATAGTAAAGGAATTGATAAAAATTCTTGTGACTTGTCCAATATATTATCATTTTCAATATAGAAGAAGGTTGTTGCAAATTTTCATTTGCGAACAATTCTAAACGGGGGCTTACTACCAAATCGAAAATTGGCTTAATAAAGTTGTCCCAAGGCAAATCATTTTCCATATATTGAAATATCAAGTTTAGACATTTCAGAGAAGCTTGCCTCAAAGTTGATATTACTTTGCCCAAACTAGCATCATCCTTTACATAGTTATGCGCTTCGTAGGCCACATGAACTGTATAAATAAGAGGCAAAATAACTGATTCGATCGCATTGGGAAAATCAGAGCGTACAGACTCCAAAGTCGCATTGAAAATAGTGACAAAGCCCAGCATTCTTTTCATAGCTCTCGTTGTAATCTTTCCAGGATCTATTTCCATTCCAGAATCGAAAAAATACGCGTATTCAAATCCATTGCTTCCTAATTGTAAAAATTCTTTCACGAAATTCTCATCAAAATGCGGTAGGACACCTAGCACAGCGACCTTTCTTCCTCTCTTGATACCACTAGTTACAGGTGTTTGTGCTCTGCCGAATAATATCCGTAAGACAACCTGTGTTAACTCTGTTCCCCGCATCTCTTCCTTCAATTGAGAATGAGCAACAGCAAAGAGACTTGTTGTTTCATCTTTGAAAAGGGTATCATCTAGCAGATTCTTAAGATTATCTCTGTATTTGTTCAAAACTGGGATTTTGAAGGCAAAAAGAGCATTTAAAGCTAATTTCTGAACCTCTGTATTTCTACTTCCCAACAAGACAAGCAGCCTCTGATAAACTTCATCTTTCATGTACATGGAGTTTGTGTTACTGAATTTTGAGAAGATTTTTAGAAGAGAGTTCCTATCAGATTCCATCCACTCTGAAGCATCGTATGCGAAAGCTATAGCTTTATCATGTTGGGCTTTAAGTTCATCAGACTCATTTTTGTTGAATAGATATGGAACCAGGTCTTTGGAATTTTTTTCAGCTAATGAGGGGATTTGAAGAATCAACTTCAATATTTGAGCTCTAGAAGCTCTAGGGTAATTCAAATTCCCACGTTTATCTTTTGATAATTGCAAAATTGAACTGCCTGGGTTATTATATGTCACCCAAATATGTCTTGTGAGAGATAAGTTCCCTTGCAACCTGTCCACTTGAGAGTCCCAAAGGGCAATAGGTGGGTCAATATCCATGAAGTCGTCGCCATAACGAAGTTCGTAAGTTTTATCAGGAGCATTTAGTAATATTTTAATAATTTCCCAGTTCAATAAAGGATCCTTTCTATACAGCTCTGGCATAATTTCGTAAACACCCTCCCATAGAGGCGAGAACCGAACTAGAAGCAATCCTAACATAAACTTGAAAAAATATTCTCTTGCGAATTTGTCAGGTGTTTCCTTTGCCATTATTTCTCCCATGGACCTTATCCTAGCGGTCATGCTACGAGCGTTGTCCAAAGTTAAAGGTATTTGGCATAGAATTTGACACTCTTCTAAAAGTCTTGGTACTTCGATGTTCTGTAATACAAGCAGCCTTATCAATGATGATACAGTTTCAGATCTGATATTGATATCTGGTAATAAAAGATTGTCTGTTAGTTCTTCCATTAACTTATTGCAGTCTTTGAACGTCGATATGAAAGTTCCATCGATATCTACACAATTTAGAATCCTGTTAAACCCTTTCATAAAATGCAGACTATTTCTAAGACTTGGAACGTATGCGCGTATCAATTCTAAAAGCTTTAGCAGATGATCCTGAGACGGTATCGATACAACGTTTAATAGGAATCCAAGTATATCTCTTTTTATGTCTGCATCTTCTCTTTCGTTAGAATCGCTAGCTAATATATTCTCAGCGACAACATATAACACATCGAAGTTGTCGGCTGTAGAATAATTTAGTAAAGCAATGTGCCAGAGGGTCTCAACATTCGACAGTTTGTTGGACTTTAGTCGTACTAATATGTCTTTGGCATATTCTTCTGGAATTGTAACATTAAATTTTGTAGATAAATTGATCTCTATTTCTAATAAAAATAGAGAAATCTTGTCAGCATAGGATCCGCAATTACGGTTGATGTACTCTTGTAAAAATTTGCCTCCACTAAATGACATTGTTTTTTCTCTTGAATTGTTGTAAATTACGTCGAAAAAATCCATAAAGTGTTCTGGATATACTTTGATATAATGTTCAAACATTTTCTTGTGCAGTTTTGTTAAACACCTAACGTCAGCGTTACGCAGTAATAAACTGAAGAGATATGCAGCTTTATCTGGGGAAATTGAAGTAGTATTAGGGTGGTTCAATAATAGTTCTATCAATTCAGTAACTTTCCCCCAATCTTTAATCTTCTTCCCACTCTCGGAGAAAATCATTACTGATAGTACAACAACTATATCATTCAGACGGAAAGTTTCAATTTTTTCGTTTAATAATTGTAATGTTGAATCATATATGGGGGCCAAGTTTTCCTCATCAGCATACCGGGCAACGTTTACCCAAAGGTCACCCAAGAGAGGAATAGACTCCTTGGCAACGTCTTCTTTAAAAGAACACTCTATGATTGTCTTCATTATAGGTGCCGATTTTGAATATAGAGCACCAGTGGTAGAAGTCAAAGTCTCTGTGAATAAAGTCAGTAAACCTGCATTTAAGTTCTGAGAATCTCTTGGCGTAACTAATTCATTTAAGACATGGTCAATAAAAGCAGGCAGTTTTTTAATTGATATCTTTCTGATGAGAAAGGATAATGCTTCGGCAGAGAATCTTGATATGTAATCTTTAGTGTGAGATAATAGTGGGAATAATAAATTAAACGTTGGAATCAAATCATCACTCAAAACTCTAGACAGATATTTGAAAATGTAAGCCAAACTGTTAAACCCCCACTCAAAGACATCAGTAGATTCAAACTCTGCAGCGCTCTCTAATAGTTTTACTAAAGAGGTAATAGCCCCGGCGTAGTAAGGAACAAAATCTGGACCTAGATCATGGCAGAATTGTGCCAAGAGATCTAACAATGGTTGTAACGACCTCTCTTCATGTCTATCAATGTACTCAATCAATGTGTTGAAAATTTTCTCGCTATGGTACAAAATCTGAGGTAATGTCTGGACAATGCTTTCAATTTCATTAGCAAAATCAGTGAATCCAGCACTTAAATTGGTATCTTTCCAATGCTCAAAGGATGCAAAAAGATGGGAGGTCTCGACATAATCATGCACCCTTTTATTTAAATTCCTAGCAGGCTCAATTCTGACCTCATCGATCCGAGCTCTAAAAGAAGAGTAAGTGTACCTTTTCCCACTTTTAGTGGTCACCTTTTGTTTAGCCATTTGTGAAATCTGACTTCAAGTGGAGAAATTGCACAATAAAATGCACTGGTACTATCCGACTATTTCCAACTCACACGGGAAAGGTATCTCTTTCTCTTGATAATGGCATGTTTTAAATACTAAATAGAAAATTTTTGAAAGCTCATCGCAAATTTTTTTTAGCGATGTGATGATCTTTCTTTAACAGAAGAAGAAAAAAAAACATATCATTGTTAATAAATGTCCACGGCTATATTTAAGAATGGTAAAGGTATACAAACAAAGTAATATTTTGATAAAGATGCTGGTAAATGTGGGCTCGAACATGACGAGCAGCGGAGTGTTGTTAACTCCTATGCGTTGTGGTGCTTAGGCAGCGATGAATTTCTCAAATAAGGCTGTCTTGGGTATTATAGAGATATCTTCAAAGGGTTTAGATTGTTCCAAGTCAATGCAATCAGCAGTAGCCAGGGAAAGGATTTCGAAAAAACTCTTACTGGCTTCCGCTTTTGTCACTGGAGACTTCTTGTCTATGATTGTCTGAAAACTGATCCTGTCATTTGAGTTGCTCTCTGCTCTGATTGCCTCTGCCATCATCACTGTCCTCTTCGACGAGACTTCTGCTGCGTTCAAATTAACCTGAGAGCCCGTCTCTATTATTGGCTCAGTCTCTATACCATCTAGAATTTGAGCATTGTTTTGCACGTCTTCTTCCATCTCTTCATCACCTTCATTCATACCGTTGGAACGTTGTTCTATGGCAATGAATGGGTCGCTATTGTCAGCGTTGTCTTCGTCTTTGTTTAACTCGTTATGCAATCCAAGGGCGCTGTCGTCTAAGCCTAGCGTGATGTTAAACTCAGGCGCTTCTAATTCCTCGTTGTCTACATCATCTACTTGTTCTTGCTGTTGATTGTCAAGCCTTGGTCTTTTCTCTGTGGTGAACATGGAAACCAAATTATCGATTACAGAAGTGGGTAGATAATTCAATTCTTCTAAAATCATTTCTGCCCAATCTCTCTTAGTCTTCTTATTCGATAGTGACAATTGTTGATCTCTACTTATATGAGTCGAATTTGCTAAAGTTCGGTTACCTTTCATGATTTCGTTCGGTAGTTCAGAATCCTTATCGTTTTGAATTTGAAACACATTCTTCAATTGGCTACGCTCGACTCTTGATCTCTTGGTTTCTTTTACCCCATTAGCTTTTTGATCTCTCCCTAGAGGCTCCACATCGCTATCCTGGTCCTCCTCTACGATATCGAGATCAAATCCAAAATCTGTTGGTTCGGTAATGTTTAAACCCTCCTCTGCTCTCCTACCTAATTCGATAGATTCATCGCCATGGATACCTAGGTCCCAATTCACTTCATCTAAATTGTCTTTCTCTGCTACATCAGCAGCAGCAACATCTCTCTGCGTCTCGATTAAGTCATCCCGTGTATCTTTAGAGCCCATATGATTGTTTGCGGTTGTTTGTGTACCTTCATTCCAAGTATCAGATTTATTTTGATTATTAGCATCGATATTTGGATCTGTCAATTCAAAATTCAAGTCTAAACCAGAGGAATTCCCCATATCATCATCGTGATGGAAACGTCTACCTACTTCTAAAGAATCATCCCATGGCATTCCAAATATATCTTGTGATTCTGTCACTGCTGATGTAGGAGCTGCGCCGGTGACCCTTCTTCTCATGTCATTCACATCAGCAGACCAACCTTGTGGACCCTTAAGATCCTCTATAGAAACGCTCCTTAAAAAATCTAATGGTGGAAGGGACAGGACTTCCTTTTCAGTCACGGTGTCTTCTAATATCAGATGGTTCACATTGGCTATAGTAGTACCTGTTTTGCTGATCGTCACATTGATATTATCACTAACTTTAAACAAAGAACTGATCTTGATCAGCGTTTCTTTAATATCAGATAAAAGAAACCCGGCCTGTTTAGAATAAACTCTCACAATCCCATGTAATAGTTCTCCAGACGTCCTCAGAGTTATTTGTTCGATAGAAGAGCCTGAAATCTTATTGATTTCATCAATTGACTCGGTAATACTTGTTTGTAAATATGAATTCTTGGATAGCTTTGAGGACATGTTGGCAGCAAGCCATATCTGGGCCAACGGACCATTGTTGGAGGCAATTTTCACCACAGCTGGCTGATTTGAATTAGACATCTCTCTTGAGCAAAAAAAAAATATAGCAAATGTTCAGACCAATTGAGAATCACTCTTTCGTTGTAGTAGTGTTTTCGATGATGGACAATGCCTATGGCATATCACTTTAACCGTGGCGCGTGTGTATATATATACGCCTGTAGGTGCTTGCGGGCAGTAAACAAATACACATCTACATAGCTTCGACGAACGCGTCGCCTAAAGTGAAAAGCGCGACTTTTGGACAAATATAAAATCTACGTAGCTTTTTTCATTAATCCACATGAATGTATACAAAATTAGTGAAACACGGTCCCCTCGATGAGAGATCACCTAACACCCTGGAGCTTATTTCAAAGCAGCTTGTAACTCTTCCAACACGTTTACTTGGATCTCTGCTGTGGCTTGCACAGTTTCGTCCTGGCTATTCAGTCTCCCCTTGGCTTCAGACAATAATGAGGCTACTTTCTCGGAAGAAAAGGCTTCCAAAGGAAATGCCTCGACGGCAGTGATGGAAAGCGTCGAGTCTGGTTGTACTGTAGCAAACCCTCCAGAGACAAAGTATTTCGAAGCTTTTGAAGATTCTGATTCAATTATCTCAACAATACCAGGGTTTAGCTGTTCCGCGATGGGGACATGATCAGCTAGTATACCGACTTGGCCCGATTTGGCAGGCAGGTTCACTTGCACAACCGGTTTATTGAAAAAGAGTGTCTCATGAGGCAGTGAGAATTGCAACTTCAACCCCGAAGTGGCAGCCTTTGTTGCTTCGGCGTAAAATCTCTTGCCAACCACGTTTCTTCCTGCTACCAAACGTAACATCTCGATCTATCACTACCTGAAGACTTATTCTTGCGTACCCAAGTCTCCTTGAATATACACTGTACTATACACTCAAACTCAATATATAATATCCTTTACCAAAAGGCAGCGGAAAAGGTAAAAAAAAGAGCAATACACCAATCAGCTACGGTTACCCGAAGACAAAAACAATTCTCGATGCTGATTGGTCAGTTACAAAACAATATATATCCAAGCTGGCGGCCAAATAGTTTAGCCGTTTCTAATACCGAGTTGCAATTCTAGAGTTCTCCAGGGGGTTTCTTAGTAGAAACGTTAGAGCAATTCGGCTGTCCAGTTTGGCACGACACGACGTCACAAGCAACCCCCAGGTAAACGGATGGACAAAACATAAATGGTGTGGCAGACATACCAATAAAAGAAGAGAAGAGAAGGTAAACCAGCCGCCTATTTATACCTTTTCGCCAGGACTGCCGAGAACCGCCGAGAACCGCCGACCCATTTAGCCGCCATGCCCTACCCCGACTTTGCAATCATTTCCGTAACAGGATATCTGGTCACATGACAGTGTTTTATGTCGTTACCCGGCTCGTTCTGGATTTTTCGCTGTTCTTGCCTGGTGCAGGGCGTATTTTTCAGGCCGGTCTGAACACTTCGCGTGCAGTAATAGTCAACTGCTGTGCCACAAACTACGCGTGGGTTCATCGATATTTAGACGTAGGCAGCGTTTAAAGGAATAATTTAGTGTTATGGCGGTTCCCAAGCACGTACAGAGTATATAAGCAATAGGTATAGAGTAACTACTTGCAAAGGAACTTACTACTCTTTGCCTGGTATTTTTCTGTGACATATTTTCTTTGTAGCCTTGTTAAGTATCTATAGATCAACCAATATAAACCATGTCCGCCAAAGCCGAAAAGAAACCTGCCTCCAAAGCCCCAGCTGAGAAGAAGCCAGCTGCCAAGAAAACCTCTACTTCCGGTGACGGTAAGAAGAGAACGAAGGCTAGAAAGGAAACTTACTCCTCGTACATCTACAAAGTGTTGAAGCAAACTCACCCAGACACTGGTATCTCTCAAAAATCCATGTCTATCTTGAACTCCTTCGTGAACGATATCTTTGAAAGAATCGCCACCGAGGCCTCCAAGTTGGCTGCTTACAACAAGAAGTCTACCATCTCTGCTAGAGAAATCCAAACCGCTGTCAGATTGATCCTTCCTGGTGAATTGGCCAAGCACGCCGTTTCTGAAGGTACCAGAGCTGTCACTAAATACTCCTCGTCTACTCAAGCTTAAGTGGCTTGGAATAGGGTGAGCATGAACGTTCTTCCTTTCAATTGCATGATTTTAACTGTATATTTTCATATATTTCAAATGTATTCATTTTCAATTCTATAATACGATTCCAAGTTGATTCTCCACGAAATAGTTCATCTCAAGAGGTATAAAGATTAATTGCGTACCACTTATAAACAAAAAAAATGTACATATACTTTAGATGTGATCAAAAACCTACTTCTCATTTCCAGTAGACATTGTTCTTCATAATCCATATGCTTTCTTTTCGTCCGGTTTCAATGATTTAAAGAAAGGTTTTGGAGGGATGCAGGCGCCAAGGGCTCTTCTAGCGTGACTATTCATATATTTTAGCCCCAAGAGGTAACTTGTATTGACCCAGCCAAAACCTTCCTTCGCAACACCTTTGAAATCAGCACCTTGGTTACCGTACTCTGCTTCAACACGATGAGGGTCTGAAGCTCTTGTCACGTCGTATTTCTCCACAACAATCCCGTTGTAATCGACAAAGGCTTTGGTCATCATATATAGCCATCTGTATGATAGTCTCGAAGCAATTTCCTTGAAACCATATTCTTCCAACCCTTTCCATGCCAGGATTTGATGAGGCGCCCAACCGAATGGGTAATCCCATTGTCTATATGGCCTATTCATGGATATTATACCCCGCGATGATTCCGTGCAGGCCACTATTCCTCCAAGAGCTTCTAATTTGGGCAAAGCTTTGTTAACCATGCATGCAGCTTGCTCCTTCGTAGCCAATCCAGCCCATAGAGACCAAAAAGTGGTGGCAGATTCGTATGAGGTCCGCTTCTTTTCAACAACGTTGTAGTCAAAGAAGAAACCGGCTTCATCGTCCCACATGTACTTATTGATGTTAGCTTTCCTCGTTTCAGAGTAACCAATCCAATCTTGTGTCGTCGTGACTTCTCCATCATTAGGGTCGGTATACTTGCCATCGCAGTACTGTTCGATGAAATCGGCAATATCAACTTCATATTTATAAAGCAATGAGTTCAGGTCGATATTGCCCAAGTATGCGCAGACACCTTCGAACCTGTAAGTGGTATCATGACCAGACTCTCTCACACCTCTATCGTGTAAGAAAAATTCATCCAAGTCGGGTTCGATAATTTCTCTATCGTTGTACATCTGTCTCAATTCTTCAAAAGTGCAGCTGTACTTCTGGATGTATGGCAACAGGATGGTATCAAAATGGTCCGGTTCGGTCTCCGGTGGAATCCCAAGCCCATCGGGATGGTAGCATGAAAGCCCACTTTCAGGGTCGTATCTTGGTTTTGCCATCCAAACTGTCTTATACTCCTTGATAGCAGCTTTGAATGCTCTCTTCAAGAAACTTATAGCGCTTGGATTATTCTTACCACCGATTCTTTCGAAGATGATATTTGCCATGTCAGTCAAGAAAGGTGGCTGAGATCTACAAAGGTAGTAACTTCTATTGGCATTCAAGATCTTCCCATAGTGTTCTATCTCGAATATGAAATGCTCCACCATACCTCTTGCGACGTCCAGTTTGTTACTCTCTAAGAGCCCCAAAGCGATCATATACGAATCCCAACCGTACAGCTCATTAAACCGGCCACCGGGGACAGCGTAGGGATAACCGATCAACGATTTCTCACCTGTGGATGGGTTTACATGCTCTTCCATAGCCAGTGCCAATAGACCGGGAGTCCTATTCAGGGATTTCACATACTCCGGTGTGATATCCTTTGGTAAGTACTCCACTTCTAACTTCATAGAAGGGTTCATCTGCGATGCCTGAATGTAAAACTCGTATTGTTCGGGACAGTCGTGTGGGACGTAGATTCTAGGGTTCTTCGCCTCAGGGGTGTCGATCTTTGAGTCACTGGCGATTTCACCAATGTTGTGCAAATCGATCCTCCTGGTCAAGTTGTTCCAAAACTGGTTCGTGATTAACCTCGACAGCCTGTTCACCGGGTTCTCGTTGATCCGGGCTTCGTCTAAGAAAATCTGGCGCCGCCCAAAACTTTGTGCAATGGTCAACTCCTGTAACAGATTTGACAGCATGTAGGTGCCTCTCACGTTGACGTGCTTGTACCCGTTCGAGTTCGCAGTGCCCAGTTTCAACACTTTTGGACCGGTATCCTCGATGGTGATCTGGTAATTCCTATCTGTGTCCTCGCTAGCCAACAAATCCTCTAAAGTCTTATCGACATCCTCGATGAAAAAAGTACGGTTCCCTTTACTGCTGAGAGAACTGTCATCCTCGGACCCTCTGCGCTTCAATTGGTAGTTCTCTCCAACGTTTTTCTTGAAATCAGACACGTTACCAAACACACTCATTGTCCTGGTCCGAGTGAACTTATTCACCGGAACAGACTTCCCTGGCGCCGAGGGGGCCTGTGACGACGGAGCGGCTTTGCTGCTCCGTCTCACCCACCCGTGCTGCTTCCTAGGATCCGTCGCAGGACCGTAGTACACCTCAGCATTGGAAAACGGATCGTTAAACTCGCTCAAACTCGACATTCTCCTCGACCGTCTCGACGTGGTGCTCCCAGCACGTGTCCTGCTGGCCGACAAGCCAGGAATCGCGGCACTCAACGCACTCAACGGATCTGCCATAACTGTGGATTCAAATTCCGCTCAAACAGTATCTCTGTCTCTCTGTCTCGCCTGTAACCAAAAATCTCAGTGAACGGGCAGGCGGGCAGCGTACAACATCTACTATAGTACCAAAGGGTCAACTGGTACAAAAGCAATGGTCTTGAAGCTCGATTTTGTCCAGTGACACCAGGTAAAAGGGGCACACTATAGGTCGGAACATATATCTCTCATTTATATATAGTGCCACCAGGACACAGATTCCCACCCAAACGGGCCAAAATCGTAGTGGACGGTGTTTAGGGGAAGGGCGGATTACCGCATCCGGGCGGTGTAGCCCTGGGTGCAAGCCCTGAGTAGCCCTGGGTACAAGCCCTGGGTAGCCCTGCGTGCAAGCCCTATTGTACCCTACTCGACAACCCTATTTGCCCTAACTACATACCCTGATTAGCCCTACTCATCAGCCCTATTATCACGTGCTCCCATCACGTGCTTCCGTTTGCCATGATGTGCAAATTTTTTTGTCCCGCGGACGAAATGGCCGGAGGCTTCCCACGGTACAAAAGATAGATTCTGTATTTATCGAATGGTGTGAGACCCACCCGGTGGTTGGCCCATTGCTTGCCCTGTTTAAAGAGAGCAGCGTATATACCTGAGCCCCTTGAGAATGAGTGACGAAGTGAAGAAAGTGGAGACCAGCTCGGAAAGCGGCGTGAAGCCACCTTCCTCTGCAGTCTTTTCCATGTTTGGTGGTAAGAAAGACGTGAAGAAGGAAGACAGTGAAGACAAGGCGGATGAGGAGGAGAAAGCCGAAAAGAAGGACGAAGAAGATGTCGAGTCCCCAGATGTGCATTTTGAACCCGTGGTACATTTGGAAAAAGTGGAAGTGAAGACCAACGAGGAAGATGAAGAAGTGTTGCACAAAGTTAGAGCCAAATTGTTCAGATTCGATCCTGAGAACAAAGAATGGAAGGAGAGGGGTACCGGTGATTGTAAATTCTTGCAAAACAAGACGACAAAGAAAGTGAGATTATTGATGAGAAGAGACAAGACGTTGAAAGTCTGTGCCAACCATATCATTGCTCCAGAGTACGAATTGAAGCCTAACGTCGGGTCTGACCGTTCGTGGGTGTACGCTTGTACCGCAGACGTCGCCGAGGGCCCTGCCGAGGCCTTCACCTTTGCCATCCGTTTCGGTAACAAGGAAAACGCCGACAAGTTCAAGGAAGAGTTTGAAAAGGCACAGAAGATTAACGAAAAGCACTAGACTTCGTAAGATATATCCTTTGTAACTTACATATGCGGTACGTACGTAACTATTGAAGCATACATCGAGGCGTGCCCTCCCGTCCCGTTTTCACGCCGGCGGTAAGAAGAAGACAAACAGCAACGTTTGTAATGGGATCCATACCACTAACCATTTCAAATACAAACTGACCACCAGGTCAATTGGCCTGCCTCTCTTATAGCTCTTCAAGACACTGTCGGTAATGTACCACAGATGCAACGGTGTGAACGTTGAGGCCCGGTTGATGATTTGAACATGCGCAAAACATAGCATCGCAACAACGAACGCAGAGGTCACCATGATCAACGGCCTCAATGGTTGCCACGGGTACCTCCGTGTAAAATACAACACCGAGTATGGGAGGACCACCAAGTTCGGTAGCGCGATAAGGAAGTTTGGTAGATTGTTCACCGTCCAGTACCGACAAAACCCAACGTTCCAGTAATGAGCCTGGATGTACGAATACAGCGATTGTTTTGTCAAGCGCGCTAGGAGACGACCTTGGCACCATTCTCCTCTGTCTGGACAGAATATCCCATACGGTATGTGGTACCAGTAGATATATAGCCCCAAAGTCATGACACCACCGGACAAGAGCGGCACCCAAGCTCGACGATCCCGTCTCTTGGAAAGACTCCATAGATCAAACAGAAAATAAAACCCCAACAGGATACAGTTGGAACGGTTTAATGTCGCCAGTAGAAAGAACCCGGTGACTCCGACTACGTATCTCGTTGGATGGCTTATCCCAATATGATAGGGGATCCCAGTCGAGATACTGGACTCTCTCAATAGGAGCGCTGCGAAAGTCGCAGCGGAACTTAGCGGTTCAGAGTACCCACTCAACAGGAACCCAGACGCAGAATGGCACACAAACAAAGAGCTGGCTCCGATTGCCAACCGGTAATCGTGTCGGGACCAGTGAGTCTTATTACCTTGGAACGTCACTAACGTGAGAAAATACAGCAGTACAACGGAGGTAAGATGGAGAACATTCGAAAGCAGTATTGCCACAGTCGCTACGTAGTAGATATCAGAACTACCAGACGAGCAACGACGTACCAATGTGCTCCAAACTCTCGAGAAGGCATACTCGTGTTCATATTCGGGACCCTTACGGACAGCATTCTCGAGGAAAAACACGGTATCCCATGAAAGCAGCCTTGCAACAAGTCTTGTGGACACTCCGTTTGCCTCGGGACCCACTCCGTGCCTCAGCAACAACAATTGAGTGGAATTATCAAATGGAGCCAAGCTTGCGGGAATCACCGCTACCATGCCGTAAAGACATAACTTCACCGCGCAAAACACCACAGAGATTCGGAAAAGGTTCTGTGCATGCCGCACCCACCCACTGCGTCTACTCATACCGTCCTGTTGGCTCACTACATGCAACGATCCATCGCCATGAAGGGCACCAAGCTCATCGGATCAAGAAAGCACTTTTTTTTTCATTTATAAAAGAGGCACAATGGGTGTGTCAATCTCTTCACCACTTGTCCCTGAGGGTCATGATACCAAGAACTAAAAGGAATAGAGGTCTCCTGTGTTAGTGTTAGTGAGGATAAGCGATGGGTTTAGTGCAGATAGATGATACGCTGCGAAAGCTGTCGAAAAGAGACGATTATGGCTACTACTACGGTGATGGATCCTCTTCGTGGGAATGGGGCCGTTGGATTCTGTTTGTTCTGTTTGTTGTTGGGCTGCTGATGCTGTCCATATACTTGGCATTTGTCAACAAACGGAGAGTACAACGAGGCTCACAGCCTGTGAGAGGCACCGCGTGGCTGACTCTGCCCTCATACGGCCAGTCACAAAGACAGTACAACAACACACGGCCCGACCAGTACGTTCCGGAGTACACTGCAGACGCCAACGAGAAGGATCTTGGTTACTACGATGAGAGGGGGGAATTCCATTACACAGGGAAGAACGAGTACGCAGTGCCACCGGTCATTCCTGGCAGTGGTTCACCACAAACGGGACCGCCACCGGGACCGGGACTTGATACGCATCCTGAAACGCTGGCACCAGAGGGGAGCCATTCCTCGCAACTGTCTCAAGATTTTCTACGAAGACCACCGGCAGCGGTGCCAGGCCCACAGGAAGTGGATTCGCTCGATTTTACAAGACAAAGGTATATACCACCTTCTTCCAACAGTGGCTCCGTCTCCGAGGGCTCTTCTCACGAGCGAGACGTCAAGCGGCCCATAGTGGCAAAGACCAAGGATTGAGATACCCATGATTAGAATAATATTATTCCTTCCAACGCATTACAATACCTCACTTATACCCGGTTTCAAAACAACTTTCGATTATATAGCACAACCGTGGTCCAATGTGACACAAGATGTGCCCCCCGGAGTAGACCCTTAAGGACATCCAGACCGTGTGGCAAACGTTTACAAGGACAGGGATCCAATGGAATAATAAATTTTTCATTTCAAGGATGACTATATAAAGGGCCAAAGTTTGACAGTTCCGACAAAGCAGTGCACTCCTTGGTTGTTTTGCATTACAAAGGGAGACAAGAGGTTCATCCAGACGCGGAACATACTCTCTTGCAATTACTAGTTATTATGGTTTTCAGACCGGAATTCAAGGACAGCCACTTGCTAAGAAACGGTGCTTTTATCAATGGTCAATGGATCACTGACGGTGAAAGCCATTTCGAGGTTGACGACCCGGCATCTTTGAAAGTGATTGCTAAACTACCGGACCAATCTGTGGACCAGTTGGATAATGCTATTGACAGTGCTTCGGAAGCATTTAAGGAGTATAAGTTGACTAACCCCCGGTACAGGGCCACGCTTTTGAGGAAGATCTACGATTTGATGGTCGAAAATGTGGAGGACTTGGCTCAGTTGGTTACCTGGGAGAACGGTAAGACTCTGGCAGACGCACGCAGCGAGGTCAATTATGCGGCTTCGTATTTCTTATGGTACTCTGAGGAGGCCCCCCGGATTTACGGGGCCACCATCCAGCCTGCCATCTCTTCGAGCAGAATCTACACTTTGAGACAGCCTGTTGGTGTCTGTGGGATCATTTGTCCTTGGAATTTCCCCAGTGCCATGATCACTAGGAAAGCTGCTGCTGCGCTAGCTGCGGGCTGTACTGTGGTGTTGAAACCGGCTTCCAACACTCCGTTGTCAGCATTGGCTTTGGCGTACCTAATGGAAAAGGCAGGAGTTCCCAAGGGTGTGTTTAACGTGGTCCTCACGAAGGAGAACAGTAAGAAATTTGGCGAACGGCTCTGTGAGTCACCAAAAGTGAAAAAAGTCAGCTTCACAGGGTCGACCAATGTGGGTAAGATGCTGATGAAGCAAAGTGCTGGGACGCTAAAGAAACTTTCTATGGAGCTAGGTGGAAATGCTCCGTTTATCGTCTTTGAAGACGCAGATTTAGAAATCGCCGTTGACCAGATCATTGCCTGCAAATTTAGAGGGCTGGGACAAACCTGTATCTCCGCCAACCGTATCTATGTCCAGGACAGCGTCATAGACAAGTTTACCTCGCTGCTAGCTGAGAAAGTATCGAAATTTGTCATTGGTCCAGGGTTAGACCCTAAGTCGACACATGGCTGTTTGATTAGCAGCAGCGCTGTTTCCAAAGTGGAAGAGCATCGGAAGGATGCAATTGAAAAGGGCGCCAAAGTGGTCCTTGAAGGCGGGCCCTTGACCAAATTAGGGCCCAACTTCTATTCCCCTTGTATCCTCTCCCATGTGCCTCGTGAGGCCCAGGTGTCCAGTGACGAAACCTTTGGTCCATTGTGCCCAGTCTTCACCTTCAAGACAATGAAAGAGGTTCTAAGTTACGCTAACGCTACTGACGTTGGGTTGGCATCCTATGTGTTTTCCAAGGACATCAACACAATTTATACAATGAGCGAAGCTCTAGAGACAGGGATGGTCTCTTGCAACACAGGTGCTCTATCAGATGCCTCTCTACCATTTGGAGGTGTTAAAGAGTCTGGGTTTGGAAGAGAAGGTTCCTTATACGGGATCGAGGATTACACAGTAGTTAAAGCAGTTAACATTGGAGGTCTTCCCGATAGGCTTTAAGTAAGTGAGTGTAGGTTATACATATATATGTAACTGTCTATCGCTGTCCATACTCTTTTGGCCGACTTCCCAGTTCCTATTTTTTTTCACTCACCTCTTCTATTCTAATTAGTTTATTACGCATTATATAGTTAATCGTTACAGAAATTCGTTAATTGACTCTCGTTATCTTGACGATATGAGACGGACGCCTTAAAGTTTATTGGTTAGAGTTGGCCCTTCTTACCGCCTCTTGCATATATTTCTCTTTGTGAATCCATTCGGATCCAAGTAAAGTGGCACCTCTCTGGTCCGCTAGTCTGAACCAACACGCCGCTAATGCTAAGTCTTTCTTGATCCCATTATTCACCATCGGTTGGTTCACCTGAGAATGAATCATGCCACTAAGACACATAGAATCCACATGGCCTAGCGACGCAGCTTTTTCAAAAAACATTAAAGCCTTGAGTTCATCTATCCTTTCTACTCCAAACCCCTTCAAATGAGATATCCCACACTCGTACAATGCAGGCACTAAAGGTTCTTCCATTGTGTCGGGGATCAAAGATTGGTTTTGCTCTAATTGAAACGGATTGATCCTTTCGTTCATGATAGTGGTCTCAAGAGAGTTTATCCCCGTGGCAGCCACGATATACTTGTAAGAGAGCGGCATATTAGATGCTATTCCGTAACCGTGTCTTAGAGCCAGCCCATATAAAAGGTATGCAGTCCTATTGCCAGCTAAAGTGGCTTCTCGTATCGATTCAATAGAGTTTGGAGAGTCTCTTGGTCCCTGCCTCAAATTACTCGGGGGTGGTTGAGTCGTGGGAACTCGCTCATTATGAGATATGGACTTATTTTGGATCTTGTTCTTATGATGTTGATATGGGTGCGTCACTTTGTGAATATCTGACAACGACCTCGCATGTAAATTTTTGGAACCGGATCTACTATTGGGTTTCAAAAAGACTGGCGTGGTCGTTGGATCCACACTGTAGTCTACTGTCCCGCTATTTTCGGGAAACGATGCCTGCCTCTCTGGTGTAGAGAAAAGTGGCCTAGGATTTGGTGGGAAGTTGAAGGATTCGCCTAGTGAAGTGTTCCGTTGGTCTCGAGTCTCTTTCTTCTTAGTCGGCGTAGAGTCATTGGATAATTGTTTTGGGGCCTTGAAGAAATTCTTCAGAGATGACAAGGAGGATTTTTTCTTATGAGTCTTTGTCACAGTACTAGGTGGTGCAAGTAAGCCTGTAGTAGCCGTTTCAGACACCGATCTCTTCGGCGGAGACCACGTCTTGTCATTAGACCCATTGGACCATTTTAGCTTGAGTTTCAATTTCGACGGCGAGATCCCCGTCATATCCGTGTCGACGGACGGTTGTGTCGTTGCGAGGGAGTCCTGGGTCTCTGCACTCCCAGAAGATTTGTTTCTTGATACAAGGTCACCATATTTCTTCCGAGCAAATTGTCTCTTTCCAGTACGTACTTCTTGCGACTTAGTCGGAGTCTCCTGGGCAAGAATATTCTCTATAAGGTCAACGGCTTGAATATCTTCCTCCACAAGGTACGAAAACCTAGAATTGTTGGTATAATGTTGTTCAATCTTCGCAGTCATGTTTCTGTCTCTTATAAGCAGATCGTCGTGTTGTAACACCCTCAGCGCGTTAGAAGTAGTCACTGACGGTTCACTAGAGTTCCCACGATACACGGAATTGGTCCTCATCGATCTGAATTTAGAAGCAGGCAGACTGACCACATTCTGCGATATGAGTTCAGGGTCCCTTTCCGAGATAAATAAGTTTTGTAGCAACGTCTCGTCCTCAGTGGTGAGCTCTAACTTGTCTAGCAACCTCTCTGAGGTGACTATAGAGTCGAAAGACACTTGGCTCAGACTCTCGTCGGGGTTATTGTACAGAGATGGCATATCCCGTTTGGCAAGGCCTACTGGTGGTGGGGTTCTACCGTAGGCTTCCATTGCAGGGGCATCCGTAGAGTCGTAAGGAAGTGTCTTCTCTATTAGTTACCTGCCTGTGACAATGTGTCAACGTAGGGTCCTAATGATACGCTATTTATAAATAGTACCGTGCACGTTGTCCTATATACGTGTAACGTGTTGGTTCGATCCACTGGTGGGGGGGGGAGTAAACTGCGCGTTCCAGGACTCGAACCAACGACCTTTCAGGTCGTGAAAAAGCAATTTTCATACACACGTGACATCACGTGAAATATTTTCCTTTTTGGTAGTGTATATTTCTTTTTCTGGTTTCCAGCATTGATTGTGGTAAAACTGCTGAATGGCTTGCCAAACATTAATTTATGGGACAATAAATAAACAATGAAGTTATGAGATTAACCAATGAAGTTATGAGATTAACCAATGAAGGTGTTAGAGCAAGTATTAGAGCAAGTGTTAGAGCAAGTATTTTGAGATGACAACGTGCGGTGGGTGTGCTTAACCACAGCAGATTCGTCCGTTGCTTCGTAGCCTTGAATTAACGAACGTACTTTGTTTTTATCGTGCAATGTAATATTATTACTTGATTGTTACTTGTGTATATATTAGAGATAATGTACAATACATATGTGTATGTTTAACCACCGAAACCGTATAAAGTTCTACCTTGTCTCTTCAAAGCGTAGACGACATCCAAAGAAGTGACAGTCTTTCTCTTGGCGTGCTCAGTGTATGTGACAGCGTCTCTGATGACGCTTTCCAAGAAAGTCTTCAAGACAGCTCTGACTTCTTCGTAGATCAAACCAGAGATACGCTTGACACCACCTCTTCTGGCTAATCTTCTGATAGCAGGCTTGGTGATCCCCTGGATGTTGTCTCTAAGGATCTTTCTGTGACGCTTAGCACCACCTTTACCCAAACCTTTACCACCTTTACCTCTACCGGACATTTTTGTATGTGTTTATTTTATGTATATGTAATTGTCCCAATAATGAAAGGAGAACCCACAAGAGAAGAGTCTAGCAAGGAAATTTGACAACTTCACAGTCCCATACAAACACACACATATATATACACACGGAGGAGAGGGGTTGCTGGATGGGAAAAAAATTGGTTTCTACGGAGCGTGCCAGAACTGTGACGAAAACCCATAGTAAAAAAGTGCAACAAGTCGGCCACAAATTCCATGCCCCTCCGGTGCGAAAGCGCGGGCACGCATTTACTATGGCGAAATGCACTCTCGGTCCGCCAGACGCGAAGCCCTGAGCACGACGCGGTCCCGCGCGGTTTCGCAGTGCCTCCAACATTTCCTGTTTTTCGTTGCGCGGCAGCCTCGGGCCGTGCCACGCGCTTCGCACCTGCTATCGCTAAACGTGACGAAAAACGTTGTTGTGCCATAGTTAAGCCGTGCCCATGGTTTCGCGCTGCAACCTGATACGCTTTGGCAACGAGTTGGAACGGTGTGTTTAGTATGGGCAAGCACAATCCTTTTCAAGGGGCGGTCCACAAGGCTGCTTTTTCTTTCTTTTTCACATCCGATTGCGTCTCTTGGGGAGGGGAAAGAAGGCGTATATAAGTATACTGTGTTGTTGCGTTCTTTCTGTTCACCATTGCCCTCATTCTTTTACCCCGTCTTGTCTCATTATTATTTCCCTCTATTCTGTGTTATAGAAGCATACAGTCAACATGGCCAGAACGAAACAAACAGCAAGAAAGTCTACTGGTGGTAAAGCCCCAAGAAAGCAACTAGCTTCCAAGGCTGCCAGAAAATCCGCCCCATCCACCGGTGGTGTCAAGAAGCCTCACAGATATAAGCCAGGTACCGTCGCTTTGAGAGAAATCAGAAGATTCCAAAAATCTACCGAACTTTTGATCAGAAAGTTGCCTTTCCAAAGATTGGTCAGGGAAATCGCTCAAGACTTCAAGACCGACTTGAGATTCCAATCTTCTGCTATCGGTGCTTTACAAGAATCCGTCGAAGCTTACTTGGTCTCCTTGTTTGAAGACACTAACTTGGCTGCCATCCACGCCAAGAGAGTCACCATCCAAAAGAAGGACATCAAGTTGGCCAGAAGATTGAGAGGCGAAAGATCGTAGGTTTTGTCATCTTTCTACAAGAATTAAAGGAAAAAAAAATAATAATGAAGAAAAAAACCCACGTTTTTGCCTCTTGCTTGCACATTAGAAAAATTTATATAAGCTAAGAGAGGTAGGTGTATAGGAAATAACTAAAATTGTATAATAATAATCATCATATCGTCCTAGACAAAACGATGTTTGAAGAGATACTGAAGTCAGAGGGTCCCGTAGTGAAGATTTGCGGATTACAAACGTTGGCAAGCGCAGAAGTCGCCGTAAGCGCAGGTGCAAATCTAGTCGGGATTATTTGCGTTCCCAACAGGAAGAGGACTGTGGCACCTGCGGTAGCCTCACAGGTCGCTCACTTGGTACACACGGACCCACGGTCCGAGAAAACTGCCCTTGTCGGCGTGTTTAGAAACCAACCCAAGGAAGAAGTCCTAGAAATAGCTCAAAGTTACGGCGTGGATATAGTACAATTGCACGGCGACGAAGATTGGCAAGATTACTACGAGTATATACAGAAACCTATTATCAAGCGCTGTATTTTCCCCCAGGATTGTGACCTGGTGCTTTCCTTATCGCAAGACGCGCACCCTAGATGCATACCTTTATTTGATTCAGAGGCAGGTGGGACAGGCGAGCTTTTAGATTGGAACGCTATCAGTGAATGGGCACAGCAACACTCTCAGCAGAAGCCAAGATTCTTGTTTGCAGGAGGGCTCACCCCAGAGAACGTCGGTCAAGCTGTTCATTTGGCAGGCGTTCTGGGTGTAGACGTCAGTGGCGGAGTAGAGACTGCAGGGGAGAAAGATGCAGAGAAGATCGAGCAATTCATACGTAACGCCAAAAGTTAATAGCTGTGTACAGAAACGTGAGCCCTTTGTCTTCTTTGGAGAGGTGCAACAGCTATGGCGTAAGCCTTGACAGCTTTGCACCGTGGAAGAAGCTGGCCAAATGTGTTCACCATGGAAAAACCGAGTCGTCACAAATCAAGAGCTTCTATGGCCAAGTTGGTAAGGCGCCACACTAGTAATGTGGAGATCATCAGTTCAAATCTGGTTGGAAGCATATCTTTTTTTGCATCAATTCCTAATGAGCACCCTACTACACAGTGGTTGTTATCAAACACTAGACTTGCGCTTGCACATCTCCTAGTTCATATAGCAATTGCTTGTAGATACTATTTTTACATTACTGCATAGATACGTCTAAATCACTACCGTCATCTGCGTACCACAATGGCGGCTCTTCTTGCTCATCATCGAGGTCCTGCTCGTCATTGTTCGCTCTTGAAGGCTCGTCTACTACCGACGTCTCGTTATTAAAATTTAAATCGAGCCCCACGCTATCGATATCGATATCGTCCACTTCACCGTTCTCGAACGCTTCTCGAAGCAACTCTCTCTGCTTATTTTGCTTGTTCAAATAAACGAACTTCTCCACGAATGGTTTGTTGAGCATAAGCTCTGGTAACAATGTGAACTCTTGTCGGCACATGGGGCACAGCCCCTTAGAGTTCATTGTTTTCAACCATCGATATATGCAATGGTAATGGAAATTATGACTACACGCTCCTACTACCAAGGGACAAGCCTCTCCAGGCATCTTACAACTCGGACAAGTCCCATTATAATTGGCCCTACAGATACCGCAAACGTCCTCCTCGTCAGCTAACTCTCCCAACGCAATCTCTGCCGCGGTCTGTCTCTTAAAATTGGTGATAAACGGATACCGAGTTTCAATCTGTTCAGAATCGTGATTCAAAGGCGGATCACCTACTCTCTGTTGTAAATCCCAATACCATCCAAACACAGGGTGTACTTTAGTGACTTTCAACCTCATGGGGAAGGCGTGTGTTTTGCACTTCAACCGGTGTATTTTTATGTGGCATCGAAGGAAACTATCGCTTAAGATTGGCGAAATGTGATGATTTATTGTGTGCATATATAACGGTTACAAACAATATCAACTATATGGCTGGGAACGCCCCGAAACGCCTTGTATCAGTTGTTAGAAGGCTTCCTGATCTGTTTTACACTGAAAGTCCCCGTAGACCACACGTTCAAATGAGCTAGTAACGCGTTTTCTGAGTGCAACTTGACTAGCTCGTCGCATCCACCTTTAGACTCACCGTTGATGACCAAGTTTGGAACAGTACCTCTCCCAGTCTTCTTAGCCACATATTCTTGCAATTCCTTACCGTGCTCATGCTTGTCCAACTCGATCACGGTATAGTCCGGAGTGAATTGGTACTCAGTCTTCAATAACTCTTTCAATTTCTTGCTGTAGGGACAGTAACTCTTGCTGAAGATGACCGCTGGTGACATATCCAGGATGGCTCTGAATTGCTTCCCGGCATCAAAGGGCTCTGCGCCGTTCTTTGTGTCCACTCCCGATGGTCCCTTCTTATCGATCCCCAAATTCTCCTTAATCTTGCCAATCTCATGGTCTGCCTTCACGTTATTAGCCTTGGGCATCCCGTTCACAACCGGGATCTCTGCCACGCCTTGCCCGTTGCTGTTGACCAGATTCTTGTTGTCGCCTAAATTGGCCTTCTTGGCAGAGACGTCCAAAGTAGAGTAATTTGTGCTTTGAACAACGAAAAACACCAGCAACAAGAGCATTGCAGTGACGCTCAGAACCCTAACGTTCCTCTTATTCAATGTAACAACTGCCATACCCAACTTCTACGCCTCAAAAATACTCACGTACCAGTCACCCAACACAAAAACTGCTTGTATAGAGTTCCAACCGCAACACTTACCGTACACGTAAACCTCTACAAGGGTAAGTAAACCAACTCACAAAATATCACGGTTCAAAACGCGTTACAATCAAATCAACTTTCGTGGTACTCATCGGGGAGCTTATTATTAGTATTTCAATGTTTTTTTCTGTGACACGTGACGTATATCGGTATACAGGATAAAATAGCTGATTGGTATAGTGTGGGAGTACACTTTACCAGCTCTCATTTTGGGTTGAGGTGGCTGTAGAGGCAGCTTGGGTGATTGTTAGTGACTGCATACGTAGCTGGGTGATTGGTAGTGACAGTGCAGAGCAGATTACCAGCTATTTGGCGGCCAGTTGCGAGCAGAAACACAAGAATTAGTGCTATATGAGCAATGAAGTTTCCTCTGTTGAAGACATCGCTAGACGCCACTGCACCGAAAATGATAGTGTGAACGGTTTCGAAGGAGATGATAATGTGATTGTTATAAATACAGACGATGAGGAGGACGATAAAGGTGTAAGAGACGTAGTGGCGAGTGGATCCAGTGTGGAAGAGGTAAACGATCCGAGTGTGCAGCAGCGGTTTGGTCTGTCCGGGTCTTCTGTGGGACCTATATCGATAAATACACAAGTGGTTGATCTGGAGAACGATGATTTTGACGAGAGTGTCCAAGGAAACATCAATGGTGAATTACAGAATGTTGCAGACGCAGATGACTCCGTCATCATTGGTCATGAGACCGTTCTACCTGGTGGCCAGGTGGACGCCGAGGGGGACGAGCACGACGATGACATTTCTATCGTTCAGGAGATTAGAAATTCACCTTCTGTACAATTGATACTGCCGGGAGGCAGAAGACTGCATATAGGCGTTTCTGAGAATGAACGACCCGTGGATGCATCATTTGTACCTAATGACTCAAGACTGCAGAGGCGTACGATGGGGAACTCTACTAGAAACCTGCGCTCTTCAACCGGGGGTACTTATAGCGATTACCAACGAGGGTTGGCTATTGCGGCAAGAAACGGACACAGGTCATCAAGAAGAGGGAACGCACGGTTACAAGCTGTTGATACGAGCAGAAGAAGAGAATTACAAGCCACTGCAGCGGCTATGCGTAGTGTCTCTAATCCTATCCTGAACAATATTAACGAGCGTTTGAACCAATACCCAGACACGGTACGGCGCCTGTTTTACGATGCGTCTTCGATGCATCAGTTTAGAGACCAATTGGCAGTATTGAACCCTGCGGTCTTCCAAGAGAGCGAGTATGATTTAATGACACTTTACACAGAATACACGAGCCAGATAATGCAGGCATGGGCAATGAATAGATTGAACAACATAAACCGGGAACGTGTGAGAAACAACAGAACGCGAGCCAGACGCCAGAACGCAGATAGGCAAAGACAGAATCGACGTCTATTCTACTCGAGATGGGGGGGAACGGACTGGGATACGGATGATGAACCCCATAACGACGGTAATTTCTACACGTCTTCAGATAACGAACAATCTTCCGAGTTTGAAGGCGCGCCCATCGCTGGTAGAATAAGAAGCAGAAACCCGATCCCCAGAAATAGGAGAGGCTTCCCTGGTGAGGATATCTTTAGTCTCCAGGCTGACTACCTCCCTTTGTTTTATGAAAATTACTACGATGGCAATGGGAGAGATGATACCAACACTGAAAGTATTATAAATATGATCCAAGAACGTGAAGAGAGGGAACGTGACAATAGAACCAAAAAATTTATGGAAAAGAGTCGAAACTCACAAGAAGCTGTATTAGAGCGAGCACAAAACTTACCTGCTGGGTATAGTGCTAATTTCGATCCCACGATAAAGGATAACTTCCCGATAACTAAGACAGGTAAGGACGAAAAAATCATTCTTACCGACAACCCGCTGAGCGCATCGTATGAAGATGTTCCTTGTTGTACTCTTTGCGGTGTAGAACTAGGGACGGGCATCCCGGATGATTTCCTTGGGGTCACGGAGGAGGATAAAGATGTTTCATTTGATTCTTTGGTTAACAAGTATTCTTTCAACTGCCCATACCAGAGTCTGACCCGTCCTTCACAGTTAGACAGAGATTTATCTAAGAGGACTTTTTCAGCTAATTGTGGACACATGTATTGCGGAAGATGTTTTGCTAGGATTGATAACGCCAAGAGTTTTGCTAAGAAGAAGAATAAGAAACTTAAAGGTGCGTCGAACCCGGACATCTATGGACCGAAACTTTGTGCTGCAGATGGGTGCCGTTCCTTGATAAGATCGAAGGGGAAGATGAAAGAAGTATATTTTTGAACTCGACGACGACTGCATTATCCAACCATCTTTTTGCACCACGGAACAGGCTACATATACAGTATTAGTAAATACTTAGGGTAGGGGCATGAAGTTTTAATATATTAAAGAATTATCGATTAGAAGTATGTACTGATCAAATTAAGAGTGTCTACATAGAAAATACAATGCTCAAAACCAATTTATGTCCAATACCACAAATTTTCAATTGAACTGACCGTCGTGCCATACTTTTACTACTCAGAAATAAGACCCTCAGAAGATGGCATCTAGAGTGCAGCAAATACACATGGCAGCCAAACATGCGGTTAAACAGTCATTGTTACCTTGTTTTGGTGGTTCTTGCTGGACGTAGACAGGACCTTGACCTTGCCCTTGACCGTAACCTTGCCCTTGGTGGTACTGCTGCTGCTGTTGTTGCTGGTAGTACTGAGGTTGCTGTTGCTGTTGGTAGTATTGTTGCTGAGAGTACCCTTGAGGTGGACCGTTTGGAGGAGGATGGCCTCTGTTGTTATCCTGATATTGGTTCTGAGAAGGAGGAGGAGCGCTTGGTCTCGAATACTGCTCGGAAAGGAAACACAATAGGTTGTTGTGGCAAACTAGTTAGTACTGGGTTGGCTAGTCATAGGGACGCTTACATGTAGTTACGCCTCAAATTAAAACATACTTGTTGCTTAGTATCACCGTAATAATCTGCGTTCGACATTTGGTACAATGGATGATTCGGTACTGATTACAGAGGAGAGCTGTTGTGGCGAAAGGGTATACGAGTGTGGTTAAGAAACAAGCTGGTTGGTCGCCTTTACCATGGTTTTTCATAGCACAGTCCATATCCGTGGAACATGATATTTGCCCATCTCCCATCAAGCCACTTCCCAGCGAGCCCTCTCCAGCGATGCCCGTTGGTGAGCAGTGGTGCCTCCCCTCTGGATTAAAGCTGAGGTGAAGTGGTCCCTGGGGGGAACCTTGTCGTAAATTTGCAGAAAGAATATTCAAATTTGTAGTGACTTTGTAGTTTAGAAATGTCTCTCCAAGTAACTGCCACTGGCTTTGTAGCTGAATCCCTTGAAGTGGTCTCCCGTCACGTTTTTATGTAGTGGGATGTCTGTTCCCTTGTTCATAAAATCGTCGTCGTAAGACATCGAGGTAAACTCGTCATCAAAATTCTCTGCCAATTCCCAGTCGGTAATAATGGGGACCACGGGCCCCAACTCTGTGCGTTGGGTATCGCCGGATTCCAGTAGTTTCCAATCGATTTTCCTGAAAATGAAGTGGGATTGGAATTTAATCACTCTCTGTTTACTGGGTTTCTTATTGGGTTTCTTATTCTGAGCCCTATTGTTCGATGGTTCCTCGCGCCAGAACCTATCTACGTCCCACCTCTTGTTCTTGTCCTTCTTCAACAACCAATTTAGCATGTCTTTCATTCCTTCACTCAGATAGAATGGGATCTTGGGTCCCTGTTTATCACGCTGGATCTTGTTGAGAATCACCTTATGATTGTTACCTGTGTATGGTGGCTTACCGACTAACATGTCAAATATTAGGCACCCTAGGGAGTACCAATCACAGTTTCTGCTATACGGCAGACCTTGCAAAATTTCTGGCGCACAGTACTCTGGCGTACCGATGATGGAATGTAGAGTGTAAACGTCCTCGGCTACTTCTGGGGACTCGTCGTCGGCACTCTTCTTACTCAAGCCAAAATCTGTCAGCACAAGATGGCCTCTATCATTTAATAAGCAGTTCTCTGGCTTCAAGTCTCTATAAACAATTCCCTTATCGTGTAAAAACTTCAAAGCACAACTAATCTCTGCAGCGTAGAACGCAACAGTGTCCTCTTCAAATGTGCCTTGTTCCTTTAGATGGAAAAATAGCTCTCCGCCAGGGATGTATTGCAAGATTAGATATAGCCTCGCAGAGTCATGGAATGAATAAAATAATTTCACAATGTTTGGATGTTCCAACTCAGACAATATATGCCGTTCAGCAAACGTCCGCTCCAATCGTTTATCTAATGTCACCGTACTGGACTCGTCGTCAATTAGAATTTCAGCTTTTTTCAACTGCTTCATAGCGTACAGTTTAGAAGTATGAACATCCTTCACTAAGACTACTTTACCGTAGGCACCTTGTCCCAACACCTTTAACGGTTGAAAATCCTTGGCTTCTCTATGGATACCATGTTCCTGGATAACGAAACTCGTATGGTCTTTACGAGGAGCGCCTCTATCAATAGAGACTCTTCTAGTGTGTCGAGGACTTAACACAGAAATTTTCTCCAAGAGAGAAGATTTCCTTCTATTGGCAAGCACAGCGTCATCTCCAGCGTATTCCCCTGTCCATGATTGTAACGTTTCGTATGCTACAGGATTACCTTGTCCGGAATCAAGGAAATCTTCAGCGCCATAATTGGCATCCTCATACTCTTCGAACTCGCCATCGCCGTCGTCGTCCTCAATAGCAACTTCAGGAAGCTTCAGTATTGGATCACGTTGCAGGTCTTCATCTAATGCGAAAATCATCGATCCATGTTCTCTTTTACCACTGTCAGTTACGATAAGCTTAAGAGGCATATAAAATCTAAATATATTCAATAGATATTTAATTCCTACAAGAAGAAGCATTTACACACTGGAGGGGTGGATGCCAAGATGAACAACGGAGGGGGGATCGTTCCGATTGTAGGGTTTTACATGTAAAATCAGAGACACAACAAGGGTATTCTTGTAACCCGTGGGACTCCAGTTTACCTTTTATAAATCTTGTCATTATAATAATTCAATACTCTATATACATAATTGTTCCAAAGTTCTTAGTTATTCAGTTGGTCAATGGTCTCATTCAACACTTGAACAACTTTCTCAAAGCTTTTCTTAGTGAAAATGCCTCTCTTAAATAATGAATCGATCAATATCTTAATCAAGTCTAGGATCTCTCTTTCGTTCAAACTCATCAAGATGGTGGACAAAACGGTTTCTACTGTAATTCTACGATCGCTGATAAACGTTTCGAAGTATAGGTTGGCAAAGGAGCCCATCAAAAATTGACAGTCGACTCTGTCGGTGATACCTCCGTGTCCCGGGATCGAGTGACCAAAATCCTTCACTTTGAAGGCTCTCTTCAATCCCGAGGCAAAGAACCCACCGAATGGAGCAAACAGCGACGCAAACGTGGCCAGGTTTAATGCATGGAAGTACACTGGCTTCACTGTTATCGATGAGATGCCAATTTTTTCAAACACGATGGGTGGCAATCTATAGATTTGTGGGATAAAGACAGGGTTCAAATCGCAAGTCAAGTTGCTGAAATAATTGGTGTTCAAATCTCTCACTGGACAAGTTAAGTATGGGTATGGCGACAGTAACCTGGTAAACAGTATACTGGACAACGCTGTGAAGAACCATGCGCCTAAGAACCCTTCCAAAGTCTTCTTGGGAGAGATTTCAATAAGCTTGGTGCGGCCAAAAGTGATCCCGCAAAGATATGCAAAGATATCATTAACAATGACAAGACCACAAGGCACCAGGAACCAGAACAGCCCATTGAACACAGTGTTAACCACTAGGTGAGCTTGGAACACGATGAAGAGACACGCCATATGCGTGATGCACAACGAGGCAAATTGGAACTTTAAATGGCCCTTCCTTAAACTGCACACAAACAAGATGAACCCAACCAGGTACAAACAGTAGCAGATGAACTTATGGTTGTAAACGATGACATTGAACAGTCTGTAATTGATAGAAGTATCTTGAAAGAATTGGAAGAACGACAAAGCGTGCAATGCATAAGTGGCAGTGAATAGAAAATACCAATTGAGCGTCTTGGTCAAGGGCAGATTCTTCTCCCGACTAGACGACGCGGTGACGTTTATACACTCTCTGAACGTAGCCATTTGACACGCCAAGATCAACATGACACACCAAATATGTCCCGAGGCAAGAGTGATGAAAAAACCACAAATCAAAATAAAAGTCCACAAAGTTCTCACAGCAAAATTGTACAACCTGTTCTCCTTCTTTGCTGCTGTTGGTAACTCAATTGGCTCCTTAGGATGCTGAGCGTGCCTAGGTTTGGCGTCAGTGGGAACGTTGGCCTTGCCAACAGCCTTGGCACCATTCTTTTTCGACTTCTTGTGAGAAGACATTTGATCTCAAGCACCACAGAATAGATACGCGGGAAGTCCTGACAGATAGATGATCTACTAAATATACCTCAGTGGGCCGCCACCAGTGCTTGGTTGAATGTGCTCTTGTATGTCAATTGAAAAATTATTTGGTCGAAAAAGTTTCAGTCATTGACCACGAGCTCATCTCATCTCATCGCCACTACGAAGGTAGCTCTGGTTAGCTGGGGTGAGATAGGAGTGTGTAACGATGCTCGGTACTGATTTGGAGAGTGTGGGGAGTGTCTTGAGATTTGTGGAGGAGTCCAAAGGAGCCGTGTTCGACAGTGATCTGGTCGTGATTAAACCATCAAGACTCGGGGATTTGGGAGTCTTCGCTAAAGAGGATCTTCACGAGGGTCAGCTGTTGCTCAGAGTGCCTAAGCGGTATGTGTTTTCTGCCTCGAATAGTAGTATAGCCAACCTGTTAATTGACGAAGAGATTGACGGAGTGCTGGCGTTGAATATTGCCTTCATTTATGAGATCACCATCTTTAAGGAAAAGAGCCATTGGATGCCATATCTGGGGAGTATTCGGACTAGGGATTCTAAAAGTGAGTTGATCTTGCCTCCCAGTTATTGGGACCGTTCTGAGACTGCGAAATTGGCCAATTCTACAGTGGAGACGTTCTATCAACTGCTGGATCCACAGGAGGAACTATGGGAGAACTATGCGGTTGCTAGGGAGTTGGCGCAGAAGTGGTCGCATGAATGTAACCTGGCGTTGCCCATGCCGTATTTTGATGAAGAGACCGGGTTCCGTGAATTCATTGCTGTTGCGTTTGCGTTATCCTCCAGGTTTTTCGAAATCGATGCTTACCACGAGAGTGGCTTGGTACCTGTAGCTGATCTGTTCAACCACCACGTTTCTGAACCGCATGTACGATTTGTCTCTCTGTATGAGGTGTGTGAAGACTGTGGAGAGCACGATGCGTGTGGACATGTAATGGACGAGAGCGGCGAGAGCGAGAGCGGGAGCGACGATGAGAGTCATGAGCCTCATGCGGATGAGACTGACGCTGGCATGAAGACCAATGTTGATTGGAATCAACTGTTCAAAGAGCTAGGCGCTGCCGAGCAAATGGACACTTTGCCAGAAGAGAAAGCGCCTGAAGACACTGTTGATTCAGAAGAGTGTGTGGACATTGTCCTTGTTCGAGACGTTCAGAAGGGCAGTGAGATATTCAACTCGTATGGAGACTTGAACAACGCATTCCTAGTCTCTAGGTACGGGTTTGCCATCGAAGACAACTGTTGGGACAGTGTCAACTTGGCCAAAGAGCTACTACAACACGCAAAGAAACACACCAAGGATAGACTGCATTGGTGGAAAGATGATGGCGTTGCACTTGTGCAAAGCTGGCACCAGATGGCCACAGACGAGCCCGTTGATGATATTTCAGACTCTGAGGACGAGGAAGAAAACTGGCTTGCAGATCTACTTATCAAATTCGATGGTACACCGTCAGAGACACTTAATGCCCTAGCCAATATCTTGACTCTACCTAATGTAGAATGGAAACAGTTACAACGTCAAGCGCAAGACCTAGACACCAACACTGGTGCTAAATTACCAAAGTTGGTACAACCGCTACTCAAACCGACGAAAAAAGCCACTGAGCTGCTCCGAACCCTTGCCAAGGAGCGGATCGCTAAAGTTGCACACCCATCGACATGTTCAGCCACTGATGCCCGCTCCAAGATCATAAAGACCTTGCTGGCATCGGAACACTCCATCATTGGAAAGTTTCTGGGACTGCCACATATGTAACACCCGTACATCAAATTTGCGTATAACAAAAAAAAATGTCTATTTAAAACTTTCATTTTTTTTAATTTCCAAAACAAAAAAACCTGCTAAGTCCAAACACACTTCCTATTTAGGCAACAACAGGTGTTTTCCGTCACATGACGACGCAAGATTTCCTTTGCGATTCTTGCAAGTCGTGAAACTTTTCCACTTCCTCTGGGATTAGATGAGCTATTGAAGAGTGCAAAAACTGTCAGTTTCACTGTTTATCATTGTAGTATTTGTTTAAAGTAAACCCTCATCTCAAGCAAATCATATACGAAATGTCCCGCCCACAAGTTACTGTGCACTCCTTGACCGGTAAGGCCTCTTCTGGCTCTTTGCCATTACCAGCTGTTTTCTCAGCTCCAATCCGTCCAGACATTGTTCACACTGTCTTCACTTCCGTGAACAAGAACAAGAGACAAGCTTACGCTGTCTCCGAAAAAGCTGGTCACCAAACCTCTGCTGAATCCTGGGGTACTGGTCGTGCTGTCGCCCGTATTCCAAGAGTTGGTGGTGGTGGTACCGCTAGATCTGGTCAAGCTGCTTTCGGTAACATGTGTCGTGGTGGTCGTATGTTTGCTCCAACTAAAGTGTGGAGAAAGTGGAACGTTAAGGTTAACCACAACGAAAAACGTTACGCCACTGCTTCTGCCATCGCTGCTACTGCCATTGCTAACATGGTCTTGGCTAGAGGTCACAGAGTTGAAAAGATCCCAGAAATCCCATTGGTTGTCTCCAACGACTTGGAATCTGTTCAAAAGACCAAGGACGCCGTTGCTGCTTTGAAGGCTGTCGGTGCTTCTTCTGACTTGTTGAAGGTCTTGAAGTCCAAGAAAATCAGAGCCGGTAAGGGTAAGTACAGAAACAGAAGATGGACTCAAAGAAAAGGTCCATTAGTTGTCTACGCTAACGACAACGGTGTTGTCAAGGCTTTGAGAAACGTTCCAGGTGTCGAAACCGCTAACGTTGCCTCTTTGAACTTGTTGCAATTGGCTCCAGGTGCTCACTTGGGTAGATTCGTTATCTGGACCGAAGGTGCTTTCGCCAAGTTGGACCAAGTCTGGGGCTCTGAATCCACTGCCTCTGCCAAGGCTGGTTACACTTTGCCATCTAACATCATCTCCACCACTGATGTCACCAGAATCATCAACTCTTCTGAAATCCAAGCTGCTGTCAGACCAGCTGGCCAAGCTACTCAAAAGCGTACTCACGTTATGAAGAAGAACCCATTGAAGAACAAGCAAGTCTTGTTGAGATTGAACCCATACGCCAAGGTGTTTGCTGCTGAAAAGTTAGGTTCTAAGAAGCTTGCTAAGACTACCAACAAGAAGCACGAATCTTTCAACGAAACTTTGAAACACGATTAAGCATAGTGGTCGATCTTTATAGTATTTACTTACGTATATATACATATATTAACTGACTTCTACTACTTATTGTTCAACTTCCCAGTACTGTCATATCTTTTGCAAGTAGCCTTGTTGAATCAATCTTTCGACATCAGATTGTCGAACGAAGAACTGGGAATCCTTAATTAAGTTGAAGACACCGTACTCGGTTTGGATCTCTCCGGCATCTTTCAAGACACGGACGTCTATAAATACATCGCTGGGAGGAACCAATGAGCCCGATAGATCTATATCTGCTGCACCACCGCTCTTCATCTCAGTTATCAACTCGCTGTAACTTTTAATGTAATCAAGTTCCTGTTGAGACAAATCCTTAGTGAAGTTTTGGTCTAAAAAATCAACACCGTCATACTCCCATGCTATGGATGTTAACATGTCTGTTCGTAACCGTTGGTAACTCAGTAAGCATCTCTTGTTCCTCTCTAAACACAACATAGTAACTAAATGTTGGCATTTCATCATTTTATCGTCCATGTCCATCGAGGGATCATCTTGGAATTGCTGTGCCTTCAAAAACTCGCTATTGTTCTTTAGTTGACCCACTTCTCGTAATATGTTTCTCACTAGCTCATCGTTATATGGTGGGACATTGCTTATCTTACTGGAATCGCCATTGGCGTTTACACGCTTCCTGCCATACAATTGTTCAGTTCTCTTAGCTTCTAATACCAACTTGTTAGCCAGGTCACCATACATCTCGCTCCAAGACTCACTGCCGACTGCTGTGGTAGCTGTATCTGCTATTGCTATTATATCGTGGTGTTGACTGTGAAACGCGTTAATATACTAATATATATCGATGCCACTAGTTACAACAACTTTGGCGTTCTTCTGACTACATTGCAGCAGTAGCCCCTCCCTGGTTGAGGTCCAATTGATATACAATCTGGGCTGCTAAGCTTGTAGATTCGGTATGAAAACTTATGGTAAGCGTAGGAGAGGGTTTCAACCCAAGCTCACACATATCGACTCCAATCCATTTCCATTAAAAGACATCGAGTTTAGTGATAGTGACAATGAGGCATCCTCCTCTGCGAGTCAATTGAACAGTGAAGATATTATTTATCCAGCAGAAAAGTCTGCTGAGACAAGTTTCCAAGAATCAGTGCTTTCAAACTCCGATGCCATCGCGGCCAAACCTAAGGTAGATTTCCAAGCTCTCAACTTCTTAGACACGGTGGCAAGGAAACAATTGAGTAAGAAAAAAACCGGTTCTAGAAAGGGGAAACGGTATAGATGCCAACCTACGTCAATTGATCCAAGTTCGGAAACGGTACCGTGGAATAACCAATTGAAGCAAATGGATAGTAGCATCACCAAGATGCAACAAGCTGTTAATGACGTGAACGAATTCTTAGCGGTATTACAATCAAATTGCAGCACGCAAAAAGTAGAATCAGATGTCGAAGAAGAAGAGATTGAAACTGCTACTGACGCTTCTGAAAATGTTACATCGAATGCCAAGTTTTACAACCGTAAGAGAACAATACTTATAAATAATGCTGAGGACCACGACTCGAATGATGATGATGAGGAGGAATCAAAGGAGGGGACTTCGTTTGATGTTGGTGATAATCTTTCTATAGCAGAGATTTGTGATGATACTTTACAAACGTTAAGAGATTCTGCAAAGTATAAAGAAGATTTCGAGTTTATTATTACTACAAACAAGGAAGGGTTTACATCGCAAGCATTAGACTTGGCGCTCGCCATCTCTAACGATAACAATTTCAAAAAATACTTGACTAGGTTCCATGGTTCTGAAATCTGGGAATGGTGTATCGGCGGTAATTCTTTGGTAAGGGACCCATTGGTCAATTTTTTACAAGGGTTTATCTTATTTGAACTCAAGATTCCTTATAATCAGATTGGTTCAGATAGGGAATTAGAAAACTTCCTACTAGTTCTAAGTGATGAAACAGAAGTGCATCCATATATGCTAAAAAAAGGCTCTCGGTTGTTCCAATTGAATTTTAAGGATTTTTTGGCAAACGTTAGAGAGCACGAGTGCATCTTTTACGCACTAGGTCTATGGGTTTATTATTACCCAAATATCAATTTCAGTAAAGATACTGTTGATAGGATTCTACAGAAATCACTGGAGAAAGACATAACTTTGAAACACAACGATTTACTAGAACAATTGTTAGGACAGTTGTTCATGAAGGTTGATATCCTCGACTACTTAGATACCCCCTCACAATTAGCGTTCCAAAGGAAAATAAATTTATTGTTTGACTCAATGATTAAGTATTTACCCCAATGGTTCAATAGCATGGAGATCTTGAAAAATGGTATCCTATTAACGAATAACGAAACAATATTAGCTAGTCTAGAAGAGGAGAAGAAAAATAAACTAATGGCGGTAATATTTTCTAGCATATTGAAGGAAATTCAATCTGTCAATAGTGACAATTTAAACACACTAATCTTGGGACTAGGTCTGAGCTTAAACATAGTCTCTTCATGCTCAACAACTCTTGATATTAATCTTTCAGAAGTATTAAAACTAACTTCACATGTCATTAAGCAGCAAGAGAATAAATTGATTACGGGACTATTTTGTTTAAACGTCACCATCATAATGCATGTAATCGGAGGTATGGAGTCGCTATCTAGTAACATAAAATCTTTACTTACCAAAGAATTGCTAGCTTTCCAAATCGGTGCAGAGGGTTACAATGAAAGCATTAATGAGAAAACAACTTTGGCATTATCTCTGTTAGCTGTTCTCAAATAGCATATATATATATAGGTTCATACTATACGTAGAACAAAAAGTATTATAGGTACAGCATCAGGGAGCTAATCTCGATAACTTCCACTCAGCATTGAAAGTTTCTCTTTCATACAAAAATCTGTCATGAAGTCTATTTGCGCGACCCTGCCAGAACTCAATCCTCAAGGGCACAATTCTTAACCCGCCCCAATGCTCGGGGCAAGGAATACGATCTACGTCCTTAAATTTTTGTCTGTTCAATTCAACAGAATCTTCGAGTGTTTTCCTGTCAGCGATAACTTGAGACTGTGGAGATGCCCATGCACTAATCTTTGACTCTATGGGTCTTGTTTGGAAGTACCTCTCAGAGGTGTCTCTACTAACATGCTCGGTGATTCCTTCCACCCGCACCTGTCTCTCTAACTCCTTCCAGAAAAAAATAATAGCACCGTGTGCATTAGTGGCCAAGTCATGAGCCTTCTTGGAAGTTTTCCAATTGGAATATACCACAAAACCTCTATGATCTAGTTCCTTGAATAAAAGAATCCTAGATGATACTTTCCCAGATGGTAGTTCGCAGGTTGTGAAAGTCACAGACTCTGGAAGTGTAATAGACGTATCCAACTTTGTTTCATTGAACCAAACTAAAAATTGCTCGATAGGGTCCTCAAGAAGTTCCCTCTCGTTAAGGGTACCCTTTACAAACTGATAAGCTTTCGGAGCAAATACCAATGGAAGCTCAGTGGGGTTAGACATGGTGTATACCATAAGAGAACTCAAAATCCTTGGGTCACGAAAGCGTTGTGCCTTGTATGTAAGTCAAAACGTCTGTAATAGTAGTCGTGACAGCAATAAAAATAATAAAAATCTAGTTATTAATACAACAGACAGCGTATGGCGTGCTTGTCGAGAGTACTGGGTTGCATAACTGTATGTTTAACACGCATGCCCATGATCCTTGCCATAATACTCTTGTTAATGCTAATCCCTTATACCTTGGGTACGCAAAACCGCTTTACTCAGCAATACGGGTCTACTAGACCTCTCTTCCAACTGTAAGCCCCCAAAGTCACTACACATAAGCAATACGCAGTAGCAATGGAGACGGTATAATACAGTAACATATGCTTAAACGGCAACTTGTAAGCCTCGTTGATGAAAGTGCTCACGGTGCTTAAACTACCACAAAACCCTGCGGCCAACCCTGCAGCCACGAGGCAACCGTTCCTGGTGTGGATAATAGGCTCGTTCGAGTAGCCATGGAGCCTCCCTCTTTGTAACATGGTTAGAATAGCAATCAGCACCGTGGCAAATTCGTTCGCTGCGTAAGTGCCCCAGGGGATAATGGACCATCTTGCGTTCAGCATTAAACCCAACTCATAACGTAGAGCGCTGCCAAATATACCAAACAAGGGAGGCAGCGTCCACTTACCTCTTGACTCGTTACCGTAGTAGCCTGCCAGGACGATAATTGTGATCACTATCGGTAACGCGAGCACAGTGGACAACATATCGATGCCAGTCATACACCTACTCACGAACGTGTACGTCACAAGCACGGTAGGTTCATCCACAGGGTCTTCCTCGTGGGTGACACCCGCTGGAGTGGAATCACGGTCAGATAGACTCGGAGTCATGGCCTCCTTCGACACGGGCTCCGACCCAGACTCCGGTCTGGGTTCCGGCCGCGATTGTCGCGTAGAGGTCAACGGTATGACGAGATCAGACGCTAGGAACCTACCAAAGATGTACATCCCAAACGACCCGGCCAATTGCGACACAAGCACAGAGATAAACTCCATAATCCCATACGCTCTGTTTGGGTACTTCGAAGTGACATGCACGCTTTGCAAATTCGCCGAGTGTTCGAACACTTCCAACATCATACTGGAAAATGAAGAGAACGACCCACAGAACCCTGTGGTGACACTAGCAAACAAACCGGGCCGATGGTCAAACCAACCTTTTTGCTCATTCAACACCTGAACCATGCCCATAATCAGACACGCAGTGTAATTGCTCCACAGAGCACTCTTAGCAGGAATGTACGACGGTTCATACATCTCAGATAGAGCATAAATGCCCGCCCGAGCATAATTGCCCAGGATAGTAAATGTCATAAATGACAAGTAGAAAGCGAGTTTAATCTCCCATTGCGACAGTTTTGGTCTAAAAGAAAGCGTCATGGGGTCTCACAAGACCTTTGTTAGTACTTACAACTCCTTAATGAAGCTCAATGGACAGTGTAAACCCAGCGAATAGCCACATGTCTCATCGAGATGTCTTTATAACAGTCTTCCCATAGTGAAAATAATAAATCACTCAACGTAAGTCATACAGTAAACACTCCAAAACAACGACAGCAGGGATCTGCAGCGCATAGGGAATGGCACTGGCGCCATCGTAGAAGCCGCGCGCACTCTTGGCTTGGCACTTGGCCATTGGCACTGGCAAATGCTGACAAACGCTGGCAAACGGCCGTCTCATCGGTAATGGTCGCAGCGTGTATAGCGATATATACAAGTAAACCGTCTGACCCCATTCCAAGCGATGGGTGTGGCGGTTGTTTGAAAGCGCCTGTCTTGGTGTATATGGCTCGTTGGGGCCGGTTCTGAGGCGGGCAAGGCGATATGGGGGTCGCACGTCTTAGTAGAACAGTAGAAGAGCAGCATGTGCCGCGGTCAGTGGTCCGTTCCGCTACGGATGGCAATGTTGACTTGGTGGTAGATCTGCGGTTGTTGAGTTTGGGTTCGAGGCCCGTGGAGCCCAAGGTGTGGGCTGCAGCGCCCGCCCAGCGGGCGCCACGGGTAGTCAAAGCTCGCAAGTCTCTCAAGGATCTCATTCGCAGGACTAACGAGGCAGTGTTCCACGTTGAGAACCCGCGGTTAGTGTACAAAGCAGGATTGTCCAAACGTATTGTGAAGCCTCGCAATACGGAATAGCTGGCTTGCTCGTTGCCCTCAGCTGTCGGCATTGGCGGCCTGGTCCGTGGCTGACTCCTCGTTGGCGTCCTCTTCTATGTGGTAGAAATTCTTCCACAGATTGGCTACCGAATTGAACTCCTTCCCAACGGCAATGGAGTTCTCCATGGATATGTTCAACTCGTTCAATCCGTTCAGGATCGAGTCCATTGTCGTGTTGATCTCTTGCAAGATCATACTTTTTTGCTCCAGGAATTGCTTATCACTCTCCTTCATTTCTCAAAAGCCGCTTTCACAGTCTTATATCGTATATACACTGCGTGTTATGTACCAAAGGTTCAATGCACTTCAAGATCAGTGACGGATTATCTAAGAGGTAAGGCGTACACGTAAATCGCGTGCGAATATAATCTTGGCGATTTCAATAATGACTTATGAATTTCATTATATAAATGCATATTGATACAAAACATCAAACATAATTTGGAAGAGAGTGCCCACCACGCGCTAACGGCCTAGTCACTAACGTCGTCGTCGTTGTACCTTGGCTCAACGTCGAAGATCAACTCGTACTTCCTCCATTTCTTCCGTAACTCGCTCTCAGGGTCATTAAACTCGGATTCTTCCTCTTTATCAAAGTCTTCTAACCAGTCCCAAGGCTTGCCAAAGACATCCCATTTCTCGCTCATGTATTTCAACAGCTCTTCATCCTTGGTGATCATTGGCTCATCGTTAGTTAAATAATTCCATATACTTAAAAAATAGAATTTCAAACTTTTGATGCCTCTGATGAAACCTTGGTCGGCGCTCTCAGTATATTTTGGTGGGATCTTGAACAGGTTCGATTTCAAACCTTCTTGTAATTCATCACGAGTGATACATTTAGCAAAATCAATCAGGTTGAGTTTCACTTTGGGGTGCGTCTTGTTAGAATCGCCATCGTACATTAGGAGTAACGATGCACCGTACAGTCTAAAACTTTTCAAATTTAGAATCTCTTGAGATAACAGGTCGAGTTGCTTGATTAACCTTGGGATATTTCGAATAATGCTACCACTGTTTTCTCCGTTATAAAGGAACCGACTCAGAACTCTAGCAAATTGCCAGCCCACTTTCACTCGACGACCAAAATACTTGTCTCGCTTGATGTAGTAAGTCTTGTTCCAAATCTTTAACCCACAGACCCGGACACCGAGAGCCTTGGAGGTGGTCTTGCAACATTTAATCCGTTGCGATCTTTGCTTTTGGATAGACGCATCTACACCGTATTGTCTCGTCCCCATTTTCAAATCTAACGCGCATGGCTTATTCATGTGTCTTGTAAGGTCTTCTAGAAGAATAAACTTCGAGACAATCGTGTCGGTTTGATCCTCGTACGTGATCGATTCCAACGGTGGTGGCGACAGGCTTCGGTCTTTACCAAGGGGTTTCTGGTCTGGTGAGCCACAGGCAGTATTATTTTCTAAGGAGGACTTGCCATCGTATGTGGTCTGATTAGCTGTAGAGTTTTCACGAGCAATCTTTTTGTTATTGAATTGTAATAGATCCATCACTGAGTTTGATGAATCAGCAGCAACTGACAGGGATTGTTTTGCCGATTGGTGTAACAAAGGAGATTTAACCCGTTCGAGCTCTTTTAAAGAAAGATTTGAATCCCTACGAACCGCCTGAATGTCACTTGTCGCACTCTCAATACGTCTCATTGAGGTGTTGTTACTCACTGAATTTGTTGATGATGAAGAAGAAGATCTTGTCTTCTTTTTGAAATGTCTTCCTGATATGGTTCTTGTTGGCGTCTCCACTGGAAGCGTACAATGTCCGTCGGGACTCTTGCGCGTTACAATCGGTGCAAAGACCTCCTTCAGGACTAAATCTCTTAACTTTGTGTTGATGACGGTAGATCCCGAGTCTCTCCTCTTGGTAGGGATCAGACTTGAGTCATCCAATGACATGTACCTATCGCTAGGCGATGACGCCGGTGAGGTAGAGTTTCTACACCATAGACTGTCTGGAATTATGTGCTTATTATCGTTCAATACCACCTCTGGGTAAGAATGGTCATAGTAAGTGTGATCATTTTTCCTTGATGTAAACGAACTGGAAGCATGGTCAATCGGGAAAGAATGGATATGTTCTAAGGGGGAGCCAATCTCCATATTCTCATCTATGTCAGAAGCGCCTCTGACTAATTTGGTTAGTAAAGACATCTTCTCAACACCTAGATCACTTGGTGAAACGACTTCCTTTGTTGATGTTTGCGCTGGGACAGAGACCCTGTCTAGGAACTCTTCCCTTGTCGGGAAATGCTGTCTAACATTAAGAACTCCGATGTAGCACGGCATATACCTAAGAAGTTTATTGTTAGTCACTTCCATCGCTTCGTACCATTTATTTTCTCTTTTCAAAAGAGCTTTACAGACAGCACGTTTGGAAAACCTGAAGATGGCTGTATGCCCGCCCACTTTATTAGTGAAAGGCTTTAGCTCCACAGCTAAAGGATATTCTTTGTCATCTTCCTGGTCTCCTTCGTCATCGTCTTCTTCGTCGTCGTCATCATCTTCCAATTTTCTTTCAACAGAATCTGTTACTGCCTCCTCGTTGGCAGCTGTCTGCAATTTGGGACTTGGCTCTTTACTACTTTTTTCCGTCTTGGCGACGAAAAGATTCTCGTTGAAACTTATTTGTGAGCGATCATGTTTGTTAAGTGTCGATACATCGTTTGAATCTGTAAGATGTTCAATCTGTGGTTGATTGACCTGTTCGGATGCTATCTTCTCCAGATGCTCTTCAATCTCTGTTTTCGATTTATTGGTAACCTCCTGTCTCTTCTTCGTATCGTTTAAAGCCTTGGACGTAGATTTTGATTTATGCGGGTAATAAGTAGCAGAAGAGACTGGCTCTAGACTTAGGTCATCTTTCTTTGTTCCAAGGTCAGGTCCAGTCTCGTCACCTGGTTTCTTACTGTCTACTTTAGCTTTACTGTTCCTTCGCAGTTGGGATTTGTTCGCAACGTTAGATGGATCGTGCTTGTCCTTGTGTAAACTTGTTAATCTCGCATTGTTGAAAAATTGTTCATTCTTGGGATAACTATGTCGCCTTTCATTCAAATTCTTGGTCAGCACTTGGCTCGAAGTCTCGATCGAGTTCCTCTTCACAGCCCTCTCGGGACTGAACGCAGGTCTAGCTGACCTTGATTTCCTTCTACTCTTGAAAAACTTCTTATCGCCCTCGGCAATGATCTTGTTATCGTTGCTTCCCTCCGTGTCGTCTCTAAAGATCCCCAGATATGTAGAGGCTTTACGGCCATGTAAGACAGGCGCCAGTTTTTTCTTGTTCGATACGTTTAGGTCCTTTAAAGAAGTTTTTAAATGAGACATTTCATTCTTACGACAAGCAAGTTCATCCTCATTATTGAGGCCCATACTTGATCCAGAGCGGTTGATCTCTCAATTAACAATCACCAGCCCACGTCTAGAAAAGAACAAAAATAGATAATATGACCCTATGTGTTATGGCTTCAAATCCACTCTCTGCTCGCTCCGCTTCAAATGTGGCGTAAGCAAGTCTTGTTTCCGATATCAATCACACGCAGTTCAAACAGACAGAAGCACTGGTATTATATGAATAACTTCTCAAAGCTTGAGACCTGAATTATGCAACTACCCACGTGTTGATCTTGTGCGTGTTTGTTTCCCAGTCTTGTCAAACAAAACGGCGGCCTCTTTGCAAACAGATCAGTAAGTTTCCTTCTTTGTACAGATCGTATATATATAGTACAGAGACAGCAGCTCAAGAACAGGTGTACGCAGGCGATAGAGAGCAACGTTCAGCTTTGCTTACTCTTGGTATAGATAAGTGGTAGTTAGAAAAGTACCGTATATGTTCCCACTAATGTTTTGAAAAATGATAAGAATAGCGAAAACAGCGTAGTTACCCGTTTTCGTCCTAGGGTCCCTGAATATTCAGGTTCCCCAGGTTTTGATGTCGCTGTTGTAAGCCATGGCATGTGGAGGAGAGGTTCAACCTCTGTAGTAATGGGTGGGGACGATGGGTAATTTGGCAATTTTGATCTTGTAAAACTTGTTTCTGATCTTTACTTGCAACTCGGTGTTGGCTTTGTGCAAGCCGCGGTTCACGTATGCTTGCCCGACATTGACCACTTGTGAATCGTTGCTCCTTGTAGGCGATCTGCCTCCAGAGGTGACGGTCCCCACTTGCTCTGCGCCGTCCATTGTGTAGATCGGAGTTCCCGTTCTTGGGATCGGGATCGGTTTAGCGCTCTCGGTGATGAAGCCGCACCTCGTTTGTTTGTAGGCCTTGTTGTTTATTTGATCCATGATCTTGTCGAAGCCGTTGAATTTGGTGGCTGAGTCCGCGGTTCTCCTCGACTTGGAGATCACCCAATTCAAGTTGGCCTCCACGGGGGTTATACTCTCGTTCAACTCATTGCCGTATAAACACATTCCAGCTTCTAACCGTAAGGAGTCTCTTGCACTGAGGCCTATTGGTTTCACCGAAGGGTCGCTCAGAATCAATTTCGCCCACTTGGATACTTTATCGTTTGGGATTGATATCTCAAACCCATCCTCGCCAGTGTAGCCTCCTCTAGCAATGGTCACCACAGATCCATCTTGTAGCTCGACGGGTTTCCTCAACCCAAACGTCAATTGCTTGATGTCATCCTGCGATTTCACCAATTCAGTCAACACTCTCGACGCGGTGGGTCCTTGCAAAGCGAGCAGCGACTGGTTTTCCAAGGGAGTCCATTGTACCTTGTCGTTATTGAACTCTGCTAACTGATCTTGGATGAATTTGGTGTCTTCCGTGGTTCTAGCAGCGTTTGTCACCATAGAGACTCCAGAATCATCCATATAAACCATCAAATCATCAACGATCCCACCTTCTGCGTTTAAAAGCACTGTGAGGCAGCCTTCGTGAGGTTTCAGTTTGGAGAAGTCCGTAGGAGTTATCCTATGAAGAAACTGGACAATCGCATCCTTATCGCCTGTCAATTGACTTTGCAACATGTGCGACACGTCAAACAACCCTGCTTGTTCACGGACCCAGTTGTGCGAGTCACTGGGTGATTGGACCGAGGGAAACGCAATCGGCATCGAATAACCAGCAAACGGGACCATTTGACCCCCCATTTCAACGTGTAAGTCGTATAGCGCTGTCTTACGCAACTCACTGGAAAAGCATCGATTCAAGGGTCTCAATACACCGAATAACTTACGGCTGGCGCCCACACGTCTAACAAACATCCTAACAAACTGTATAGTTCTATAAACAGCTCTCTGTAATACTGTTCTCCCCGTCACAGACTAACAAACACTGTCAGGACATGGTAGTACAGGGCTCATCGTGGCCTTATATACTTAGTCGCAGCGCCTAACAGAGTCACAAGGCTCGGCACCCCACAGAGTCACACGCACGTGATCTCGGTATCAACAGTCACGTGCATGTGATCACGTGATAGTACCTTGGGCCAAAGTGCCATGGGCCAAGGTGCCATGGAGCCAGGTGACAGGGGAAGCGCTTACTTACAGGGCGATGATGTGTTGTATATGCTAAGACTACTCAGTTTTTGTGTTCTAGGCGCGATCTTTTACTATGTTAGTGTCGGTTTATACTCCCATGCATCTCTAAACACGCAATTTCTGTATGCAAGCTTATGGCATGTGGGTTCAAGAGAAATCGTAGTATCGATCTTTCTCGATCTCCATCCTTTCAGTGGCAAAGTCCCATAACGGTGTGGTGAAAGATTTTTTGCCAGTAAGAATCCTATGCGATTGATGGGATTGTTCAATGATTTTTACAATCCCATCACAGATGAGGGCGGCACCCATGGCCTCGCTCTTGTTCGGTACAATCAGATCTGCAGCAGAACGTGTTGGTAGGATGTACCTGTGCATTTCAGGCCTTAAATGCGTCATGTATTCGGATAGCGTCGTTTGTAAATCCGCGGCATCTGCGATGTCGTGGGCTCGTAGCATGTTGATTAGTCTCTTATCGTCGTCGCACTCTAAAAACACCTTCAATTGTGAGAATTGGTTGATCTTGGTGTCATATAAAGCGTAGCAACCGCAAAGGATAGTGATCTCTAGCCTACCTTGTGCATCGGCTGTTGTCTCTGTAGGCTCGCACAGCCTATTGTACAATTTCTCAAAATCGTAGTCTTTATTGGAATAAGTCTTGGACTGCAGTTGGTCTAGGCTCATTGCATCAAGGTCAAAAATGTCTATATTTGCAGTATGGAACAGTGCTTGTAAAGAGATTTGCAATTCTTTAGCCACGGTCAACATACCGGTGTAGTGGCCTCCTCCGATGGATATTAAGACACGGCTGCTCATGGTGCCCTGGCTTAAAGTTTCGTGTTCGCTATGGGGGAGGGTGCTATGTTCAACTCATCGGTGAATGGAAATTTTTCAATATTATATTTAAAAGTTGGCGATGAGATGACTTTCTTGCGATCATAGCAAACCTTCATACCGGTCCAGCATCGACCTTCACTGCAGATTCGCATTCACTAGAGTATGTCATTCGATAAAGAGTCTGATCAAAAGTTGAAGTTTAAAACTTCGTCCAAATTGAAGGTGTTCCGAACCTTTGAGTCTATGGACTTGAAACCAGAGTTGCTACACGGTATTTACTCATACGGGTTTGAAGCTCCCTCTGCAATCCAATCTCGAGCAATCACTCAGATTATATCAGGGAGAGACGTTATTGCCCAGGCACAGTCGGGTACAGGTAAGACTGCGACCTTCACAATTGGGATGTTACAAGTTTGTAAATTCAATACCGGTTCAGGTAACCAGTCTAAGAGGGCTGGCGCAAACGAGTTGCAAGGTCTAATCCTATCGCCAACTAGAGAGCTGTCCTCCCAGATCAATAGCGTGGTCACCAATTTGGGGGACTACTTGAACGTTAAGAGTGTCAATTTAGTAGGTGGTAACAAGATGACCAAGAACGATCTAAATCAGTTGAAAAGCGGGTCTGCACATGTGGTAAGTGGGACTCCCGGTAGAGTCCTGGATTTGATCAAGAGACACGTCCTTGTGGTGAAGAATGTGAAGATGTTAGTTCTGGACGAGGCAGATGAATTATTATCCGATACATTGGGGTTTAAGCAAACGATATATGATATTTTCACAAAACTACCTAAGGGCTGCCAAGTCGTGGTGGTCAGTGCCACAGTGAATAGCGATATCGTGGAAGTCACTAAGAAATTCATGACCGATCCAGTGAAGATCCTGGTGAAACAGGACCAAATATCATTGGAAGGTATAAAGCAATTCCATATAAACGTCGACAAAGAGGAATGGAAATTCGATACGCTATGTGACATCTACGACTCCTTAACCATTACACAGTGTGTTATCTTTTGTAACACTAAGAAAAAAGTCGACTGGTTAGCGAAAAGACTCCTGGAGTCAAATTTCAGCGTCGTATCGATGCATGGAGACATGAAACAAGCGGATAGAGACAGGGTGATGACCGAGTTCAGGTCAGGAAAATCTAGAGTGTTGATATCGACAGACGTGTGGGCACGTGGGATTGACGTCCAGCAAGTCTCGCTAGTGATCAACTACGATCTGCCGGAGATCATGGAAAACTATATCCATAGAATCGGTAGGTCAGGCCGGTTTGGCAGAAAAGGTGCCGCGATCAATTTCGTCACCAAGGATGATCTCAGCCTCATGAAGGATATAGAAAGGTTCTATAAGATTAAGATCAAACCTATGCCAGCAAACTTAGAAGAAATAGCATAGGCATCCCGGGAGGGCGGTGCTACAGCGACTCTGCCAAAGCTTGGATCTGCTTGTTTTGAACATTGTAGATGCGGATTAGTTCGTCTAAAGAGGCTTCTTTAGTCAGTTTCGACAAATCACAAAACTTGGACACTAAATCAATCTCTACATCACAAGTACCGACATGGTTCTCTCGAAACTGTTGCTTCTCTGGCAACCCGTTCGGGTGGGTATTTCTAAACTCCAGCAACTCGTATTGGTCACTAATTATTTCCACATCGGCCAGCTCGGAAGACTCATCAAAACTCAGAATCACAACGTTCGATATCCCAGGGTTACTTTGCTCTTTCAGATCGATAGACTCGTCCTCGAAGACGTACCTGATATTGCTCACAAACATCGCATGGTTCTCCAAATGCGGGAAATTCTTGGCCCCAAAATCCGACACAGGTTCCTTCAACTCCTTCTTCGTCCTAACATCGTGGATCACGTTCCTATCATACAATGTTATAAAGACAGGGTCCATACCTGCTTGCACTGGGACGGGTTGGAACGTTGGAAAAACGCAGATTTTTGACTGAAGCTTCGCAAATTTCGACTCTCTACTGCTCCTACCCTTCCAGGCTATCTGTGAAACACCTTTTGCAACCTTCTCGACCTCCCAAAGCACGGATCAACCTGTAAAGATGGCCTGTTCCCTTGGGTCCTTTGGATATTTTTGAAGATCCGTCGATGGCGACATTGACGCAAACCTCGATTTTGGATTTGAAAAATTGCCATGTGTTCAAGAAAGCCGAGTCCCCCATACGCTCTGTTAGTTAGCGTTGGGAAGTGTTGAAGGCGAAGGTAAAGCGGTGCTGAGTTCGAGAATATGTTAGATATCAACCAATTCATTGAAGAGAAAGGTGGGAACCCGGATTTGATCAGAAAATCCCAAAAGGCCAGAGGTGACAGCGTGGAGTTAGTGGACGAGATCATCGCTGATTACAAAGAATGGGTCAAGACTAGGTTTGATTTGGATGAATTGAATAAAGAATTGAACAAATTGCAAAAAGAGATCGGTTTGAAGTTCAAGACGAAGGAGGATGCCTCTGAATTGTTGGCTGAGAAGGACAGATTGGCAGAAAAGAAGAAGCAATTGAACGAGCAAGAAGCTGCCGAGGACCAGGCGTTGAGACAGAAAGTGTTCCTAGTCGGTAACATTGTGCACCCATCTGTTGTGGTTTCGAACGACGAGGAGAACAATGAGTTGGTGCGTACTTGGAAGCCAGAAGGTTTGGCTGAAGTCGGTCCCGTGGCCTCTGCTTCCGGTAAGCCTGCCTCTTTGTCTCATCACGAGATTTTATTGAGATTGGACGGTTACGACCCTGAGCGTGGTGTGAAGATTTCTGGCCACAGAGGTTATTTCTTCAGAAACTACGGTGTCTTTTTGAACCAAGCATTGATCAACTACGGTCTTTCGTTCTTGGCTAACAAAGGTTACACCCCAATACAAGCTCCAGTCATGATGAACAAGGAAGTCATGGCCAAGACTGCTCAATTGTCTCAATTCGATGAAGAGCTTTACAAAGTTATGGACGGTGACGACGAGAAATACTTGATTGCCACTTCGGAGCAACCTATCTCTGCTTACCACAGCAACGAGTGGTTTGAAAAACCTCAAGAACAATTGCCTATCCGCTACGCCGGTTACTCGTCATGTTTCCGTAGAGAAGCTGGGTCTCACGGTAAAGACGCATGGGGGGTTTTCAGAGTTCACGCTTTTGAAAAGATCGAACAATTTGTCCTTACTGAACCTGAAAAGTCTTGGGAAGAATTTGACAAGATGATCAACTGCTCAGAAGAGTTCTACCAATCGTTGAAGTTGCCATACCGTGTCGTAGGGATTGTCTCTGGTGAATTAAACAACGCTGCCGCCAAGAAATACGATCTAGAGGCTTGGTTCCCATACCAAAAGGAATACAAAGAATTAGTCTCTTGTTCTAATTGTACCGATTACCAATCGAGAAACTTGGAAATCAGATGTGGGATAAAGAAAATGGGTGACAGAGAAAAGAAGTACGTTCATTGTTTGAACTCTACTTTGTCTGCCACGCAAAGAGCTTTATGTTGTATCTTGGAAAACTACCAAACGGAAGAAGGTTTGGTTGTTCCAGAAGTTTTAAGAAAGTACATCCCAGGAGAACCAGAATTCTTGCCTTATGTTAAAGAATTACCAAAGAACTCTACTTCCAATAAGAAGAAATAGACAAAATATAGGAACCCTGTATGAGATCTATATATATATACTACACTTTCTTATATGTCATTTAAAGAACGAAAATAACTTGCGTTTACACTGCTTCCCCCCACAGAGCATGGGGGACTATTACTATCTACAGAACTAATAAAACTAGTCGGGTGGCTCTTAATAACCCAGCTCTCGTAATTCATCATATCACTAGAAGCACGGTCACTGTTTCGGAAACGCTTATGTATGTATTCGGTCGGAGTAGGTAATATAGAACTCTGACTATCTATTCGCCAAAAGGCACAAGATGGAACCACTTGCATGTCTTTGATCTCTGCGTCGGTATATTCGTCAAATATAGTAGGATAATTCAATAAATGTTCGTCCCAATTGCAATTATAATTGTTGACTATGAACACATAGAGACAAGATTTTTGCGCAATATTCCTTATCTTGGGGTACGGCCATAAATAGTCTATGGTACCATTAGGGTTATCAATGTGTAACTCTGGCATTTCTGAAATAAAATTACAACGATGACTTGTGGAGTTTGAGAAATAAAAATTACCACGGATGTATCCGAGAACACACCCAGTAGCTAATGGTGCTCTAAAGTTTGCTTTGAAAATATATAGAAATTTTGTTCCAATTATGAACTTCATCGAAGCCTAATGGGCCGTTCTCTTTGGATGGAACCGAGCTTTCCAACTGGCAATAATTGGAAGCCGGTGTACTGAACAGTGACGTTTGACATAGCACGACGGTTTTATAACATCCGTACATCTTAAACATAGTACATTTTTTTAGATGAAGAAGAGCAACATCCTAGAAAAAAAGGCTAACAAAAATACCTTTCTATTTTAGGTAATTTCCAACACCAACACCTATTCGTGCTAGCGCGGTTCCGCAAGCGCTGCAGTTTGCGCTCTCTGGGCAGAGCTTCGGCACTAACTCCCTTGCTATCCCAGAGAGAGAGCGTTCCTCTTCCACGGCCGCCTGCAGCCGGGGTCGGAAAGTTTCACCTCGACTGCGTAAGCAATATTGGAAAATAGCACAGAATGACAATATTTGAGTAGTGTACACTATAGTTGAAGCTATAGTTTGGATCTTTAACAGAAGTCGCCAACGAACCAGTCAAGATGTCCACTGAATTAACAGTCCAATCTGAAAGAGCTTTCCAAAAGGTATGTTTAAATGTGATATTATAGATGGGAAATCATCAAATGAAGTGTATCGAAGAGTATAACATGGTGCACGATGTTACTCTGTATTTGTGTGTCTAATGAGAACGTTTTTGCAAACTCCTGTAAAGATGATAAGAACGTTGATTCTCCCTGTTGTGATAATTTAAGATCAATTTAATTGAGTTTCATTATATGGAATTTAAAATGATCATTGTTATCAACTCTCTTCGACCATGTGGCCCATCTCAAATTTATTTCAAATATTGTTCAATTTACTAACATTTCGACCAAAATTGTATTGTAATATTTTAACAGCAACCTCACGTCTTCACTAACCCAAAATTCAAGACCTCCAAGAGAACTAAGAGATGGTATAAGAATGCTGGTCTAGGTTTCAAGACCCCAAAGACCGCTATTGAAGGTTCTTACATTGACAAGAAGTGTCCTTTCACCGGTTTAGTCTCCATTCGTGGTAAGATTTTGACTGGTACTGTTGTCTCCACCAAGATGCACCGTACCATTGTCATCAGAAGAGACTACTTACATTATGTTCCAAAATACAACAGATACGAGAAGAGACACAAGAACGTCTCCGTCCACGTTTCTCCAGCTTTCCGTGTTCAAGTTGGTGACATTGTCACTGCTGGTCAATGTAGACCAATCTCCAAGACTGTTAGATTCAACGTCTTGAAGGTTTCCCCAGCTGCCGGTAAAGCCAACAAGCAATTCCACAAATTCTAAGTTACATATAACTGTTATCTAATTTGTTTGTATATGTACTCAGAGATTCCATAAATTAATATTGAATTCAGTATAAAGATGGTTTGACATTATTTTTACAAATGGTATGCTTTATATTACAAAAACCTAACTTTTACATAGATAAATTCTTTAACACACGCCAATGTGACAGGAAAGAGGTACTTTAAAGAAATCTTTCCTAGTTTCTTGAAAATAGTTGTTCTAAAACGTTATGCCTTTCATTTTCAGATGTGACAATATTATACATTCGTTGATGTTCCACTCAACATAATTTATCAATATAGGATTTTTGCTTCATATTGACTACCAGTATTAGACTTTTTTTACAGAGAATTCCCCATCAAGAGTTTCCAGCAATTCTTTGGAAATATCTCTCACTGTCTTTTCCTTGTAATACTTAACCATGCTTCTCATCTTCTCGTAACATAACTTGAGCTCTAGGCCACTCCATTTGGAAGGTCCAGGCTTCAACGTCGCCAGTTCTTCCCAATCGACTTGAGAATCTTCTATAAAACCAAGGTCTCTCAATTTTTCAAGTAGCCATCTTTTCTCATCATTTGTAACATGCTGTATTTTATTTATAGCTTGTTTCCTAACAATTTTATTCCACTTATATCTACATTGGATTCTGGATCTTGCACCACCCATCCTTTCGCTTACTACAGTCCAGTTTATGATATCTTTGAACTCTGGTTGTCCCGAAAGTTTTTTACCCTTGGTGCTACGGTTGGTTGTAGGCTGGTCTTCCACATCAGTTTCTTCCTCTTTCTTGTTTGCAACAGGGTTGGCCTCCTCAAGCAAATCGTTGATAACTTGTTTCAAACTCTCCTCCTCATCTGAGGACCATTTATTGGAAGCCCTATTTGAGCCACACTTGATATAATTTCTCCAACGGTCTCTACAATCCTCAGGCATCCTACCTAGAGCTTTTCCAACTTCAGACCAACGTCCTTCTTTCTCCATACATAGCTTGGCCAGCTCCTCATCTTCCTCTTGGGTCCATTTACCACGTTGTTCAAAAATGTGGTACCTCCTTCTAACGTGCTTGTAAATCGACGACCTTGTTCTGTATGGCAACACTTTACAGATATTAATCCAGAAGTCATCCTTACGACGACCATTGGTCCATATCCTTTGGCAAGTCTCCTCTCTAGTGAAATTTTTTATCTTACTGTAAGATTTAATAAAAGAATCTAGAGCGGCTTCTTCAGAAGAATCGAAAGCTTTCCCACTAGCCTGAGACGTCGACCCCAACAACTGGGCAGCTTTGGTCGCAGCAGTGTGCAGCAATTCAGTGTCCTCATCTTCCTCAACTCTAGTTTTCAAAGCCTGTTGTTTTGCCGAATCTTTGGGCATACCCTCTTTTGTCAGGTTAGCATAAGGTTCTACATTTGTCGTGGAATCACTGTTATTAGCAACATCCTCGTCAAGTTGTTTGTCATCCGTCTCCAAATTGGATTTGTTGTTTTCCTTCACATTGTCTGTATCAGTATTCAAATATTGTTGAAAATCCGGATTTTGGGTGATACTGCCAGTCTCAATAATAGACTTCCCGACCAAATGATCCTGTTCAGTACCAGGCTCATCATCATCCAATGTAGCCAGCTCAGGGTCAACAGCATCGATATGCAACTTATTTTTCTTTTCGTCGTCGTGAGTATCAAACTCATTGTGACCACCGTTGACATTGTCCTTCCCAGTTGTCATGGCCAATTTCGATTTCGACACTTTCTTCGACTTCTTAGACTTGGATTTATGCATAGAGCTGTGGTCCCCGCCGTGAGGCCGCTTGTTCTTGCCCTTCTTATCTGAAGCATAAGCGGCAGCGACAGCTGCCATAGCAACATCAGTAGGCACGTGACTATTTTGGGCGTCTGACGCGGATTCTTTCAAGTCACCGCCGTTAAGATGGTACTGGGACGAGGCTATGTCCTCCTCGTGCCTAATGTACCAGCTCATATCGTTCGAGTCGCTATTGCCCACTTTGGAATGGTGTTTCTTCTCTTTCTCATCACCACTGCGGTGCTTCTTAGAAACTTGGTGACTGTCATCAAAACCTTCACCACCGACGTACTTGAACACAGCCTCTTCTACAGATTCTTGCGGATCCGAATCAAGCATCCGGGCAGCATCGTCCTTCATCTTGGAACTACCACTCGACATCTTCTCAGAAACAAATCACCGCTACTCTTTTCCCCAACTCGTCTTCAAATATGGCAATCTTTCAAAAACCACTTCCAATTGCTACTGTCCTGCACCTTGTTCTAACCGTAAACGCAAAATATTACTAATCCGCACGATCCTGTTGAAACGATAAAACACTCAGCACAAAAACACACGGTCTCTTCAATCAACTCACTTCACGATGACTTGCTAGCTAACGTGATTAGTTACCCATACATTACCCTCTCTCTAAGTGTGTTTATAAAACTTCTGTTTGATTGATTCGAATCTTTTTCCCAAAGGCAAAATACTTTTCCGGGTAGCAGGGGCAAAGCAGCATTGTGTCCGGGTAATGCGATATCCACGTGGTTTGCTGACCACGTGACTTATTCGGTGGCACGTGATTATGGACACGGGCAGCTCCCACTATAATGGTATACGCTGTTCCACAGTCCAGTAAGGTGCTTAACCTTTATGGTCCAGAGCAAGGTGTACTATTTATTAAATTTGCTATAAACATTCACAGCAGTGCTGATATATTTTTGGGACGGTTTGAATGGCACAAAGTGATCTTTTTTTTTTTTCTATGCAAAGTTCTATATTGGTGGTGGTGGTGCGTGTGCCTCGTAGATCATTTCAGAAGAGCGCCTATACTGTTTCAATAGCACAGCGTAGTTATTCGGGTCGAAAGGTTTAAAGTCTTTGAACATGTTCCCACGCCGTTGATAAAATTGTTGTATTATGGTCACGAATTCTGCTAGACAATCCAATGTTTCACCCATAATAGAGAAATTCTTGTGCTTTGTAATTGGGACGTTTTTACCCTCGGACGGTAAGACGCTCGAGACTACGTAATTGTTAAAGTATCTCAACAGGTTATAGCATAACCTTTCGAAGTATGTCAAGTAGGCAGAAGGTAAATTTGTGGACAGGATAAGAAACTCGCGGAGCAATGTTATAGCAGTTAATAAAGAGTCCGTGGCCACAAATGTCTTGTCACCGACTACAACAGACTTTCTGTGACCGCTAGTGGGTTGTGGAAGGCTCACGGGAGGCGGTGGCGTCACGTTAGACTCATCCACGGGTTCGCCATCTTGATTCGATTGTGTTAGTCTTACAAGCTTTGACCAATTGATAGGGTCCATATCTAAACTGGAAACCATGTCATTGACATCACTCTGGATGGAAGGGTCCACAATAAACGGGGTCCAGGTCTCCATTTCTATCTTCTTCTGCACAGAACGTGTACTCTTGGCATCTCTGGAAGCAATGTATGCTTTGATCTGAGCAGACAAAGTATCACTCATATACTTGGTTAAGAATTCTCCGCTTAAAGCCTCACATTCTTGTATAAACAACACACAGATAGAGTAAAGCTTCAAAAAGTGATCGTATCTCAACCCTGTCGTGAGGTCTCTCCTCACGAGGATCACTTTAGCTAACCTTAATTGAATAACTCGGATTATCTCAATGATACCGTTACGGATGTCTAATTGAGTAATCATATTGTGTTGGTTCTCTGAACTAGTAGATAAATCAGAGCTGATTTCTTTCAAAGCCACGTCCATAAGTAGTTTCTGATGGTTCAGTAATTGTCTAAAACCTTCAGAGCAATGAGTCACTATGTTTTCAAGCATTGTCTGAAACTCATTGTGTGTTTGCTCTTTGATTAATCGGGATAATTTAGATCCGCTGCTCTCAGCAGGTTTCTGCGTAGTCTTGTTCAAATCTATATTACTGATATCTGCATCTGTAGTTTCTTCAGACTGGGCCTCGGGTGGGTCTTTAGGGAGATAATGTTTCACAATGGATTTAATATCCACCATGGCTCTATTTTGGTATAGACTATACGAGCTTGCCAGTTCCTCGCAATCAATAAGTTTAATAACAAGTTTCCGCAATGATTCTTCTAATTCAGAATCCTTCCAAGTTTTAGTCTCTGTGATGCCATTTTCTAGTTTCATTAGTGTCGCTTGAGGGTTGGTGTTTTCATGCCTTGATCTCAAGTCCTTGATTAACAGATCTGATAATTGTAAGGAGTACTTACCGCCAATCTCAATCTTAATATTGGTCAAATATTCTCTTGTAAATGACAGTGAAGGTACAGATTTTAATTCAAGTAAAGGATATGGCCATGACTTGGTCCATTCTTGAAGAACTGGATCTGAGCTTACATCATTAGATATCAAATTGGTCACTGACATCATTAAGTTCAAGCAACGTTCATACTCCTCCTTTTCGTATAGCTGTTTACACTCCTCAGTCTTGTTCAGAACAAGCTTAACTTGTAGGAGTCCCTGCTCCAATTTTTCCACATTTACTCTCTTGAAATAATTTTGCAATGCATTTATTCGTTTCAAGATTACCTCAGATTCAAAAGTGTTTAGAGATTTTAGAAGTGATTCTAAGTCCGAGATAGTTTCAGAGGCTTTACTTTGGATCGTGTTAACTTCACTGATAGTAGTGAAGAATTTATGAGAAGATCGAGAAATCTCTTTTATCAATAATAGTTCTACACTGTCCAAGTAATCGTTTAGTCTGTCCCTCAATTCCAAATATGCAATATCCCGAGTTTCTTTATCGTTTAAACTCAAACTGTTCAGATTTAAATTAACGTCATCAAGTACTTTCTGGAAAGTTCTTTCATTGTCTAATTGGAACTCTTTATCAAAATAAAACGAAGGTATTCTCTTCACACTAAGTAGTTCGTTATCATCAGTATTAAGTAAACTACCGTCGTGATCACCGTCTATAGTGTCTAGTTCTTTAAATTGATTAACCGGGTTAAGATCCTTAGCTTTAAGTCGACTCCTATAAGTGGCCTCTTCATTTTCAATGTCCTTTGTGTACTTCTTCAGCTTGTCATCCCAATTGTCTATTATTTCATTTTTACTTAGTGTAACAGGTGGTATATCAGTCGTAGTTGGAGGTTGTAGCCAATCCTTACGTCTAGTGTTCATTACAATCTCATAGATTGAATTGCCACCTAGAGGCGAGTATTCTACGGACCCAGGGTTTTTACCATTCCTAGCATATATCCCTGTAGTAGAATTCCCCGCTATATTGGTAGAAACACTAGAAGCCGCGCTAGCAATGGACTCAAAGCTCGGACGGGGGCTACTAATTGATGCACGAGGGAGTGTAGCATCATGCTGATCATCGGTCTTGGGTACTCGTAATTCTGGTATTACCGATTTATTCGAAGACATTGAGAGCGGAAATCCAATGTAATTAAAACCCAATTAGAAAAACTAACACACCCGCAGAGAAACCAAGAGATTGGATACTGTATAACCACCAATGCCTTGGTGGTAAACTGACAATATGGTTTCTATTTTTTTGCCTTTCTGTAGACTAACCTTGAAAAGATCGTCATAAAATAAATAAAATAAATCTTGTATTTATTTCAGCAAAATATTAAAATAATATTTCATATCAACAGACCGGTAGAAGTTGCAAGACTGATAAATCAGGAAGAGTTTCCCACAAATGTAACAATATATTGATTTCCAATAATAACACATATATGTACGTAATGAATGTTTAAATATCTTATCTTTTTTCACTCTCATCTCTAGAGGATATCAAACCCTCCTTTGATACAACAGACTTGATGGAACCATTTCTCGGTTGAAATGATCCCTCTATTGAAATAGTATTTGTCTGAGTAGCTTCTGCTGGCAGTGATGCACCCGCTGGTATTTTAAAGCTCTTGTTGGAATCGCCAGCCGAGCGCTTGCTACTATCAGAAGTGATGGATAAACCACTTGATGACCTTCTAGGCGGGATTAATCTATGAGACCTAGCATTATGAGAAGGCTGGGAAGAACCGGATGCCAACGTAAGAGAAGCAATATCGATATCGTCTTTTGCGGTTGATTCCGAGGCATTCTTAGTGGGTTTACCTTCATTAGCGTCATCATCGTCATCATCATCACTATCTGAGCCAAATATGAAATTACTAGATGCTCTCTTCAAAAGGTGAGGAGGCTTATTAGTTTCAGAAGATTCATCAGGCTTACTTTCAACGGTAACTGGTTTACCACTTATGAAATTATGAGTTGATAGTGAGGCTATGGAAGCGCTGGATCCAAATGGGTTTGTTAAATCCTTCAATGAATTCGTTCCTTTCCCCAACGATCTTGTTCTTTTTAAAGCAAGAGCTTCAAAATCATCTGCATCTTCATGCGAAGGGATTCTTTCCTCATCTGAACTCTGGTAATGAGAGTTCTCTATAAACTCTTCATCGTCCGAGTTCGAGGAGATGCTGTAATCATCGCTGTTACTGTATTCCTCCATCAAATATGGGGTATTACTAGCTGTAGAATGATCAGTTGCGTTAGAGTTCGTAAGGTCATAGCTGGAATTAGCATCATCTGCTATGGCTGTTTGGAAATCTATCCCCTCTGGTAAGTCCACGATATTACAAGAATCGACAGGTAAGAAACTAGAAGTATCACCAGTATACACCGTGTTGTAATCATAAATGTAGTCATAGCCTCTTTGGGTATTCACATTGTGTGACACAGCGTTCCCGTAGTTGGAATTGGTGTCTTCGCTATCAGATTCGTCATCAGATCCATAGTTCAAGGTAGTAGCAGGAAGCGTTTTGATGATAGGTAAGAAAGTCCCTAGTTTAAAACGTCCTCCATGCGAAGAAGCCGAGGTTTCTGAAGCTGTGTCAATGGAGGTTCCATTGCCGGATGCATCTGATCTCCTTGAAAGTCTTGCATTGATGAAGAGGCCCGCATGGTCATTGTCCCCATCATCGCTTTCATTAGAGTCGCTATTCTCATCATCAGAATGTTCCATTTGATCATCGGAGTCATAATCAACATTACCATATGGGATATCACCATTTTCATGTTCATCGATATACTTTACCGATATACATTGTTTGACACGATCATTAAAATGAATATGCTTGTTTTTAGATTTCTTTGTAGGGTCGTTCTTCCGCAATTGTAATGTTGATGCAGAAGTTAAAATTGAAGTAGGAATATGATCATCGGTTGCCAACGTTAACGATGAATCCTTTTCATAAGCGTTATTAGATGAATTTCCCGATGTATTATTACTTTCAACATTTGTTGTCTCATGATTTTCGTTATTGACGTTAGAATTAAATTGGTTCGTATCTTGTATTGTTATAGTTGAGGGCTTGGAGATTGTACCGACATTATTACCCTCCTCATGTGATTTATCTTTACTAGTGTTCGTTGGTTTGCTCGTAGTCACCGAGGGAGAATTATTTGTGTCAAAGTATTGCGCATTGACACTGGCTACAAGCATATCATAGTCTTCATGGATATGTGTTGGGTTGCTTGGATTCATGGCTCTGTTATGTTTCATTTCTAAATAGTGTTTCTTAGCCTCGTTTAACTTCCATAATGCATTCTCTTCGATAATTTCAGGAACGGTCCTTTTCTTTAAGATAGGTTTTGGTTGTTTCACATTTAATTTTTTCGTCAATATTTGACTAGATCGTCTCTTAGAAGCCTCGGAATCAGAGCCGTAACCTCTTTCTTCATCATGGATAGCTGTAGCCTCCTCTTCCTCCTCTTCATCGTCGTCATCGTCGCCTGGATAGTTATATGTCGAGGGCTTATTTGCCTTTCCATTATGTTTTTTCCTTTGATCACGCACAATGGGCCCATAAAGCCAAGTGACGTCTGAATCCTTCGACCAATTGACTACCTCAGGGGACAACGTCTTCAGGTTACCTCTCGCTTTAGCCCACGTCCTCCATGAAGCGTTCTCCAGCCTTGCAGCGTTGACTAAATCCAAGTCACGTTTTTTCTTTTTCAAAATAATATATTTCCAGGAATTAGAGACTTCTGACTCCTTCCAATGGTGCGACAAGTAGTCCACGTGCCTGCGAGGTTCTCTCACGACATCCGTATCGTCCTGTGGTAGTAACATGTTGTCTGTGTCAGCAGCAGGGGGTGATGTCGAACTTGATCTTGGGAAACTATCCTCGCTCTCGTCACTGTAGGTGCCATCCGATTCATCTTGGCTCTCGCTATCGTCCTCATCGTCATCCATACCATTGCCCATGTAAGGCTGGTGAAATCGGTGTGACGGAGTCGGAGTAGTCGTATGAGGATTGCTACTCAATATCTTCTTTGTCGGGTCGATATATTTGTCTAAGAGACCCATCGACCTCGTTCTCTTCAATTGGAAAGTACTCTTCTTGAAATCCTCATCTGTATCAGCCTCTACCGCCATCGACACGGAAGGACCCATATCCTCGTCCCCGTACAAATTCTTCAATTCGTTCCTCCTCTCAGATTCATAATCTTTTTGCTGCGTAGCAGCAAAATAAGCAGCCAAGTTATGAGACATTCAAAAAGTGAAAGGCGCACGCAATAAAATATAACAAAATAAGATCCAAATAACAGGTATGTACAGAATGGTTCCCAATCACTGACGTATAACGTATCGGAAGTTGATAAACCAATAAAGCTTTCCCTTGGTGTGCACACTAAAGGGGAAATATAATCAACTGTAAAAAAAAGCTCTATCTAGCCAGAGTAACTCAGACAAGAGTCTTCCCAGGCTCTAAACCGCTAGTTGGCTTAACTATAGCGTGTGGGCCGTATTATTTATAATGTTCTTGCCTCAAATAGCAGGTTCTAATGTACCTGTGTTTTTTTCGGCTGTCTCAAAGGCGGCACTACACTCTTTGTTTTTCGTTACTAACAGCTGATCTTAGCTCAAGGTAAAGACGTACGAGCTGCTGAAGAATACTTTCGCGTCACGAATCCTGGACTGTCTAGTGGTTTCACGCTATGTAGCTATGCCTGTATAGGTGTATTTAGTATAAAATAGTGATTAATTATTATCATTGGTGATTGAAATTCTAAATTCAAATTAAAAAAATTAAAAAAAGAAACCATCTCACTATCGACGCTGGGCTGAACTTGTAGGCCAATGGCTCCCGGGGCAAGTCCCATAAAGCGCCCAATTGAGTCAGGGCAAGTAGTCTATGATGTAGCTAGTGTTCATGATATTCTTGTTTTTAACTTTGACCCCTGTGAAGAGTCGAAGTCCCGCCGAATTTGTCATATCTTTATTTAAGACGAACGACGAGAATTGGCCTTGGCCCTTCTTTGCTAATGTAACTGGTGGGTCTAACTTGGTATAGTATTTCCTTGTTACCACGTTGAATACTTGGATCTCTCCGTGGTCGGAATTGAACATCAAATGGTTTTGATAATATATTAAACGTTGTGAAGTCCTCTTCTTAAAGCGGTTTCTGGTTCTGTCGGCGTTTCCGATTGAGAATGGTTCGTTTAGTAGGTCGTACTGGACCAATTTGCCGTCTGTACCACACGAGTACAGCTGCGTCCCCGTATCGTTCCATACCACGCTATTACAATTATCTGTGTGCGTGTGGTACTCATGTAATAACTCATCTTGCCATCTGGTGTCCCAGACATGAACTGTACCGTCTGCGTATGACGTGGCTAAGTGCCGTTGAGTCGTCTGGTTAATACTGCAGGATAACACCTCCCGATCCATCTTACTGTGAGAACGAAAGATGGCCACGGCCATATTGGCCGTTCTTAAGTCCAACATTCGCGGGTAATAATCCTGTGATGCGACATATAGCGACTCGCCACAGGTGTCTAGTTGGTTTATACCGAATGCTGCGTCTATTGATGCCACCGGCTGGAAGCGATTTGTGTCCCATACTTTCACAAAGTTATCGTTCCCGCCTGTGAAGAACATCCCATTATCTATCTGATACCATTTCAAAGAGTTCACACGGTACGTGTGTTGTAACTCTGCCGAGAGTTTGACCCGTTTCACCGTACCCGTTTGGCCTCCCCGTTTCTTTAACGTTAAATGGCCGTCCTGCGCCAGTTTGTCGTCGACGCTAAATAAAGTCACCGACCCATCCGCTCTCCCACTGAGCAAGAAATCGCCAGTTTGATCCAATTCTAACACAGTGGCCTCATTTGACCCTGTAGACGTCACATTGTACCGCGATGTTTCCCATAGTGAATCTAACAAAGGTTGCATAGACACGCCCTGTTGTTGGGTGGCTACATTCTTGCGTTTAACTGTAAAACATAAAGTTAATATCTAAAAGGGTCCCTTTTATATACTAATTACATATCTTTAAAACTTCAAAGAAGTTTCGTAGAAAGTCTTACCTTGGATTTCGTGAACCTTCAATTCCAATTGAGATGGAGATCTGGAACCGTCAGCACCGGCAATGGTACCAGCACCCCATGGAGAACCACCGTGGACTTCGTCCAAGTTGGTCAATTCTGGGAAGACGTTCTTGTAACCCAATGGAATGTAGACCATACCGTGGTGAACAAAGGTGGATAGAGAGTTCATGATAGTGGCTTCGTTACCACCACCGGTACCAGTGGAGACGAAAGCACCGGCAATCTTACCGTGCAAAGCACCTTTAGCCCACAAGCCACCGGTTCTGTCCCAGAAAGCCTTCCATTGAGCTGGGAAGTTACCGAATCTGGTTGGAATACCGAACAAGAAAGCGTCGTATTCGGTCAAAGTGTCTCTGGTAGCAATTGGATAGTCTGGCTTTGGAGCACCACCTAGAGCCTTGACGACTTCAGGGGTCAAAGTTTCTGGGACTTGGAAAATGTCAGCTTGACCACCAGCGGCTTCAACACCCTTCTTTTCGGCTTCAGCCAATTTGGCGACGTGGCCGTATAAGGTGTAGATAATGATAGCGACTTTCTTTGCCATGATTCAAGTAATTGAGTTGTTGTTGGTTGGATCACTATTTTCTTCCACCAAACGAACACAAACAATAAGGAGAAATAGGTAACAGAACAATGCGTAAATGGGCCTTATATATATGGTTGATGTATGCTCTATTTTTTTTTCCAACTAATAAGGAGACGCCAAGTCCGTATTTTCTACGTAAACGGCCGTAGATCTGTAAACCTAACTCCGTGCCCCCAAGCCCTGCCCCTATCAAAAAACAAATAAAAAAAAAAAAACAAGCCAGCGGCGTGCGGCGTAATAGGGGCAGCCCTAGCCCTGGGGTGCTTTCGCGCAGGTTAGGTAAGGCTTAGTAATCCTGGGCCCGTGTCCCTGGTCCGTGTCCCTGCCCTGGCCACAAAGAGGTCTTGCCATGTGGCCCAGCATACATTGAATTGTGAGACTCAATGGGGCCATGCGTACCTAAATGATGCAGGCGCTCAACGATTTACGTAGTGAGTGTATCTGGAACTTTCGAGCAGCTATATAGATACCATCATTTTACGAGCCAAGACCTTGGGGTCGGATCACCCAGGTCTTGGTTTCAAACAGCTGCATTGTGGCGTCCTGCAAGGATTGTACTCGCCCAAAGGCTACGCTGTTACAAATCCAGTCTGATTATGATAGCAAGTGTAAGGCTTGGTCACGGCTGAGGTGGATTTCCAGGGGCGTTTTCTTAATCTGGGACGTACTCTATGTACCTGCAGAGTCTTTTCTTGATAGTTGCTCGCTTGAGAATGGACAAGTGGAGCCACTCCTGTTACCAAGAGCAGCGTGCTATCGTGGCTACTTACACATTATGGCTCAAGCCTTCGTAGTTGCAAGAGTATACTAAGCACGTCCGCCGTAGAATATGCACAGTTGTGTACGCGCAAATCATAATTTCATGTAGTAAAGTCATAGTGGCTTTGTAATAGTGCCTTTTGAACGTGCGTAGGAAGAGAACCTTTCAGGGTTGCTCGACCCACTACACGTAGGTCCAGTCCACGTGGTGTTTGGTGCAGTAACCTTGGGATAAGCAAAGTTGGAGGGCAGAGGGCAGCACTGATGGATTAAAAGATAGCCGCGGGTATGGCGGGTGCGGGCTGCACATGCGCGGCCAGCACCGCAGCAGCAGCGGCTAGTAGGTGATGCATCTACCCCCACACAGCATGTCTGCGTCATGTGGCGGCTATTCGCACAGCGGCAAATTATCGCCGACAATTGCGACTGCGCAACAGCGGCTAACGGAAACCTTAAAGCTGAATCTGTTCAGCTGTTGCTGCGGCTTGTCGCTATGACCACCCCAAAGCATCAGTTAGAGTGCCATCGAAGCTCCAATTCTTTTCGTGCCAGTGAACTGCTGCAGAACAAATCAATTTAATTAAAAAAAAAATATTGGGGTATTAGGTTTTACGCACCAAAGGGATACCCCAGTTTATTGTGAACCGCTCTAAGTATATAAGATCCCTTTTCTATGGTGTTCCCATATACAGGTTTTGTGGCCTGTGGTGGTATAAGCAAGGTACGTTTTCTTTGTTTATCAGCGTTTTAGAACTCTTTGTGTAAAAAGAACACTGCGAGAATGATAAGATGGTTACCACTATTAGTGCCAACCTTGAACGTCGATTGTTGGACATTACCGCCCATTGTCTAGGGCTCCGTTTGCAGGAGTTTAATTGGAGGGTGTACACTAGAGTGTTACTGAAACATTTGATCACCATTGTGAAGTCTCCAGTGTCCCATCCAACGCATAGAAGGAGAGCACAAGTTTTACTAGTGAGTCTTGTTGCCACTGTACTAGCGTTTATTTCAGGAACGTCGTATGTTACGTACCAGTTAGTCTCCAAATTTTATAAATTTTCTTTGAAAGGCCAGCGGCATGGCGGGCTTCTTCCCTTGCGGAGGACTCGGTCGCAGGTCCTGCTTGAGTCTGGTGCAAGAATCATGTACATCCAGGATGATAATTTGCTCGAAGGGAGAGCAAAGAGTAATACCGAGGCCGCTTCAAGGGCCAAGCAATTGGAAGGCACGAAGTCCGGAGGGCATACACCTAGCCGCTATAATAGCAAAAATGTGATCAATTTATTGACTAGCGCCACTTCACACGCTATGAGGACCAAGAAAAAGATATTCATCCCACCAAAGAATGAGGATCTGTATGAACATGATAAGTTCCTGTTTAAGAATGTGGAAAAGGGCTATATTCAGCATAATTCTAAGATTTTTTACTCCAAATTTTTGAACCAGATGAACGTCTTATCAAGGATCTTGATCCCGTCAGTGTTCGATAAAAACTCGCTGCTGTTGATCTTACAAATATTCTTCCTAGTTATGAGGACTTGGCTGTCCCTGTTCGTGGCTAGGTTGGACGGGCAAATTGTCAGAGATATTATTAGTGGGAGAACGAGACAGTTCTTAATGGACTTGGTGATTTGGTTCTCTATAGCAATTCCAGCGTCCTATACTAATAGTGCCATTAAATTTCTACAAAGAAAATTGAGCTTGAATTTTAGAGTCAATTTAACCAGGTACATCCACGACATGTATATGGATAAAAGATTGGCTTTTTATAAGCTAATTTTTGACTCGAAGTCGCAAAGTTCAGTGGTTAAGAATATAGATAATTCCATCACCAATGATGTGACACGGTTCTCTGATGCTACTTGCTCCGTATTTGCAAACATTGCAAAGCCTGTCATCGACTTGATTTTTTTCTCGGTATATCTACGGGATAATTTGGGGATTGTGGGTGTCTCTGGGATTTTTGTCAATTATTTTTTCACTGGATACCTGCTGAGGAATTTTACACCGCCTTTAGGAAAGCTTTCTAGTGCAAGCTCGGCGGCAGATGGCACGTACTATAACTACCATTTGAATATGATCAATAATAATGAAGAAATTGCATTCTACCAAGGTACAGCTGTAGAGAAGATTAAAGTCAGAGAACTTTATGAAAACTTAATGGAGAAGATGTTAACTGTGAGTCAAAGAAAATTCGGCTATAATATGTTGGAGGATTACATCTTGAAATACACTTGGTCGGGACTTGGCTACGTGTTCGCATCGATCCCAATTGTATTTGATACCGTGAGTTCAGGCGTCAATAATGAACAAAGTAATATGAGAGATTTCATTGTGAACAAAAGACTAATGCTGTCGTTGGCAGATGCCGGTTCAAGATTAATGCATTCTATAAAGGATATTTCTCAACTGACAGGTTATACAAATAGGATTTTCACTCTACTGTGTGCTCTTCATAGAGTTCATTCGTTGAACTTTAATTATGGCGCTTTCATTAAGGACATAGATTTGAAGATTGAACATTCAAAGCCAACAAACGATACGAAATTTAATGTAAAGAGAATTCATGATACGCAACAAGTAGAACCAATCCGGGGCACTGTTCAGAGGAATTTCGTTGGACTACGGTTTGAGAATATAGATGTCACTATCCCATCTAGTAAAGGTAATGATGGTGTTAAATTAGTTAAAAAATTAACCTTCCAGATCCCTACAAATATTATGTCCGAAGGTGTTCTACAATCGCCCTCGAACGCTGAAAACTCAATCCGTGACCTACAGAATGGAAACTATAATAATAGTTTGCCATTCTTGAATGGACCTGGGTGTAGCTTACTGATCTTGGGACCTAATGGTTGTGGTAAGACGTCTATTCAACGGATCATCGCTGAGATATGGCCTATCTATAACAAGAAAGGATTGTTATCCAAACCTCCGGAATCAAACTTATTTTGTGTACCACAAAAGCCTTATTTCACAAAGGGAGGCACGTTGAGAGATCAAATCATATACCCAATGTCTTCTGATGAGTTCTTTGACAGAGGTTATAAAGACAAACTATTGGTACAAATATTGAGTGAGGTTCATTTAGAATATTTGTTGAAAAGAGATCGGGGTTGGAGTTATTTGGAATCTATCCACGATTGGAAGGATGTTTTGAGTGGGGGTGAGAAACAGAGAATGAATTTCGCGAGGATAATGTTTCATCGACCAAGATTCGTGGTCCTTGACGAAGCCACTAACGCCATCAGTGCAGACATGGAAGACTATTTGTTCAACTTACTGAAAAAATATAGATTCCATTTCATTACCATATCTCAAAGACCTTCGCTGATCAAATATCATGATCTCCTATTGGAGATTACCGAAAGGGAAGCGGGCTGGCAATTGCAAACTTTGGGTACCGACGAAGCAATTACATCAATTGACAATGAAATAGAAGAGTTAGAGAAGAAATTGGAACACATTAAAGAATGGGAAAGACAAAGAGACCAATTACATCAAAAACTGGAGATAGTGTAATCAGAATATCATATTTTCCGGATACATGTACAGGTATATATGCTATAACATATACACCTCTTTCGTTTGTCTTTCATCTTTTCAATCATATTATGACCATGGCATTTTATTCTCTATAGTTCTCTTATAAAATTGGTCATCCTCTGTGAAATTTTTTCTTTGATCTAATCGAAGGATGTCCCGGTAACCTGGTGTTCTTTTGAAAGGGTTTCGTGACAGTTTCTTGTTCACTAGACGCGTATCTGTAGCGTACCAATCGTCATTGAACAGCATGATAGCATTTTGGAACTCAGCTTTTTGTAAATCATCAAAATATCGTTGTCTTCTTGAAGCATCATCATATAACGGCATCGGGTCACAGGAAATGAATTTTACATTTTGTGCATTCCATCCAATGGCCGGTAGATGACATTTACTAAACCTTTCCTCTTTAAATCTAAAACCACATATAGTAATGGTGGCTGGGTATGTGTTTGTAACTTCCCAAAACCTTGCTAAGGAATAAATAACGTTGTCAAATGAATCTAGAGCATACTCTTCTGTGATGATTCTACCAGTAATGAATAATTCATCGACGGCCAAATGCAGCTTATTCAATTCAGCGAGTATCTGTTCGACTAGTTCTTTGATTCTCGGGTAATAAACTATTTGACCGAAGATTTCCACGCTTTCCTCTCCCCGATTTAGAATCTTCCACATCAATTGAACATATGAACATGCTTCAGAAATAGGTCCTGCGTTCAATTTTGTTTGTGCTCCACTGAAGACTATAAGATGCGTTTCCCAATGTGTCACCAACTCTAGGATAGCAGAGAGCCCATGCTCAATGAAGCATAAGTGATCGTTGCCCTCATATTGGAAAGGTGCCAAGTGCCAAGCTTTGGCATCTTGACCCAGATTTACTCCCTGCAAGGATTTATCTCCATGGCTGTTCCAAATACCGTGGCATGGTACGATGATTACTTCATGTGTCATATTGGGGCGGGGGGGCTAACAACAACTGTATGAATTCTCATCGTTTTAACGATTGTCGTTATGAAGAAAGGCGTTTTATATTAAAAAGATACATATATGTGGGAACGGGTCATCACGATGACTTCCTTTCATACAAGCAATACTGAAAGTTAAACCCTCTCTCTTCCTCGGAGTAAACACCATTGTTTGAGGCGGGCAACGCTACGCCCGGTGGCAGAGATTTCTGTAGGTGTGTACTGTTCTCGGCAAACAATTCGTGCAATCTTTCGGCGTCCAGGAAAGTGTCAACTTTAGGCGACGTTTCATGCTCGGCAACAGAGAGTTTAGTCACTAACCATTGGTCTACCAAATTGTAACTGTGGTTGTAAATTTCATTGCCACCTATAATATAGATTGTTTCAATCTTTGAAGAGATGCGACTATTCTGTAGAAGGCTAATAGAATGTGCAAGCGAGTCGCTCTTGATAAAAGTGTCTGGGACTTCGTCCACTGACTGTGTGGTCTGATCCCAGTTCCTAGAGATTACTGCGTTTACCCTGTTGGGCAACGGCTTAAATTTAGATGGAATTGACTCCCAAGTCTTTCTCCCCATCACAACAGCGTTGATTTTCTCCGGCTCCCTCGTGAAGGTTGTGACTTCTTTGAAATACTTCATCTCCTTTGGGAGCCTCCATGGCAGTCCTCCTTGGAAGCCAATACCAAACTCAGGCATCAGACAGGCTACAATGGCGACAACCTTCATCTCTTAACCCTTAGTGCCGATTGTACTATGGCGTTCTATCCAATGACTACGTGCCCCTCACTAGTACAATTGGCGATGACCAAATTAATGAAATGAATTGAAAAATTGGTGAAGATACGAAAAAAACTCGACCATCTCATTTGTACAAGGTCCCTGTCGTTGCTCCGATCGCTGACCATCAAGGATGTCGACCAGAACAGTGACGCACACGGTAGCTCCGTCGGAATTCTCTCCAGTGCCCTTGGAGATCATAGCGATACTGCCTGATGGACCGATGACAAAATCTCAAGTGAACAAGAAACCAGTAGTTCTGAACATCAATTACTCAACAAGACCGAACGATGCCATGTTACAACACTACTGTTACGCTGTGCCCAATGTAAGATCCACAGGCGATAAAGTCATTGGCATCCCACTGCTGGACACGGCGAACGATTGGATCAGAGACGCTTCGCGGAAATTGGCCGCAATGGGTTGCGATAAGTTTTGTTCCCCATGCTACGTCTCGTGGAGTGGCGACCAAACGCAACAAACGGCCATGGACCAACTGTACGTCCTGAGACAGTGCGTGGAGTTCATCAATACCCTGTGAACTCAATACATGGCTCTATGTAGACATTATATACGTATGCTTTAATCTCATTCAATCTTTACACCGTTGATCAAACCTTTGATACAACAATTTAAAGAAAAAAAGATTAGTGGTAACTTGTCAGACTGCCATTTCTTCCCACCCAGTAATACCTATCCCGCCTCATAAAAGACGTACATAGATTGGGTCAAGATCATCGCGCCAATTAAAACTCTCAATGGGGACCGCTGACTGTCCGAAGACAGCCAACAATTCTCAAAGAGATGCAAACGGCAAAGCAAATTGAAGTAGATGGCCGAACCGCTTAGGATTACGGACCAAGCTAAGGATCAACCCAACGGGGAAACATAGCAGCGTTTCTACTCCCATCGCACCCAATGCCGAAACACAGAAGTAACGAAGTAGAATAAAAAACTCTAACTAAACCGTTGAGCGATATAATAATTTGTTGGGGTTCTCACTCTAGGGAAGAAAGGTTCTGTACTCATCAACCAAGTTGGATTCAGTGGCTCTTTTGAAGAGTCAAAGAGTGACGATTCCTATAGAAATGATCCTATGAAGTACGTCGACACAGATATAAAAAAAAATCAAAAAGAAAAAGTAGAATTTAAGATAAAAGGAAGTGAACAGAAATTATGAGCTTCTTGTGGCAATCCAATTGCCTTTATATATGTTTTATTCTGAGATTCGATTCCGGAAAAACTGCCTTTCAAGAAAAAGAAATTAATAGAAAAAGAAACGTTAGCATCACATGCCCTAATTTGTACATGTTAGGGTTTACCGTTTGCGGTAATGACGCGGGTCGCCCATTGACGCTCGCCGAGCTTTGCCGTTTTAGTGCACCGTGCCACTTACGAGGTGCGACGGTATGACTGTTCAATAAATTGTTACATCCGTACATTATTTGTACTTGCCACTTTTTGAAGACACTTTTTTTCTCTGTTTCTTCTGACTGTCCTTTCCCGGGATGCGTTGCCCTTTTTTGCATGTTTCTGACCCGAGGCGTTGTTGATTGCACGACACGTTGCCTTGCCCTGCCTAGCTCTTGCGGTGGGCGGCCTCCCTCCCCCTCCACTGGTTCTACACCTCAGCATAGGTCCGGCTACCTTCGAACTCTCTGGTACCGCAAGTGCTAGGCAGAGCAGGGCGCGTCCCTCCCACCGAACGTAACCCTGTAAGGTTCACTCTCACCAATTAGTTAATTATCATTAATGTAGTGAACAGACACTGTGATACAGAAGAGTGTTGTTGATCTATTGTAGACCCTTTACGACCTAGTTCAACAAACCCAAGCAAGACAATGGCTGAATCCCATAGATGTATGTTTAATTTGAGCGATATAGAAGAACCCGTGTTTGCAAGACGCAACATGCTCGACAGTCACACAACTGGCATGGCGAGTTATGACTGTCTAGAAGCTATTATTTGATTTATTAGAGAGACAAGTTTACTAACAACCTGCTGTTTTATCAACACCGTTATTATTCTCCAGTGTACGTCAAAGGTAAGCATATTTCCTACCAAAGATCTAAGAGCGTTAACAACCCTAACGTCTCTTTGGTCAAGATCGAAGGTGTCGCTACTCCACAAGATGCCCAATTCTACCTAGGTAAGCGTGTTGCTTACGTCTACAGGGCTTCCAAGGAAATCAGAGGTTCTAAGATCAGAGTCCAATGGGGGAAAATCGTCAGAACTCACGGTAACTCTGGTGTCGTGAGAGCTAAATTCAGAAACAACTTGCCAGCCAAGACTTTCGGTGCCTCTGTTAGAATCTTCTTGTACCCATCTACCATTTAAATTTTATAAAATTATAATATTATATTAAATTTAATACTAAATAAAATATATGAATTATTAAGTGACAGAGAGGTTCTCTGGGGAAATACCTCGCTTTTGATGCTAGTGGTTTGCCAGCTTAAGATCTCATGCTTCGTCTCTTGAAGAAGTCCATCAACTTCTTAGCGGTTGATTGATTTTTCGTTTTGTTTTGGTGAGTGTTGCTCTCGTCTGTCTTAATCTGTGAGTTTTCTGTAGTATCTCTATTTTCGTTTGTCACTGAGCCGACTAGCGACACTTTGGAACCGTTGACATTTTCTAACGTACCAGGGGACTTATTCTTAAAATCAGCGGAGGCCAATGTATTTGAGGAATGATTTACCTCAGAATTAGAGTAAAAGGATAAGAAACTGAACCTTTTCCTCCTTCTTTGGTCCATAAACCTGTCTGTCGGTGATGGCGCTTCACTATTATCATTCTTTGCGTCTAAATTGACCGTAGCATCTTCTTCCACCACTTTGTCCCCAAGTGTAATGGCAGAATCCGTGCTCGATTCTACGAAAGGATTTGTCACAGGCGGAGTGTCATGTTCTAATATTGGGTTCATGTTTGATGGTGAGGGGTCTTTTATTGCAGAGAACGTTGTCGGTTGGAAGTTGATATCATTCTGTTCGGTATCAAACATCGTGGTCGTAGAAGATGAAGGGTGGTACGACGTAGGTCTTGGTTTGGCATGTCTTGTGCTGGCTTCAAAATGTTGTAAATTGATATCCTTTGGCTTTGTGTTCTGCTCTCGAGTGTCTGTAGATAATGCCCCAGTGGTCTTGGAGGAATGGCTCGTGTCATGCAATTGTACCAATGAGTGTCTTGCATTTGCAGGTAAAGGTGGAGGATTAGAAGACAACTTTGGTGGTTTGGATGTAGTTTGTGGAATATTATTTGAAAAAGATTGTGGCACAGGGTTCAAAGCAGATAATGGTCTTGAGAATTTGCTTGGCGCTTGCGTGTCCAGGGTGCCGGGCTTTTGTTTCGTGAAATTCTCCCATTCAACTGGAGTAATATGTAGGAATCCACGATATTTCTTCAACCATTCGTGCTCCTTGATGAGTTCTAAAGTGTATCTCCTGTTCGGGTCCACGACCAAGATTTTTCTTAACAAGTTTCTTGGTAACGCATTGACGTAATCCGGGAACTTCAACGGGGTCTTAGTAATGTAGTAATACAATTTTGAAATATCGTCACCTGTAGGGTTTTGTGGATCATCGTCCCAAGGCAAATAACCAGCTAACATGGCAAACAAAATTATACCACAGGACCAAACATCGGCCCGCCGACCATGGTACGGCCTTGAAGAGACGACTAGCTCCGGTGCAGCATAGCACGGCGACCCGCACGACGTCTTCATAAGACTGTTGTACTTGTTTGTCTCGTTAACGAACCCAAAATCTGACAACAACAAGTTCTCATCCTTATCCAACAGCAGATTCTCCAATTTCAAGTCTCTATGGACCAACCCTTTATCATGCATATACGAGACACCGCTAATCAACTGCGAGAATAGTTTACTAGCTAAGGGCTCTTTCAACCTCTTCTTGGTTTGGATGTACTTATAAAACTCTCCCCCCGAGGCATACTCCAGGATAATGCCAATGTACTTACTGTTTTGCAAGACAGTCTCTAACTTAATAATATTCGGGTGCGATAACCTTTTCAACGCATTGATCTCGCGGTAGATCTTGACTTCACGCTCGGAGTCCTTAGAGATCTCTGTCCGTCGAATCAATTTTATCGCGACTTGTCTAGCTACTTCATTTGTACCGTCCGTCTTAGTCCAGCCAAGCTTCACCTTACCAAACTCACCTTCTCCCAAAGTCGAGCCTATAATGTAAGGACCAAAATTGACCGTATGGCGGTTCTGGCTCTGGTTCGGACCGGAGGAATGTCCACCGCTAAATAACGGGACAGAGTGCCGTTTCGAAGAGGAAGTCATTCAAAGTATTCGCACTAAAAAGCAGCTACCAGCAACAGCTATCAAGCTCGTAACAATGTCCTAAATACTTGTGCAATCTCAACCGATGACCCATTGGGTTGGGAGCCTCTTTGTACAACGGCAACGTAAACACCAGCAAAGAATTGTCACATGCTGTCATGCGATGTGCACGTGACAACATGTAATGTGCACGTGACAATAAACTTAAGTCACGTGCAAGCACGTGATGTTGTGTGTTCACGTGATTGGACTATTGCACGTGACTTGTTTATGGAATGACAGTGCTATATTGACCTCTGTTCGTAGGCCTCTGCTGGTTAGCCTCTGCTCATTGGATTCTGCTCATTGGATTCTGCTAAATTGGGCTCTGCTAGATTGGCATGAATCGAATTGGCATGAATCGAATTGCAACTAACCCGCTCTCACGGATATCAGCAGTTTATCTTGACATCAAATATATCATCTCAGACACTATCTACAACTGTGAGCTGCTCATACAGGTCACTTTATATGACAATATATACAAGGTAGCAGTTCTGCTGCATCGGCGCAGCTTTGTGATTACTTGTCCCCGGCATTATTACTCAGACTTAACGATCCCAACTTTGGCAGGTCTGATGATCCTGTTGTTCAAAGTGTAGCCCAGTTGCTGGACGTGGAAGACAGTGCCGGCCTCTTTGTCCTTTTGTGCCAACTCGAACGTGGCTTCGTGTTTGTTTGGGTCAAATGGCTCGCCCATAGGGTCTATCTTCTCGATCCCATGCTTCCTCAACGTGTTTTCAAACACGTCTCTGGTCATTCTGACACCAGTGTACAAATCGTTGATTTCCTTAGACTTCTTCAAGTCCTCGTCTTTGAAGGCACTCAAGGCATGACCAAAGTTGTCCACTGATTCCAACAGGTCCTTGGCAAACTTCTGTAACGCAAAGTCCTTGGCCTTTTGGACGTCCTTCTTGGTGACTTCTTGTAAGTTTCTGAAATCGGCAACCGACCTCAACAGCCTGTCCTTCAAATCAGCAGCTTCTTTAGTCTTCGCCTCAAGTTTAGCAGTAAGCTCAGTGGTCTTAGCGTCACCCTCGGTGGCACCAGCGTCGGCCTCTGGTTTTGTAGTTCCTGTTGCCTCAGTATCCTTGGCCGTTTCGGAATACAATCTTGCAAGTGGCAATTGGCGGGCACGAGCCAGCACGCGTGTTTGTAGCACAAGTCCAGAACCCACAGATCTCAGCATCTTTCTTCTCTCTAGTGGCAATACGGTAAGAGCTTGGTGGGCACGTCAAAGCAAGGTAGTGGGAAGAGTGTATTTACAAAATTTTCAAATTACTCACTATATATTCCAAGCGATGGCCCCAGTAACAGCCCCATTATAAGATTGCTAAATCGATTTCTCGGGCATATAGACTCAAGATAGAGCCTGCCTCTTGTGTGGTACATCGTTGAGTTTCTGTCGTTTGTCTTTCCAGACTCCGTTTCAGCATGGCTAGGAGTTTAAAGTCGATTGAATCCAGTGCAGTGAAACGCAGACAAGTGTACAAGCCGATCCTTGCTAGCCCCTTTGCGAACGAGGCTCACCTGTGGCCATATGTGAAGGACCCTACTCTCGCGGTCGAGTCCCTAGAGATCAATATCTTAAGCAAATGTCGCCATCTCCCCACTGAGGCTTCACTTCCCTGGGATGTGTATACTCGATTCAATGACATTTACAAATTCTTGGGATCAGACAAGACCACAGACTCCTGTCTGTTGTTTGTTTGTAACAAAGATCCAGGGATCTCAAGTGTCATTCTCAGGCAATTGCCTCTCATGTGCTATATGAGCACTCATAAAGTCACTCTGGTGCAATTGCCAAGAGGCTCATACTCACGGATCAATGAGTCGTTGAAGATCGACGACAGAATGCTGCTGTTGGTCGCTAACGAGAAAGTGGATCCGCAATTCGTGGACAAGATACAAGATTTAGTCGAGGCACCGAACTTCCCGTGGTTGGACCGTTGCAAATACATACCGACGTCGGTTAAATTGGTAAAGACCACAATGCCGTTGATTTCTAAGAAACGGGCCCAGTGAGAAGGGCTTGAGCCTCTCAGCTACTTTGGTTACTCAGGTCAGGTCTTCATGGACCTCGTTGAAAAAAATTTTCATTTTTGCTTCACCAAGTTTCAAAGAGACACTTGGCTCCATTGCTTTGCCACCTGTGGATTCGTAGTAGTACAGCCGTCGTGGTGTGGGATAGAGCAAAGAATCATGGTGGTCTTGAATCCTAACAATTGGCATTGGGTTGATAAAAATACGTTGCCATGGACACAGACGTATTTGAAATCGAATTTCGTGGGTTACGAAGTGACGATGTCGAACAACCAGTTAGTGAAGATCGTGGAGGTCACTACGCTGACGGGAGATTCAAATGTTTCTCAAAGGAAGGGGAAACCGATTTGTTATTTTGATTTACAATTGGAATTCAACGTGAAGGTCGATGATTTACATGACGGTTCGATCAAGATCCCTGAATTTATGCATGACGACGAAGATATGGAGATAAATGTGGCTGGATTTGACCAAGATGTCAATGCTTTGGTCAGGAGCGAGTTTGTCCCTGTCTTCAAGTCCAAACTATTAAACTACCAAACAGATTTGATAAATGAACACTCAAAGGACTTGCAACACTAAGAAGGTGAATATCGCATAGAGATATGACCCAGGTGGGTCATTTATAGAGTTGATATATATATATATATATATATATATATATATGGAAGTGTGCTTTTACCATCTAATTCAATAAACATAAGGTATTATCTTATATGGGACTCTCTTGGAGTAAGTTTCCCAATCCTTGCCGTACTTCTCGCTGCATTTCTCCTCGTCTCTCTTCTGTCTGTGTAGAAGCAAGAAGGCAAAATAAATGGAGTAATAATACGTTAGTGGTGTTTGGAACGAAGTGGTTAGGCACCAACTTAGGGAAATTAGCCAGTCACCCAGGTAATTGATGTGCTGGGACATAGACCACCAACTGTCGCAGAGAAGTTTCGTACCTCTTGCCGTTTGAATGCTCTTTAAGTGAGGTAATTTACCTTGTTTGAAGTCTGATTTCTGTTGGTTGGCTGAATGGAAGATATAGAACCCCAATGTCATTAATGCCAGGATCCCAGCGATTTTGTAGGGACCCAATTGTTTTGGCGAGACACTTAGAAACCTGGCTTGTAAGGAGTATGTGAAGGGCACCAGGGACAAATCGCCAAACGCCAACATGAACCCAAACCCATCTGTGACGACATCCATCATCGTCAACAATCCTTCCTCGTTCAAGACACCATCGAAGATATAAAACGCTTGCAACATATTGATCAAGAGCAATGCATCGTTAACAGCTTGGCCCTTGTTCACCACGATGTAGTTGTGGTGGAGACAAGACAAATTGATCAAAAACCAAAGCAACATCCCAGGTCTCAATTCACAGAAAAGTTTGATATCGTAACAACCGAACAATCTGGGGTTCAACTCTCTACCAATAAACCAGTCGTACAGAACATTCCCAGAGTTACCTCCAAGCGCCAACAGCGTCGATTGGCCGACAAAACTCTTCAAGTAGACGAATATGGACAGATACAACGAGAACAAGATGGATATCACTGACAATTCGACAACGTTGTCATAAAGATACACGAGCTCCGGCATAGCACCATTGGTCAGCTTCCATCTAAGGGCCAACACGAGGATCAAAAGGCATGAGTTGCTGATCCCATTGATCTTGTATTTAAGGACTTTCCCGTCCCTTAGCAACGTACCGTCTTTGTAATAACCTGGCATGATCAAGTCCAGCACACTCAGAACCGAATACCATACCAAGTATGGGATCCATAAGTGCTTCGAAGCAGCAGGATTCAGATAGTAGCATACAGACTTGTGGAATGTAATCTCGGGGGTCAATTGATGGTTGATGGCCACAACAAACGTCGGTAAGAAGATAGTCAGGAACAAAGTACCAAAGACACCTCCGAACTCAAATTTCGTGGTTCTTGGATTCAATTCCTTGCGTTTCGAGCTGGTCTTCGGCATTTCGTGGGGGGCACTCGATATAAATCAACTCTATATATATGTTTTGAATCGTCGACTTTGTAACAACGGTCTCTTGAAGAAGTTGTTTGGTTTAAATAGTTTCTGCAGAGACATCGTTTAAGTCTGTAAACGATAATAATTGTGTCGCTTCCTTGTTAATTGAGGCTATAGTAACTTGGATAAGTGGCAATTGTAAGAGACAAGGGGCGGAACAGTGCGGAATGGTTGTGAACACGTCTTATCTCGAGGAACTGAAGTCGTTGCAAGAGGTGCTGCTGGATAAGTTGTGTCTCCTGGGCGAGGACGGGAGTCTAGGGTCGCAGATCGCCTCGTTGCTGAGTCAGTATGAATCGTTGCTGAAATGTTGTATCGTGGTCAGTAACCAATGTGGTGCGGGTTTGGGTGTGAAGTGGGATATCTCTGACACTCTGAGCCGGCCGGACCAATTGAAGGTTTTGCATGCTGGTCCGAGTGAGCTGGCCCAGTACGAGCAGTTGTCTGCATACGTGAGTTGGTCCTACCAGTACAGGTTACAGTTTTGTACCAAGTTGCAAGAGAGAAAGGAGCTGGCGTTAACCAAGATCGACGAGTTACGTGACCGGGCAATTAACAGCCATGCGGAGTCGCTTGCCACAGAGCCGGCTCCAGTGACTACAGCGGTCTCGAGTAAAGACAAACTGTTGTACGCCAGCAAACAGGTGACGAACAACCTGATCAAGGGGAACCAAGTGTTACAAAGCGGGCTCTTACAAAGTGAACTGAACTTGGACGAATTGAAACAACAAACACACTCGCTGACCCAGGTAGAGGACAAGTACAACGCTTTACAAACGGTGTTCAATAGGACGACGAACCTCGTGAAAGTGCTGGAGTCCGCATCGCACAAGGAGAAGAGAGACGTATATATAGCCATTGGCTTCTTCTGCATCTGCATCTCATGGATCCTCTGGAGGAGGATCTTCAAGTACCCTACAAAACTGGCACTATGGATCACATTCAAGTTTTTCAAGAGCATCTTGGTGTCAATTGGCTTGGTACAAAGAATGGCACAGAGGGACCTGCCCGTGGCAGAAACGACCACAACCATCGACAAAATCGGGGCTGCAGTAGACCAGGCCATAGACAACATAATACACACTGACCTATGACCATGCAAGCCTTCTCTCTCTAAACACTCTAGTGTATATAACCTTAGTATCTACCGTCTCTGTACGTGCTCATCGCTTTCGAGCCACTGAAAAATTTCAAAATGAAAAATTTATTTGATTTTGCGATGAGCTCTTCTTTAACCATTGGACTAGTCCAAGTTCTTCGCATTAGTACAGGTAATTCAAGTGATCGCCGTGGCTTACCGTATTGTTGAACAGTGCTATATATTATTGAAGGATGGCTCCCAGTGTTAAGAAGACGGGCAAACGTGCTGCTAGTCACGCTAGTGACAGAAATGTTAAAAAGCCCAAGATATCGGTAAACTCTTCTGATGAGGAATCCATGCAGTCTGAAGACGAGTTGGACGAGTTAGATGCGTTGAGTGAAGATGAGGGCCAAGATGAGGAGAAGGAGGCCGGTGGTGAGGCCGATGGTGAGGTCAGTGCTAAACCTGACGGGGCAAACCACTCGGAACAAAGAAAATTATTGAAGGAGAGGAAATTGCAAAGAAAGTCCGGATCTGAAATCCAATACATTAAATCTCTGTGGGAGAGATTGAGAGTGAAACAGCCACCTATGCCCAAGGAGGTGCGTAGTAAGTTGTCTGACCAAGTTTGGGAGTTGGCAAAGGACAGAATCGCCGACTTGGTTTTAAAACACGATGCTTCGAGAATTGTGCAAACTTTAGTGAAATACTCTTCAAAAGAGCGTCGTGAGCAAATCGTGGAAGCCCTAGCTGGGAAATATTATCTTTTGGCTACGTCCTCGTACGGGAAGTACTTGTTGGTGAAATTGTTGCATTATGGATCTAGACCATCCAGGCAATTGATTATCAATGAATTGCACGGTTCTTTAAGGAAATTGATGAGACATAGAGAAGGTGCGTATGTTACTGAGGATCTGTATGTTCTGTATGCAACTCACGAGCAAAAACAACAAATGATTAGAGAGTTTTGGGGTGCAGAGTATGGTGTCTTCAGAGACACTCATAATGGGCTTTCTATTGAAGATGTCTGTAAGGACAATGTGGAGAAAAGAAACTTGATTTCTAGAAACCTAATCGGTACGATCACTGCCTCTGTGGAGAAAGGGTCTACTGGTTTCCAAATCTTGCACGCTGCTATGAAGGAATACGTCAAGATTGCTAACGAAAAGGAGATTAGTGAAATGATAGACTTGTTGCACGAACAATTTGCTGAATTGGTCCACACCCCAGAAGGTTCGGAGGTCGCATGTACTTTGATCGCCAAGGCTAACGCGAAGGAAAGAAAGCTTATCTTAAAGGCTTTGAAAAACCATGCTGTTGAGTTGATTAAAAATGAGCATGGTAACATGGTCTTCATTACTTTGTTGACCACTGTTGACGATACTGTTCTGGTGTTCAAGACCTTTGCGCCTGCTGTCAAGGAACATTTAGTCGAGTTCATCACCGATAAGTATGGTAGAAGACCTTTCCTTTATATCATGTTGGGTTTAGAAGGAAGATACTTCTCTCCCATTGTCAAGAATGAATTGGTAAGATACATTGAAATGTCTAAGGTCACATCCAAGAAAGATTTCTTAACCAGAAGATTAGAATTGGTCAATAAATTTGCTCCTTTGTTCTTAAGCAATATCTCTCAGAATTACTCAGAATTGTTAATGGATAACTTTGGTTGTCAATTCATCTCGGAAATCCTAACTAATGACGAATTGTATGAGCAATTGACAGACGATTCTAAGAAGACCTTCCAGGATATCATTTCTTCCATAAAAGTGGTATTCAAAGGTGATATAACAGAGGAAGACCACCCAATCCATAGACCTTTCTCCACAAGGTTGCTTAAAAGTTTAATACAAGGTGGGAAATGGGATAATAGCACCAAGACAGTGAAACATCTAGAGAAAATTGATTTCTTGGGCGCCAAGTTTGCTGTTTCCTTTTATGAAGAGATCATCGATAGTTCGAACCTACTAGAATGGATTAAGACTTCGGATGCATCGTTCACTATAGTAGCTTTATTTGAAACATTGAAGGACAAGAAGGAAGGTAAGACTTTCTTAAAGGATTTAAAATCAATCTCAAAGAAGATTGGAGCAGAAATTGAAGCTGAAAACAAAGGTGCCCATTTGTTGTTGAAATTGTTGAAACAATAGATCCTATAAATCAAGTTTGACTCATAAGAGACTACCATTATATATATTTCAATTCCACTTTAATGTATACTAAATATATCAGAAAACGTAACCCCATACTATCCAATCCTACAAGGTGCAAGTAAGGGACTTGGCAAGGATATTGTCTGACTGTTTGACATAGTTCAAAGTGCTGGTATAGCTCTTTTTCGACAGAAGGTTTTATCTTGGAATCTACTAGAGAGTAATGGATAATTCATATTAATATTTTACATTGATATAAAGAATCTACAAGCAGAAATCCAACCATTGGCAAACGTGTGAGTTTGTTTGCTTCCACAGTTCCGTATTTGCTAGATTAGAATGGTAAAGAGCGATGAAGAAGATCTACCAAACCAGTCTCAAAATGATTCATCGCAGCTGACTACTAGTAAAGGCCCATTTTCGCCAATACCTTTAATTGAAGATTTACCACAAGATTGTCAAATCACATGCGCTGTGGCTCATGAAGAAAACATCTATTTAGGTACAGACACTGGGGAATTGTTGCATTACTTCGAGATTGAGGCTGATAACTTTATATTAGTCTCTAGAGTTTCAATTGATGATAAGGATCAAAATTCAAATTCTGTGAAAGAGATCATTTTATTACCTTTGATTGAAAGAGCCTGCGTACTGATGGGTACCACTGTTATTTTTTTCCTGTTACCAGAATTTGCTCCGGTGCCTAACTGTCAAAGGATCAAGAGAGTTAATAATTTTGCTCTTGGCAAATGGAATTCGAATAAATTGAAGTATACACTGATAATATTTAAGGATGAGTGTATCACTAAATTTGTGGTTGATCAAGCAGAGTTGAGGGAAACTAAACGATATGAACAATACAAGGATATCACCGTTGGAGTTTCGCAAAATTCTGACAGTAACTTTATTGTCTCGAGAAAAAATAACTATGAACTGATTAATCTCAGGACTTCCAAAACTTCTCCACTATTTAATGTTTGTGGAGATGAAGAGCATCTCTTACGCCCAATTGTGGTGAAATTTAATTATGGCGAATTCTTGCTGGTTACTGGCGGCAAGCATGAGGGCGATCCAGCCATGGCATTAGTGATTAATAAAGAGGGTGACATAAGCCAAGGCACCTTAGCATTAGAACATTATCCCAAAAATATAACCATTGAGTTACCTTTTATCCTAGTGGAGTATGCGACACAGATATCTGTATATGAATTGATGAAAAATAATGAGCCCCGTTTAGTTCAAACATTCCAAGTGAATGAGAATCATGTGTTAAAACTATTCAAGACTTTGAAAGGCTTTAATAACCATAAAAACAATGAGATACAATTGAAGTATACCGACGAAGTAGTGGATAAGTTGCGGCTAGTTCCTTTTATAACAAGCACTTCATCAGAATTAGAGTTTAGAATAGAAAGACAAACTTCATATGTTAGAGAGATATTTGAAAGCAAAGCATCAGTTTTGTTGCTTAGTGGGACATGTTTACAAACTTTGCTTAAACGTCATTTCTTTATGACCTTGAAGGGCTTTACAGTATTGGAACTCGAGTTGGTAAGTGATTACATCGAGACGCAATCAAATAAACCGTTCAAACTTTCAAAATTTGAAGACCTTGAGCTTCGTTATTTATGGACTCTATGGGTCTTTTTAAAGCTGCTACATTGCGAATCCATTGACAATCAAATCCAAAATGTAATAATAAGCTCGATGAAATGGGTAGATGTGAGATTGGTGATGCATTTATTCGATCTAAAAATTTATGGAGAGTGCTGGTCACATAACGGACTAAAGAAGCTATTGAATGATTTGAAAACATTAAAGTTAGTCAATAAATTCGAAGATGAGGATGATGCAATGTTGAATTTCTTAGAAAGGATTAAACACCGATTATTAGGTGATAATGATAGGACCTGGTCGGATGTGGATAAGACTGTTGACATGAATATATTTTATGAGAAGATACGAATGCAAAAAATTATTGCTGTAAATGACTATGACGAAAAATCTTTGAAAAGCATTGCTTCAGTTTTGAGGAAAGACCGGCCTGTATCAAACAGTGTACCTTTATTACTCGAAATATATGAGAGACAAGAGAATTATTTAGAGAGTATAACTCTTTTAAAGGAAGAAGAAAACATAATCCTATTATCAGAGTACTTAAAATCTCACACAGCAAAACTTCCACAAGCATATGTAAAATCCAGACAAATATTGTCCGATTTGCTTTTTATACTCAAATCTCTCAATTGGGACTCGGATACTGTATCAAATTTGCCCATGCTTGAGCTTTGCTTGAAAATAATGGAAGAATTAAAGATAGACCATCAGGAATTACTTTCTTTATTTCACGTGGAAGATGTTAACTTGAAAGTAAAGACTATTGAAGCAATCGGAGTACATAAGAACACTGACGACGGAGAGTATTTGGTTCAATATTATGCAGGGAAGATAGAGGCTGAGATGGTGAATGGAGAGCTGAATAATGTGTTTTTGGAAATATTGGATGAGTATAAGTCCATGCTCAACTATGATAAAATCACACTTAGCAAGCACTTGTCTGCAAATATCACATATAATGAAAAGACAAAGAAATTAGTGGAATTTTACAACAACCTAAAAACTATTTGTTGGGAAAACAAAGATCTAATGCTTATCCTATTAAATGAAGTGAATAAATTTGATTTCAAAAACGTTTGGACTCTATTATTAATTGAAACGAGTCCCTTTAAGGAGCTAATCTCTGAGAATAAATTAGTTGATATTTATTTGGAATATCATGATTTCATATCTTTAGAGAATTTTCTAAATGAGCAGAACTTTGTTGAGATATTCTGTCGGATGTGTCAAAGCGATATTGTTCAAACCAATAACGTCATCATAAATACCTGTTTGGTTCGAAATCTACGACTACTCCAGGAGAATGAGATATTCAATAGCATCTTAACAACTATTCCGACCTCAATTTTAATATCCAGTCTGCAACCTTTCATCTTGAAGAAAATTAGGCAAAGTGAATACATGATTGAGGATCTGACACTCACTAAATCTCTTTTCAGAAAGGAACTGGTAAAGTATAACGAGCTTCTTTCTGAATTATATCGTCACGATAATGAAAGCAAATAGACATTACAGTAAAAGGATTCATTTAAATATATATATATAAGTTATGTACATGAACTAAAGGCAACCTTGAAAAGCTCCTAAAGTTGTTCGAGTTCGGATAATGGCTTTAAACCAGAGCATACAGAATATAAAATATCTTTTTTGTGTTGTTCAACTTGTAAGCCTTGTAAACTCTTTCTTACCACTTCACTGTTGTATAGTAACGCAGCTGCTTTCTCCTTATTATTTGTCAATGTTTTAAAAGAGTCGCTAGAGTTTTTCGACAAATTAGTAAATTCACCGTACACTGCCTCTTTGATTAAATTAGGATTTATTTCAATAGGTTCATTGGTGAAAAACGGCTCTGGTTCCATTTTGGCTCTTTTATTTGCGCTGGTATACACACCAAAATCCTCCGGTGATGGAATCAACCTCGTGTTTACTGCTTTATTTGTCAATGGATCAACAACTTTGTAGTTTGGACGAACATATATGGGAAAGCGGGATTCTTTCATCGAGGTCATTGCCAAGTTCTTCAAGTTTGAAATGGTGGAATTCTTGAACAAATTAGGCGAATATGCCAATAAGCTTGAGGGAGTTGTTTTCAGTAGTACAGGATTGGAGTTGGACGTGCCCTTTGCTGATCTTAGCAAACTGGTATCTGCAGCGATCTCCATGGCCCGTGGCTTTTTCTGGAACTCTTGCCGGCGAGGCCTGGGCTTATTTTGTGAGCCTCTTTTTTTCTGACGATAATTAGAGGCACGATTTGGTGATGAATCCATCAAATCAATGACATCAACATCACCAACAGACTTGTTCAAAGTGGCCTCACTGCCTTTGAGACTGTTACCCTTTGTGTCAATTTCAATGACTGGTTTCACGATATTGATACTACGATAAGTTGAGGAACGTGCTTGATAAGAGTTATCTTGTCTCGAGCGCACGGAACCCTGATAGCCGTTCTGTCTCGAGAAACGTGGTTTGTTATTGTTCTTTCTATCACTCCTTTCGGCCCTATTATAGCCCCGGTTATCCTTTTTAGCAGCATTTCTATCTTTAGTATTAGCTTGGGCCATGTTGTTTCTATCATACTGCTCCCTTCCAGCAGTTTTGTGCCTAACAGTGGCATCTTTAGCCATGTCAAATAAAGTATTCAAAAATTCCTTATCCGCATGCGTAGAGTAGGATAGATAGCTCGATCTTCTCCATAGAGCGCGAGACAACATCTTGAACACGTTCTACACACGAATACAGCGACTTCTACGGATTCTAGACACCAATTGAACGGTCTTTTCTACACAAGACTCCTAGTTATACTATTCTTCAAAAACAGTTTGATCAAAGATTAAAATAAAAAAGATACTGAAGTATCACGTGAAGACACCCAAACGCTGACATGGGACAAGGTACTGGCTCCATGATATGGAATGAAGAGTCGGGTATTGGGATTTGATGAGCGGTCACTGGTGTGTTTTGGTTTTAGATTTTCTAATTCCGTATTCTGGGAAGGGATGAGAGCAATTGGTGATTATTAGCGAGGTTGCAGTTGTTGTATAAATATTCAGTTCTGTGAGGTTTATGTTGAAGGGTTATTCTACGTAAGTTGTGGGTAAACCTTCAGGTATTGTTTCTTCTCTAATTCCGTGATTCTTAAAGACTATTAGCACAGCATTATATGTTATGCTGTAAGCAAAATGTACTAGTATTCAGTGTGCTAGACAGGACATATAAGCATATGTTAAAAGCAATGGGACAGTAGCATGTCAGTGACTGTGAATACGGTTTCAAGAATAAGATAACCCAGCGAGTTTACAAGTTCGAATACTGGTACTATTTCCATTAAGAGAGAAGCAATGCTCTTGAATATTTATTTAAACTAAACTATCTGTATATGAACGATGCTTGTTCATATACTCTTCAATTTCCCACGGAATTCATCTATAGATTTGTAACCCTTTTTGTTCATTATCTCAAGCAGCTCTTTGTTGATTCTGTCAAAGACTGGAAGACCCTCCTTCATTAGCTGTGTCCCGATTTGTAACATCGTGGCACCACAAAGTAAATGCTCAAAGGCGTCCTGACCCGTAAGGATCCCTCCGGTCCCAAAAACCTTGATCTCTGGTCTCAATCTCGTGTAGAAAGCACGGACATTGGCCAATGCGGTAGGCTTCACGTATTCCCCGCCGATCCCGCCAAACCCGTCCTTTGGTTTCACCACGACGGCCTCGTCATCGACATCGATATATAACCCGTTGCCGACAGAGTTGATACAATTGACATAACTCAACGGGAACTTGTTCAAGATGTTGGCCACTGTATCGAAATGAGCGAAATCAAAGTATGGTGGCAGTTTCACACCCAAGGGTTTCTTGAAAAAGGCAAACACTTTCGTTAGAATCTCCTCGGTCAGTTCAAAATCGTAAGCGACTTGTGGTTTCCCTGGAACGTTGGGACACGATAAATTCAATTCCACGATACCTTTAAACTCAGAACTTTGGATCTTTTGCAACATATCCAAGTTATCTTGGACACTCATCCCAGCAACAGAGAAAAAAATGGGCACTCCGTTTGGGTTTTTAGACTCTTCTTCAAGGACGTATTTCAAATAGTAGTCAAAACCTTGGTTTGGTAAACCCATCGAATTGATACTACCTAGCGGGACAGACACGTACCGTGGAGAAGGATTACCTTCTCTCAAAGCAGGGGTGCTACTCTTGGTAATGTAAGCACCGGCACCGGACTCAGACAACTGTTTCAACTCCTCTACGGTCATACAGTGAACACCAGATGCATTCATCAGAGGACTCTTGTAACTGAAGTCCAAAAATTTCGTATCTAAAGAAGCCATTTTTTTTTGCCCTGTCGAGTACCTGCCGTGAAGATCTTGCTCTTGACCACCGATTCACTAACGAACGATAGGGACCTCATCCTGGAAGTGTTGAAAGAGAGGAAAGATTTTTCTTTTATGTCTTTCTTTTATAGACCTACATATCCGAGTGAACTAGCCTCGGTAATCTCCGAAGTGAGATTTGAATATTTACAAGCAGAGTCATTGGGAGTCCTGTGGGAGCTCTATCTCTTGAATTTGAAGGACTTGAATTTCGTGTCCTGCTTGATCGACTCGTTGTCACCCAATTCCGTGTCCTCGTGGATATTCAAATGGTACACCGGTTTCCCGGATTCTGTCTGTGATTCGATCTTCTCACCTTGCACCACGTTTCTTCTTAACAGTAGTGCGACGTCCTCCATCATCTGTACGTTTTGTTCAGCGGTGTTTGCTGGGTTTGGAGGCGTCAGCATACCTTGTCGCATCTGTGCTCTTGCAGCTTGTAACGTTGGGATGTCCTTCCCAAAAGCGATCTGCGCGGCTCGTAGGCCATGCTTATACGCTACCAACGCAGCTCTGGCGACAGGGTCTTTACTCATGGCCTGGTAGTGTGGACTTTCGATGCTCCTTGGCGTTGTGTAATGTATGTGATCAAGAGTAAATAATTTAGTTGCTTATTAACTACTGTGATAAAGTGTACATGTACATGACAATAAATATATGTATCAGACCCGGGTCACCAGGGATGCTGTTTCTTGTGGTTGGAATGCATAAGAATATATGAGTCAATGACTGCCTTCAAGTGGCAAATGGAGCCGAGGACCACGAAGCAATGGAAGATCTGATGCGAGGACCCGAGCAGGTCGAATTTGCCCGGCAGCAGACACTCTGGGATCCGGAAGCCGTAGAGCAGCGCGCCTATCATGTAGAAGACAGCCTCCAGGACGATGTGCTTCAAAGCAATCCTCGATAGGACGCCTTGGAATCCGAATTTGTAGAACCCGGTCAAGAGTGGGAAGGCTCCGCTAAACGCAAACGCCATAAAGAAAGCTGCTCTCCAAGGTCTAAACTCTGCGACGTTGAACCTGTCATTGAAGATGACAAAGCAACACAGCACCGCCAGGATACAGGTCACTGAGATGAAGAAAATGGACGTTTTGAAATAATCAAAGTAACCAAAATAGATCACTGGGATCGTGGAACAAGCGATCAACGTCACGATCCCCAAGTAGTCCAGTTTGCTCCAAATCACAGACTGAAGCTCTGAATGTTGCTTTAGACAGTGGAAACAGCAACTACACAGTAGACAAAGGAATGCTCCGATTAAAAACACGTTGATCATAAAATAGTCTGAACTCGACGTCGTTGGAAAAATCGGTATCAACAACGTATCGATTAAAAAGAGAGAGATGATCAAGTACATGACAGAGGGTATCAGATGTGTATAGATGTTGACGGACTCGTTGTTGAAATAAAACAACGACTGGACACATTTGCTGAAACTGTTCGTCTCTTTGACGTAACCGTACCGGATCAACTCGTTGTCCTTCTGCCATTCCGGCAATTCATCAAAATGGTACAGCAACCGTGTAGCACGCGATGTCCTTTGGCTCACCACGGTGGTCTTGACGACACTGTTCCTCCTCTTCCGTACTGTGGTCTGTGAAGACATCGTTTGTTAGCGGCTATGACGAAATGCATTACAAAGAGACAGAATTAAAAATCGGTACTTGTCATAACCGTAATGAGGCACGGAAGGAGAGCAAGACACAAGTATATATATCTTACGCTATAAACCGAAGCCTACGCTCGAGCTGCCGTTGCTCAGTGTGATTAGAGCTCATTTTTTTGTTGAATATTTTCAGCTCATCGCATTGTGCGGGAAAATGGGGATCGGGCCAAAGCCCCGTTTCCGCACTAACGCCGAAACAGGCACCCAAACGGTTCTGTCCGTCACGTGCATGGCACCGTACGGCTGGCGGAGTCGCACGTGAGGACGGCTTGCCCAGGGGGAGATGCCAATGTAGGTAGCAATTGAACTGGCACTGGTGGTACTGCTTTGGTGACACCGCATTGGTGGCCTTTGCACGGGACGCAGCTCCGAAAGTGTAAACTCAACCTCTGGCACATGATTACATTGGTATAGTGCGTCTGCGAACTTCCTCTGCAAATAATACACCAATGATGCATAGTCATGCCATAGATCGCCACTTGAACGTGCAAGTGATGTTGTATCCTCTTGGTGTACAGCTCAGTGGGTCTGGGTGTTCTGTGCCTCCCCCCACCTTGGCCGTCCCGCAGGCGCGCGGCGGCTGTTCATTTTTTTACCTAAAACGAACCGATGATGCAACCGATTAATCTAATTCCAAGCTGCGACAGCGGCTAATCCTTGTATTCTTACCCCTACGGTTTACTATATAAAGCGTCTTTCTGTTCGCCCCGACTGCTCTTACTCCTAAAGGACTTTCCCATTTGGCGATTCAGTGGTCTGTTTATTTTTTAATAAATTTATAACGTGTAAGCGAACAATCGGTTTCGGGCTAACAAACGCTTTATAGAATCACATTTGTATACAAATATGTAACATTCTATATATATATATATCACGTGATACAGTACCCGGTCTTAGGGTAGTGTGTAAGGGTTTGGGCCGTTGATGCACAGTTGTGGACGGTACACAGCTGGATCCCGCGCTCACCGCTGAGAGGCATTAGAGAGGATTCATTGTACACTCTATTGTCAGTGGCAGGTAATTTACTCTGTGACCCCGGGGCCCCAGATTATTAAGGAATTGTCTCATCAGTTTATAGACGCAAGAGCACGATATAATTTTTTCCTTTACCGGTACGGAATTCCGACAGATAAAGGAGTCCGGAGACCCTGACTATGATTTACGGTGTTTTGACAAAGAAAAATAATTACAATTTTTTTGCCAGTGAATGAATTAGAAGTGTACCACCCTGTAGACGCATTTCACAAGGACATGAGCCCGGATGGACCAAGTAATATGAGCGTTGCCTATATCTCTCAAACAGAAATTGAGGAATTGCGCAAACCGTTGCTCCCCAGTGACGAGGCACAGATATCGCATCGAGCCACGCTGCGGGCCCCCAAGGATAATGCAATCATAGCTAGGACGAAATCAGGAATCGAAAAGGGTGACGCGTTGCACGCTGCTAGAGAGCAGATCGAAACACCTAAGACGTTAACTGATACGGCCAAGTTTTTAGCTATTAGTAAAAATGCTGAACCCGACGAACCTTTGTTGCCGCAACAGAACAAGAGAACCAGGATAACATTGAGTGATTTCAAGTTTGGCGAACAGATTGGCGATGGATCGTACTCTGTAGTGTCAAAGGCAACGTCGTCGAGGTCAGGGAGGACGTACGCTGTGAAAATCTTGAACAAAGAATACTTGATCAAACAGAAAAAAGTGAAATATGTCAACATTGAAAAGGAATCCTTACAAAAACTGAATAGCGTCCAGGGATCCAATTTCCCTGGGATCATCGAACTGAACTTTACTTTCCAGGATGAATATAGTCTATATTTTGTCATGGAGTATGCCCCGAACGGGGATTTCTTGTCTTTGATCAAGAAGTATGGCACATTAAGTGAAACGTGCACAAGGTATTACGGTGCCCAGTTGATAGATGCTGTAGATTTCTTACACGCTAACGGTATCATACATAGGGATTTGAAACCGGAAAACGTCTTGATTGACAAGGCTTACAAGATTAAGATTGCAGATTTCGGCACAGCAAAAGTTTTGAAACCGGTCAAGGAACAAAGCTATAACCTCTTGGAAAGATCACACTCGTTTGTTGGTACCGCGGAATATGTATCACCAGAGTTGTTAAACGAAAATTTTGCAGATAGTCGATGTGATATTTGGGCTTACGGATGTATACTTTACCAGATGATAGCAGGGAAACCACCTTTCAAAGGGAATAACGAATACTTAACTTTCCAAAGGGTTATGAAGGTAATGTATAGCTATACTGCAGGATTCCCCCTAATAATAAGAGACCTGATAAGCCAGATACTGGTGAAGGACCTAGACAAGAGGCTGACAGTGAAGATGATTAAAAGCCATGAATTTTACAAGCCTGTTAATTTTCATGATGGATCTGTATGGACGACCGATGCTCCGGAGATACAACCGTACAGGATCAATGCTAAATCTATGCAGCCGTTGAATAAGACGAATAAAACGCGAGTGGAAAGGCGAGTTGGTGCCACGTCTAAGGAGAAACCGTCTTCAAGGGAGGCCAGTGATAAAGCTCACATTTTCAGAGTAAATGCTGTAAATGCTGCATCTGTTGCTACTCTCAATGCATCGTCTACGAGTAACACTAAAAATAGTAACGATGCTCGTAAGCCTGAGACAAGAATTGACAGAAAAATTGCAAGGTTCCCACCTAGGGAGACCCCCAAACCTTCGAATAAACCTGGAATAGACAACAATGAAAATAACAAGATTTTAACTAGAATAAATACGCAGGTCAATGAAAACGGGTTAGCAAAATCTAGGGAGGGTTCTGCAGAGAACTCTCCAAAACCCAGACCCAAAGCTAGAAGACCTCAGACACCTACCCACACCCCTATACACACACCTCTGTCTTCGCCCGTGGTCAAACAGTCTCCGGCGACTATGAACCATCTAGAAATCACATGGTCAAATTACCTGGTGAATATCAGTGAACGAATTTTAAAAGTTGACGAAACTGAAGTATTTGTAGTACCAAAGGGTCCACAGAATAAGTTACACGATTTCTTATCTCAATCACTGGGTGAGTACAAAATCGTAACTCAGTTGGAAGCCACTATTCCAGGGAGCTCTGTTAACTCGCCATTGTTGGAAGAAAAATATTATACAGAGGATGCTATTGTCTTAGATGAGATTCCTCCTAATGGTACCCCACCATCACCAGTGGATTCAAAGATAACAAGAAGGCTGTCAAACTATATAGGGAATAAGAGCAAGAACCCTCAGACGCTCGATAATCATAAGAGAGTGGTAATCATAACCACTTTTGGACGTTGCATAATATTGACTAAGAGAGACGGCGCTGGTACTTCTGATGCCGTAATCAAAAGACAGTTCGATATCAATCTTTGCCAACAGGGAGTCGTAGTGAAAGAAATCACTAGTGAAAGCTCGTCCACTCATATAATCGCCATACAGACGCCGTACAAATCCTTCATCATTTGTTCACAGTCCGCCATGTTCACACAATTCCAGAGCAGTATGACCACCAATGTTGCAAGGTTGAAAAAGGCCACGGAAGTTGACATGACCACCGTCAGGCATCGCCAGGAAGCCTTGAGAGCGGCTAAGCTAGCCAGCCCGACATTACGTGGTGGAGGATTCAAAGACCATACTACTATGCAAAGACGACCAAGGTCACAACATAAATCGGTCGGTAATATAGATGATATCAGAAAACCTGGTTCAAACCCGACAAACCACAAGATGTTTAACAGTTTTGTCATGACGAAACGATCTCAGAAGAAGTCCGCTCACAAGATACCTGAATCCGGGAAGTTAGTAAATGGGCTCCCCAGGTTTTAAATCTCCTTACATAATAATAATATCCGAAGTATATACACAAAAAGTAATCGTATACTTATAACAAAAGCACTAGCGTGTGCTAGTATTGATGTAAACCGTCAACGCAATTCTCGCTTGTTGATAAGCTTCTTTTTCAAATGCATTTTTATAGCAAAAACACATCAACTACATATATTAGACAGGCTCTATAGATTCTTCAAAACTCAAGAACAATTCAGTGTATGAAGAGATTCTTCTTCCTCGAATGAATGTCGATGATGATATAACCCATACTCTTTTAGATAACGCTGAAGAAATTACCAAATCGAACGGTTCGAACTCTATAATAGGGACCGCAACAGCAATTGGAAGAAGCTTAACGTACAGATTTATCAGGTTTTATTTAAGGACACCTGCTAAACTTTTTAAGCCCAGAAGATTTGACACATATTACTATGTTAAAGTATTGTTAACTGGGGAAAATGAATTCCATGAACATAGCAGGAGCAAAACCGCATTTTTAAATAGACTCTACCAGAACAACCCAATTTACATTGTAACTAAGGCTCTGAAGAAGTACGGTTGGCGAGTGTTACCAGACAGACTTCTGCCGCCGTTACTTGCCAATTCTATAAGCGGCATAGTGCTCTACACAACGTATTTGAAATCATTATCCTTTCTAGCGACTTCTTCCTTGAATGAATTGACCTCGACAAGATTTTTAGGTTACAAAGAGATATACCTAAGTGGATTTTTAGCAGGCTCTGCTCAGGCAATTGTTACTGTTCCCATTGACGCAGTATATACACAAGCTTCAACAAAAGAGCTCATATCTAGTTTGCGGAAATATAATAACTTGTGGGTATACGGATTTGATAAATTGAAAGAACATGGGCTCAGTCGCTGTTATAACGGTTTTTTTCTAACGTTCCTTAAAGAAAGTCTAGGATTTGGTAGTTATTTTGCCACGTTTGAAATTATTAAAAATTACTTCTATGACAGCTACGCCGATAATAAATGGGCCATGAGATCGTTGACATTTATGGCAGGTGTAACAGCAGCCATTACACTTCAATTTATTCAATATCCTTTCTCTAGATTACAAGCGGTACATTTCTCAAAATTACCGAGTTTGCTAAACGCCAAGGATCACAGTATAAGCAAAGGACATCACTTACAAAATAACAAGATTCGAACCAGTCCTCTTACTGGCAAATTGCACAAACCGGTTCAATCAAACACATTGAATAAGATCACATATGAGACTACCTGGCGTTACGTTACTACAAGAAATAAAACCAATACTGATATAATCCGTTGGCTCTACAAAGGTTTCACACGGAATACACTAACAGTCATACCGGGTACAACTGCTGGATTGTTACTCTTGGAGTACATGAGAAATAAGTTAGAAGAGTCGGAGAGAGAGAAAAAATTGGTTTAACTCAAAACAAAAATAGCTTGTCAATACTCGAAAATATCACTTGTACATATATAATTATTCTTTATATTCCACTATTAGTTAGAAAACTGTATTAAAAAAAGATTAACTCTTATACGACACTCGGTTGTGTTTCAAAGAGGTTCACAATATTAACATTGTTCACAAGTACAATGTTGGTGAGAGAATAAGAAAAAAAATGCGCAAGCCCGGAATCGAACCGGGGGCCCAACGATGGCAACGTTGGATTTTACCACTAAACCACTTGCGCTCACTCTAATGTGATACCCCTCAAAATGTTAAGGAGTTGCTGCATTTGCCGTGATTATGTGGGTGTTGATAAAAATCGTACCCACATCATGTTGTAAAACCATTTTATTCCAATTGCGTAAAATGAAGGTAGCAGGATTTGCAAGGACAGATGTAGATGCGAGAAAGTCTTACTTATAGAGCTAGTATTGTGGAAAACGCGCAGTGTAGTAATAGCATGGACGTTCATCGTTCTCATAACCCAAGTGTCGGTATATTTCTGAACCTACAAGTGTCATGAAACATAGTGCAAGTTAGCAGTGGCGCCAAACAAAAAAGAGACAGTAGATTTTATTCTCCAATTTTGTCGACCAATTATTATCACTCTAACTGACCCGTAATCTCGGATACAGAGATACATACCGATAAGTATATTCCTCTAGCACAATGAGCGTAATAACTACTTACTGAACATAAAGGTGATCTACCAAGAACCCAGCCACGAATCGTGCTCTGGCCGTAGTGTTTAATTGCTCTTTAATAATAATAAACAAAAAAAAAACAATTAAACACACAATAATACAAGCGGTAATCACTAGCTGTTTCAACGCAGTGCCAGTAAGCAATAGTACTCTTGAGCCATGATGCCAATAAAAGGACTCATATGAATGAATTAGTTCCTTTATTATTTTCACACCTCTTTAACGTCATTATGGTGTGTAATTTGACAGAAAAAACCGGAAATTGAATCCATCCAAATTTTAATCCACCTAAAACTACAGCTCTTACGAGAGGGTGGTTTGAAGAGGGTGGTTTGCAGAGGGTGACTATATTAGTGAATAGTATTAGAAATGCGTGTTTAGAATGGCACAATATTGACTCTTTTACAATCATGGTAGATTTAATCAAATTAACGTAAAGATCCCCCTTTACTGGTTTTGAATACACCTTCTCAATATCGTGGCTTAGAGGTGCGGCTGAAGTAAGAGTACTAGAGTACTAGATGACTAGATCAAGATCTTAGTTTCCTTGTGGTACACGGCAATGATACATTAGGCCCACGTTGTCAATTTTTGAAAAAGCCTATTTTTTTCTAGTGTTAAGAATTGTACGTTCTGTGCTATTGTGGTTTAAAAGTAAATACCATAACAGAATGGTACAGCTTGTTTTCTACAGGGCTAACAGTTTCCTCGCATTGTTACTTTTAAATTATATTTTTTAAAGAATTATGTCAAAAATGATTGACATAATTGATCTGCAATCAATCGTTTATGAAAATTTAATGCGAGACAGATCTTCCGCTTCGAAGCAGACTGGCTAAAAATGCGCCGTAGAACTGCTTCTGTGATTTGTGAAATGGTTCCTGGATACTACATACATCAATTACTCCGATCTTTTCTCGAGATTTCACCTTTGCTTTCCACCATTTTGAATGATAGATCATTTATGCTAATACTATATTTTTGAATGAATTAGTGCGGTGCTTGACTTTAATTTCTGATTAAATTTGAAATATTCATGATTTGTCGATGGTTCTAAAAAGTATAAAATGCCACCGTACAACCGTTGCTTGTTGAAGATATGGTCTGTTTATTCTCTAATTTGCCATTGTTTTTCATTTTGGTATTAATAGTATATTGAGACACAAATTCAAAAACTAAAAGACATAGTTATGCCGACGTTTTCATTTGGAACCATAGGTTGTTTTATCGTTTTAGTAACCACTGTGATTCTAGTCGAAGGTGTCAAACTGGGTAACAATTTTTTCAATTTTAGAACAGATGGACTGACTGCAGATATTTATGATGCTTCTTTCCTATTTGACACATTTCTATACACTTCTTTGACGAAAGATATCAAATTTAATTTACATCGCGGTGCAAATAGATTAGAAATACATGGTGACCTTCAACTTAGTGATGCTCTCGAAGTCGCTAATCTGGAAAGTGGACCAGGATTTCAAATAAACTATCAAGGTGGAAATATGTTCGTTGAAAAGTTCATTATAAACAATTATAGACAGAATGGACCAACATCAGTGAATATGTTCGGTGACAACTTTGGGAAAGCTAACAGTTTAGGAGCGTTTGCCTTCAAGGCAACTGTCGATAAAAAAAGTCAAAGTTTTATGAGCTTTGACAAGATTTTTAGTGACGATAATTCATTTGAGAATTTTGATGTCACTTTCAGATCAGATTCCATTTTTACTTTCCAAACGTTCAACGCTATAAATTCAGAGATTACTTTCCCTGATAACGCAATCGGAAATAGAGTAGATTCTAAGAACTCAAATTTGATAGCATCAAATTTAAATGTTGCAGATCTCTACATTGTAGATTCGAATGTTTGGCTTGATAATCCAGAGGTTTCAGTTATGCACCCTAATAAGGATTCAAATATAATATTTTCTGCTGGAGGTCTCAAGTCTACTCCCTTAGTTGATACTACTGCACAGAGCTTCAGTGTTGGTGTAGAGGGGATCCTAACAGACGTTAAAGTAACATATGGTCTAGATAGAGCTAGCACTCTGCTTACAATGCTGAGCTTTACAGATTCAAATAACCAATATCAATTAAATATAAAAGGCTGCTTTGAAGTACCTCAGTTGGAGGCCAGTGAAGAAACTCTATCCAAAAATGGCGAGCAGGTTTCTCTGAATTATGTTCAAGTAAAAGGAGGTTCTAATTGTATCCCATCAGATTATACATTTACAAGCACACTATCCAATAGAGACGAGATTATAGAATCAGTCCACTACTACTTGACAACTGACAATGCTAACAAACTTTTCACTGCCATCACCACCACACCAATTTCAACCAAACTACACTCCACCCCGATAACCATACCGCCTGCGATGACTGTTGAGAGCACGCTGGAGAACGGGGACGTTGTGACGAATGTTGTGTCGTACTTCTCTACCACGGATGCTCTTGGCGCGGCAGTGACCGGGACAGCGACGAGTGCAGTCGGTACGCATACGCACGAGGGCGCAGTGGAGGTTCCACCTGCGATGACTGTTGAGAGCACGCTGGAGAACGGGGACGTTGTGACGAATGTTGTGTCGTACTTCTCTACCACGGATGCTCTTGGCGCGGCAGTGACCGGGACAGCGACGAGTGCAGTCGGTACGCATACGCACGAGGGCGCAGTGGAGGTTCCACCTGCGATGACTGTTGAGAGCACGCTGGAGAACGGGAACGTTGTGACGAATGTTGTGTCTGATACCACTAGTACTGTTGAGCCCGAGTTAAATGAATTACAAGATGTTTCTTTAGAAATTTATTCTATTGATTCGAGTAACAATGGTAATGCTATTCAGTGTACAAATGCGTTATTCGGTTCGCTAATTTTATGTTTGTTGTTGGTATTATAATTTGGTTAAACAACTGTTAATGGTGTTGAAGGTCGATCACATTAATAATCAGCTTGTGTAAGCTGTAATTGTTCCGTATATTTTCACCTCTGATGCTATCAGATCTAATTACACATTGCGTTATTTGGATTTTCACTGGTTCACAGCTCAGTTATTCAAGAAGTAGAGAACAGAGCCACCAACTATAAAGCTGTAAGTTTTTTAAGGATGCCATGTAAGAATGTTGTAGGTTGTGACTACCGCTGTGTTCGACAATGGCAGTGGATACCTGCTTTACTCTGAGATGGGAAATTATCGCATTGGTGAGCCATCTCCTATATATTAATATTAGCAAGAAGAACTGACTGTCAGAGCCTTAGAATTGTTCCAGCTTTGTATATATAGATCAAGCCAATAAAATGAGCACACTTGTAATACACTTAGCTATATAATTTTGTTTTATGTTGTGTAATGGTCTTGAACGTTTTGTCATATTGTTCTTACACAGAAGTTTGTATTAAGAAAAAAACTATAAGAATGTGTGTTATCCATTATGCTAATAACAAGTTCATCAACCCAGAAATATATTGATAATCAACTATACATAAGTACGATTGATACTAAATATTCACTACATTGTCATACTACAACAATGTTGAGCACATTTTTGCCTAATGCTGCTCGGTATACACCCAAAATGAGGTGTAGTGGCAACAGATTAATACAACCTTTAATGGGCTCTACCAGACCATTCTTAGGCAAGACAAGCATATACAGACATGCTACTACTGGAAGTACTCAACCATCATCTTCTCAGAACAAAACACTAAAGCTTTGGCCCCAAGTGAAAAGGTTTACAACTTTTACAGCCTCTGGGTTTTTAGTCATTGGTGGTGTTACTCTCTCCGGCATTGTGATTTATTTGATCGGGACAGAGCTATTCTCTCCATCTGGTGATACGATCCTCTTCAACCGTGCTGTATCTTTAGTGGAAAAGGACCCAACTGTTAGGTCTTTACTCCAGGTTAATGATACTATTATCAAGAAGGAACGATTGAAGGCTTACGGAGAATTATTTACAAATGACAAATGGACACGTAATAGACCTATTGTGACAAATCAAAAAGTTGATAAAGAGGGTCATGTTCACCATTTTCTAAGGTTTCATTTAGAGTCTAAGAAAAAAATTGGGTTGGTTCATGTAGAGGCACTTGAACTGGATAATTTTCTACAAAACCCCAAGTTTGTTAACGTCTATATAGATATTGCCGGAGAGAAACGATTTTTCCTGATCAAACCGAAATTAAACCCTCCAAAGAAACCTGCTGGATTGTTATGGTGGAATTGGAACAACGGGAAGAAATGAGGGTCTATAAGGACGAACCTTTACACAGTTCCAAGAATTTCACATTAATCCATATTCTTAGAAAGATTAAAGTCTTAGCGCAGTTCAGATTGTATATAAACGAAGTATCTTGCCCTCAGAATGGGCTTATCCTTATATAGTACTATGGATCTTAATAATGAAAGTAATAATTATATAAATACCAATGATTACACTATGGGAAAGAAGATATATGTAACGATAAAGGAGGAGAAAAAAATATAACTACCAGTACCACCATCGATAGGTCTAACAATAATATGACAATGGCAACAAAGATAGATTAGAGAAATACTATTGATAGAACAGGAAAAAAAGTTCAAGTATTCTATGCTTTTGTAGACCACGTTCTCAACGATGGTGTTACTGTGTAATAATGTCCAGAATAAGTGGCAATCCCAGTTCCTGTATCGTTTTGATCAACGTTTCTTGGCTGGAACAGGTTATGAGCAGCACCCGTCAAGTGGGAAGCGATTTGATCAGGAACATGGTATGATGCTACAGCGGGCCCGATGATGCATCCTGCAAAAAGACACAGTACTAAAACGTACAGACAGAAATACTTTCTGATCATACGCTTACGTAAACGGGTCTGCTTTAATGAATAAATCGGAGGGCGAATTTGACGCGAAGGTTTCAACCAGAACAGCATAATAGAATGCAATCTATCGATGCCAGGAATGATTAAAACAGGAAGGTGCGTAATTAAAATCAAATGACCCAAAACGAAATCTGCAGAGAATTCAGTTAACTCAATAATTTTTACCATATACTCTCTAACTGATTGACCAAAAGCAGATTCGGTGCCGCTCCATTTGCCTGACCAAAACGCTGTGTTAGCATAATCGTTCTTATATTCACGAGTCAATAACAACACCGCAGCACTTTGTAAAATTAATCTTTGACATTGAATGACAGTAATGACACCAATCAACATCTTTACAAAACTGAAGCCTTCCAATACCCACATTACAATAAAGGAGCCAACATGAGCCACCACTGCTGTACCGTGTGCAAAGGCAGCTAAACCAGAAACTGGATTTCTACAACATGCACCAAATAATGAAGATGCACAACATGACATTGACATACAGAACGCTAACACCACCATATCAATGGCAATTGGGCCCAGAGTACAAATGATAACACGTAAAACAGAATTTACTCTATCGTCATCTGTGGATTTTGCACCAGTCTGAGCGTTTATGAAAGTGAAAGCAATGAAACAGCCAGTAGCATAGATGAAACATGGGAAAATCTCGGCTAGAATCAAGTTTGTTCTATGAGCTCTGCTCGAGTCTCCAGCACCCTTTTCAGATTCGTCACCTACTAGCTTGCGCTTGAAACCGGTGACACGGGATCTAGACATTCTCACGTAACCAACCCATGAGTTTCTGTGATATTTGCTGTTACCTCTTGAAAGCCATCTGACAAAATCTCTATAATCTAAGAAGAAGTCATCCCACGAAAATTGATGAGGGTTAAAGATAAATGGCGAATAAACCAAAGAGGCTAAAGACGCCCAGAACCAAAGAAGCGGAGCTTGCCAGTGAGCCACAGTACTAAATAACAACATTAATAAGGATCTAGACCCCATATAAATAGCAGAGCCAGCAAATCTGGAATACAGGATCGAAAAAGGAATACGAGACGTAGCGAAACCACGACCAGTGGAGATATAACGAGCACCACCAACAGTTAAATCACTTAATAATGATGCAGAATAGATTTGACCAGCAAACACTTCGAACATTGGGGACAAAGATAATATATGGCGCCAAAATCTTAAAGTGGCCTTCCATGCACCACGTTCAATAAGTTCTTGTGCCACAATTGGAACAAAAGCGATGAAGAAAACAATGAAAATAGATAACGTGTAACGTCTAACCCAATCAATGACAGGACTTAAATTGTAACATCCAATAGGGTATAAGATATCCGTGATAGGTCTATTTCTATTGTAAAGACAGATAACTGATTCATGAGCCAAGGAGTTCAAATTAACCAAAGTCAACATGAACATTTGTAAAGATAATTGAATGAACAAGTTATTCAAATGGAAACCAGGATGTGCGTAGTAAAAAGATAAAAACCTATCAATTGGCAACTGAGTACCCAAGTAATAGTATTCACGGGATAACATTTGTTCACCCATACCGGCACCAATTTTAGTTGTGAAATTCAAAATTGTACCGAAACCTAAATCTCTACCTTTACCACACTGGTAATATTCACAATGCTTAATACGTCCACCACGTAACATGGCATTCATACCTGCGTAAATATCTTCGTTTAAATGTAAACCCTTTTGAGCCTTGGAAATACCACCTCTAGTAATCATAAAAGTACCATTAATGAAATCAGGATGACCATAATGTAACTTACCACCAATCTGAGACAATGTTCTAGCGAATAAAGTACCAAAAGTTTGTTCCTTACCTGCAGCAACATCACCCAACACACCAGAGTTTTCAGAGAAAATATATTCTCTGGCACCCACGATAGCAACAGGATGGTTATTGTTCTGATCCTCATATTTTATATCTGGTGAGTAAGGGTTAACAAAATCACTGTCTAACTCCTCAAACTCTCCAAGAACGGATCTGATCTTCAAACACTCTTCCAAATAGTTATCTTGATTGGCGTCAATTAACTGAATATATTCTCCTCTGTGGAAAATCACGGCATGATTTTGGTTATCAGATTTACCGTCACCTAAAATTGGATTACCAGATAATTGAATTCTGAATTTAGGGCGTCTACGACCATTGTCCATCATTTCACAGTGTCCATCAATCAACGCAGAGAAAATTCTTGGCTCCTCGCCTTCATGTGTAGGTGGCTCTTCGTCCAGGTAAGCAATTTGTAAATCTGGATAGGCTCTTAATAAAAATTCTGCATTTTCCATTTCAAAAGGTTTGAATTTGGTTAATCTCTGCATAGAAACCAAAAATTTGAATTTTCTTCTGGCCATTTTCTCCAATTCTCTCTCTAAACCTTCAGAGTTGTTACCAAACATTTGAACCACTTCAGGATTTTCCACACGGTATAACAATTTAATAGCTCTTGAATAATTCATGAACCCGGAGACAGTACGGTATAGTGTCTGAGACCTCAAAGAAGCCCAAATTCTTGTTCTTAATGTATATTCAGGTGCAGCAGATTTGAACCCGATACAGTAAAAAGGTAGGTCATCAACATCCGAGTCCTCAGTACTATTTTTTTCTAATTCTACGTCAGCTCCCTCAAATGCAGCAGTTTCATCTGCTAAGATCTTAGTGTCCTTAACAAAACATTCCCACTCTAAAGGATGCAATTGCTTCAAATATTCCAATAGAGTCACTCTTGAGAATTGGTCATCCTCACGAATAATTTCTCTTAGAGATAACAAAATTCTTTCTGAGTAATGTGGCGTTAAGACAGTGAAAGTGGGCATGTTGTCAACAGATAACGGTTCGGGCATCGGGGTAGCCAAAGATTGTGCAAAGAATGAAATACGACGTTCAGCTTCAGAATCTCTGGGAAAAAACTCCAATTTAAATTTATGATCGTCTTGTGCAGTAAAGAAGTTTGGAGCCCTTAAGGTTCTTCTCCCTTCTATCTCTGCCGGAACTTGATGATATAGTAACTGCTGAACGTGATCAATGGCTAACAAATGCTCTCTGTACATAGAGATAATGATAGCATTCCAAATCTGAGAAATTAACACTTTAGGTTTGTATTTAATTTCCATATCTTGTGTTGCCAGAATTTTCATATAAATTCTCTTTGGTAACCTGGTGAAGATATTTCTCCATGGAGTCAAAACAGACATCCCCAAATAGAACGCTTTGGATACAGAGATGAAAGTATTAACAACAATGTACCACAAGTAAGTATCTAGGAAGAAAAGGATAAAATCAGTAGCGATCATTAAACCTAAAGTAATCTTTGCTTGGTTCTTACAAAGGTTTTTACCTAACCAATAGTCACCAGTACATCTCATTGTCATCGTCGATAATACTCTAATAGGATCTCTTAACGACAGAATCAAAAAGAAATAAGATTCTGCGTACTTGGCACCAAAGACAACTATCCAAACTGCATATGACAGTAATCTGTCCCAACCATATAGAGGTGCAAAAGACGCGGTAAAAGTTTGCGATGAAACGTATCTTCTTGATCTTTTGTTCATGTAAGAAGTGAACAAACCACCCAAGGGCATTACCGAAAAGAAAACCACTGTAGCAACTGCAACAAAGAAGAAGACCGCGGCTACAATATGACTTGATCTACTGGAGACAGTATCTTTATCATAAGCAAACACCCAAATAATAGGAGCTAAATTAATACCAAGGACAGCACACAAAAATCCAAACCTTAAAGATAAATGTTGTGCACCTGCCCATTTTCTTGGAACAAAAAACCATTCACATACTGTAGCGACCAGTTGAATAAGACAGGCCACAGTACCACCAAGGGCGGCAGTAGCCCATCTGTACGCAGCTAAAGGCTGATTATTAACCAATTGCTGATAATTGTGAGTATACAATGTTGGCGCGTTATAAGCGACATACATCCAATAAACGGAAACATGCATAACCCAGATACGATTGAAATTTGTCACCATATGCAACCAAGTTCTAGTTTCATAATATGTCTTGAAGAAAACGTCTTCCCATCTGATGTTGCCCAAATTTAAAAATCTCTCCTCTGAAGGTAAATCCAATAATTTGGTACCGTTGGTTAAAACAATCTTGGATAAACCTTCTGGATACCAAAACAATTGGTTGACATCGTCGTAACCAATCACCTTATTGTGATCTCTTTCTCTCTTAACGTAACGTCCTTGAGAAATCTCATAAACTTGATCTCTCAAGAAGCGATACAACGGATCAATGACTCTCGTTAGATAGTCACCTTCTGCTACCGAGTTGTTAGATTCAGAAAGAGGTGACTCCAAGTAGTCTAAAGCACACTTATAGATGAAGCATAAACATTCAGCAGTGAATCTCACTTGGTTGGCTTCCCCCCAAATCAACAGATATAAAGCCAAATGACGAATCTTCTCCACGGGGGATAATCTACTCATTTTCACTTTCCATCTATAGTCAGCGGCCTCTAGGGAGTTATCGTTTTGAATTGTGGATAGCACTTGATCAATGTCCAAGTCATCATTTCTCAAAATCTTCTTGTTTTTCTTGTTTGTGTTTCTTGTCTTCCTCCTTATCTTATTTAAGCTCAAGTTTCTGAAACCTATAGCGTCATCCAAATCTAATTGAGACGCGAAATACCACTTCTTATAATTCGAAGTGTCACCACCGATGTAATCTGCATGCAGCGTGATCAGCGCTTGGTGCGGAGACATTCTAGAAGCCCTCGAATCTAACAATGTCATCAAGTGATCAAACATATTTCTCATCGAGTCTCTTTGGAAACCAAATTTATTCGTCAAATCAATAAAGACATCTTCGATCGCCTGGATATCAATGGGAGACTCAGGGTCTGCGGTCCACGAGGGATAAGGGTCCTGTGGGAAAGCATCATTTAACTGTTGTGGGTCGTAGCTCATACTATTACTAAAACTTCCTTGAGAGGGAGTGTACGCACTGTACTCCGAGTCCACGTACTTACCTGGGTAATTACCTATCGGCTGAGGCTTTATAAAATCATTTCTGTTCACATTGTTTTGGTAGAAAGCATCCTCTTCTATAGAGCTAGCATCAATATCATTACCACCTTCCACATGGTAACGAGGCTGTTCTTCCAAGGAATCGTCTAATGTGAATTCTGCAGGCCGATCGAATTGACTCTCCACGTCTTGACGGTACGGATTCAAATCACGTCCATTGTTTGTCGACATTCTTTAAACGGAAAAACACGAACTTCACTCAAGACTAATCACAATACGAGTCTAACGCGCGTAAATCAGTTTTTGTGGGCGTGATAAAATTCTTTATTAAAGAGTATTACAACGAAATAAACCGGTGAAAACTTCAGTCTTGGACGTCTCACCACTAATGTCGGATCGTACTTTCTACTGATCTCAACTTCTAATGGCTTAAACCGGTTTGTTCTTGCGGGATCAACGTTTATATATACAAATTACTTAAATTGTGGTTAATTTTAGTGTAAAAAGAGCTTTAAAATTTTTTTTTTGATTTAGCAAGATTTTTATTTTTTTTATATACAGGGTAATACGCCATTTTGTGATGCGATCCATAGGAACAAGCAACTGCAATGGCACCGATATACGTGTTTGCACAATGCTAAGGCAACTGCCGGTATTGTAGCAAGACTGGCTACAAGTGGCGGTGCTGTTGCGCGGCGGAAAATGTCCTGACATCTGGAAAACACTGCTATTTCCGATGGTTTTAGGGTCTTTGGACCGAATGGCCCATATGCTTACACTTGTAAAGAGTCTTCGAGTGTGTATCAACACGTTAACGTGTTGATACTGTCAACGCCGGCATTGTCCCTTACAGCCGGAATAGGCGTCCTGGGCAGGCTTTGATTCTTGTACCAAGCCTCTTCACGTGGGGCTCGCGACGCGAAACGCGAAACTGCCGGTGCCATTGCATTGCCATTGCAGCGCCTCTACAGCTGTGTCAATATTGCTCCTCATACCTCTCAACAAAGTCAGTGATGAGTGTGGCGCATTCCCTGGGTTTCTCTGCGTTCAGGAAATGGCCCGCTTCGACGTCTCTCATCTCAAACCGAGGGAAGAATTGGCCAATAGTGGGCATGTACTCATCGACCACGTACGCGGACTGGGTGCCCCTGATGAACAATGAGGGCTTCGTGTAAATTGCATTCCCGGGAATCAAGTCCCAGCCCGATATTTGACCTGTGATGATGGCCGTTTTCAGGACGTTCAATGGTAACAAAGAGGAAAACCTGTCTCTGTCATTTGTCTTGTCTCTTGTTCTCCGCAATGTAGTGATCAAGAATTGTCTAATGAGTTTGTTGGGCTCTACACGGGCTAGGAATTGGTCCACATCCTTTATGGAACAGAACTTGGAGGTCTTATCGTCGCTGATTTTTTGTAATGCGTCAATGTAGGTGACAAACTGCGTGTTTGGCTGAGTGACTATCGGAGCGTTTTCCATAGAGACCATCATCGAAAACATGGCTGGTTGAGTCAATGCACAGTACATCGCTACTTTTGCGCCCATAGAGTGTCCCACCACTATCGGTGTCTTTAAATTATGAGTCTTAACGTACTTCACCACGTCGTCTGTCATACTTTCGTAATCGACTCTTGGATTCACTGGAGAGGCTCCATGGTTCCGTAGGTCTAACAGATACACGTCTCGTTGTAGATTTCCATTTAGTAGAGCACCAATGGTCCTGTTGTTCTTCCTATTACCGAAGAATCCATGCAAAATCACTATCGGGGGTTTACCGTTCTCCTCGGGTCCCTTGATACAATCACCTCTTAGACTTAAACTTAATCCTGCAAATAGAGGTCTACCGTTATGGAACAACCTCCTGTACCCTGGACCGCCTCTCAATGGTATACGTAGCATGTTTATCCTACAGGGGTGGGTTGCGGCTGTGTGAGAAGCAACTGGAGACTTTGTTAATCAGTTTTAATGAAAATGTGACTTTATAATATACGTTATATATGTTATATTACCGTTTCATTCGATGCTTAGTCGAATAGACCGAAACCCATGTCATCGTCTTCAGACTCTTCAGCGGCGTCTTCAGCAGCGGCGGCTGGGGCGTCAGAAGAAGCAGCACCACCGGCAGCAGCAGCAGCTGGAGCGGCAGAAGCGTACTTGTCTGGGTTTTCAATTCTGTCCATCAATTCTTCAATTTCTGGGTAGACGTAACCGGAGGCAACAGCGACGGCCAACAAGTCCTTGTAGTTGTTGATCAAAGTGTGACCGACAGATGGCAAGGTTGGGTAACCGACAGCCAAGGAGATGGAGGCGATGGTGGAGACAGCGGAAACGAAGTGAGCAACCAATTCTTCGTCAGTGATGTCCAAGATGGAGACTGGGAAGACTTGACCGTTGTCGTAAACTTGTTGGACAGTCAAACCGTAAGTGAATGGAGAGATGTTCAACATGTTCAACAAAGTAGCTTCGGATTGACCGACCTTGTTACCGGCTTCAACAACCTTGACGTCAGAGACAATTTCAATGGTACCTCTGGCAATCTTGGTTGGGACACCCAAAGCTTGGAAGAAAGAGGTCTTACCAGGTTCCATACCAGTGTTGACAGCGGTAATCCAGATGTCTTCTGGGGCGACGGCACCTGGTCTAGCTGGAGCAGCAACGGTATTGGAGACAATGACTTCCTTGATTTCCTTCAAAGAGTTGTTGGTGAAAATGAAACCAACGTTACCTCTAACGAATGGCAACAATTTTTCAAAGTCTGGCAAGTCAGCGACAAAGTCTCTGATGGCTCTTCTAACCATGGTGTTCTTACCCATTAAGACAACACCTTTGCCTCTCAAAGCCTTTCTGACTTCGTGCATTTGTTGGGAAGAGACATTGTCAACACCAACAACGAAGACAGACTTGTATTCTTCCAAGTATTCTCTCAATTTAGAGAAGTACTCAACTTTCTTTTCACGGATTCCTCCCATTGCAAACTTTAGATACTATTTGTAGGATGTTTAAAGGTATACCCTCTTATGTATTGAAACGAAATAAGACCCCAACCATCACAAATTGACAACGTTAAATCAATGTTACATATTACTTGAGTCCGCAACTGTTACCATTAAGGCGAGAGATGAGAATCCGAACAGAAAGTTGCGATGTGCGTCTGTTTCCGGGAGCACTGGAAAAAGTGAACCAAAGCGGTAATAGTATGTGGGCGAGCAACTGAAAGCTTTTCCTTTTAGAATATATGCTAGAAAAAAAATGAAAAAGAAAATGCATCAAACGGATGGGGTCTAATATGTACGGGTGTATATGTGTTATTCTATGAAACAGTCTCAACCGTATTGTTTTACAAAAAGTCCTGATGGACTTCCTGTTGTATGGATGCCCTCAACGTACTGGCTTGACTATTCATTGCGAATGGACAAGAAAAGTAGCATAACGTACAGGCGGACAAAGCAATGGCAGCAGTGACCTACAAGGGTGAGGACACAGAGTTGAATGACTTGCAATCGCAGCAGCCAGTTTATGAGTATGTCCGAACAAAAATACTGAACCAAGAGCTAGCTACGCTATCAGCAGTTAAATACCATAAAGTAACCAAAAATAGTAGTATTAAAACGGCAGTGGAACAATTGACCAAGGATACAAAGGTGGATGGGGAGTTTATGCTATGTATATATGCGTATGGCGCTCACATACAAAAACTACTGAGTGTTGTCGAGGTCTTCAAGAAGTCAGTATCACAGCGTTTCCAAGATCCATCGCTCAGTTTGAAGCAATGGAATAAGTTAACGCATTTTGATGTCGTGACTGCTGGCGCAAACGAGTTATTAGAGAAACGGACCAGGGTGCCCATACTGATAGTAGTGATAAGCAATCAAGATTTATCATTAAAAGAGTTTACTAGTCAAGAAAATGTGTCAATGGATTAGATATGAGGATACCAATAAAATTCAGAACACTCAAATAAAATTAATACGGTTCCAATCCCTTGATCCGTGTCGATATTTTTAATATTGATCCACACGGCTCGTTTCTTCTAGGCCTCGCTTTGAATTCGTGAACCACTTAGAGATAAACTCAAATTCAAGAATCTTCGAAGAGGCCAAAAAAAATTGCACATCCAAAAGGACAATTGGTTATGATAGAGAGCCCAGACCACTGTCTAGGCCATACACTATCAACAAACTCTCCAAATGTCTCATTTCTGGATGGTCATGGTCTTATTTAGAACACGTTTTTCGGAAACGAGGTAAGTGATGAGTTCAATGAAACTTTTTTCAAATAATTGTGCGCTTTTATATATGAAATATTAAGCGGGCGTACTTCAAACGTGCACTGCGAGAGATGTGTACAACCACTAAGGGCTTGGCCCTCTGGGATTTTTCGCATAGAGAATTGCATATTCTTGTTGCTCAAGTATTTACTACCATTGTATATATACAAGAAGGAGAGCAGCCTTACTCATCCCAGCCGTCAGCCCATCTCTGTTTCCAAAAATTACAATCAAATTTGGGTTTTCCTAGTTTCTTATTCACATGATTGTGAGCTTCACACATCCATAGACTAAGCTCCTCATTAGACTCTACTCTTGGTGCAGTCTTCTTAATATAATTTTCAAAATCTTTGGCACACCAGTTGCAAGGGTAAACATGCGAAAACAAGGTCAAGAACTCTGTCATGTTCTCTTTCTCTTGCACAGTGGGTCTTCTTGGATACTTAGCTGCCATTGTATGTAAGAAACTCCAGGACGAAGCGCCCAATTTTGCCACATCTGGTGGGTCTTCCTTTTCATATGATCTTGAGTTTGGTATCATATCGCTTACTTCACGGATGGGCACTTGATTCTTCTCTGAAATATCTGCATTAATTGCACCTATTGCTGGCAGAGTGCCTGTAACTTTTTGAGTCATATACTGGAATCCTTTGAAAGCTGTACAAGGAAGGCAAAATCTGTCATTCTTATCGAAGAATAAACCTCTTATTGTAAAATCCTCTTGTGACATATTGAATGGCTAGTTTACTATCGTCAAACTCTAGTCAAAATAGAAATATTGGGAGTACTATAGCGCTCTTCTCTGAGTTATAAAACGGGCTAAAGATGTAGTAATTACTAATGCCATAATTACGTATTGCTATAGAAGAATATTATGTACGCAAAAATCTAAACGTGTATAGAGTACTTAAAAACTCAGATACACTGGTCATCTAACAGATGTTACTTACAAGGGATGTTGTTAGGCGTTCTAACTTAATCTAAATCAAAATTAGACCGTTGTTCTGCCTCTTGAGGGGTAATGAAATCTGATGTCTTTAATGGTCTCATTGTGAGGCCATTAACACCTTCGGACTTCAAATCAATGCCATTACTAATGTATTCTCTCTTGGATTTAATATACTCCTTTGCTGCACGCAATGCTGCCTCTCTACAAAGCTCCTTCAAATCAGAGCCTGAGTAACCTTGTGTTTTTAATGCAATTTGGTCTATATCAAAGTCTTTATTATCGACATTGGTATCCTTCAAGAACACTTCCAAAATCTTCTTTCTTTGCTCTACTTTCGGCAAAGACACTAAAAACCTTTTAGGTAACCGTCTCAAGAAAGCGTCATCGATATCATGCAACCGATTAGTGGCACCAATAATCATTACACTGCCGTTGCTTAACAACCCATCCCATAAAGTCATGAATTCTGCTTTTAATGTCGCAGTCACTTCGTGGTCTGTCGAAGACCTTTCTCTTAAGAACGAGTCAATTTCATCTATAAAGATGATACACGGTTGGATCTTGTTCCCCAGCGAAAATATCGCATCTACAATCTTATTCGATTCTCCATACCATTTATCCATAATCGATGACATTCTTATCGAAATAAAATTCGCACCGCTTTCCTTTGCAAGGGCCTTTGCTAACATTGTCTTCCCACACCCTGGTGGCCCATATAACAGCACACCGCTTGGCGCTTGCAACAGTGAATTATTCTCGTATATCTCAGGCATCGTTAAGGGATATATAACACTTTCGTGCAAATCCGATATTAAATCGTCTAACCCACCAATATCTTCAAAAGTTTGATCAATATCCTCGGGGGTAACAACAGAAGCTAGGATACCCTTCTCGTAAGTGTTTAGGTCCAAATCAGCTAGATGTGGCGATTTCTTAAGCAGTCTTTCCCATTGCAATAATTGTTTGGCTTTTGATTCCTTTGACCTATTTAGAGGTCCAGTCTCCATATCTGCAAGGAGTCGATTCACTAAAAAGTACAACGACAGTCCTGTACCGATCAACACAGAGAGATCAGTGATGGTTTTCAAATCAAAGAATTTCCTAGACATTGTTTAAAATCAAACAGTTACGGGCTCTACAAGTAAATAGCAGGATAGAAATGGTAGGCCTGAACACAATAAAGCACTCACCAGGCAACTAACTCACACGATCTTGCAAACTGCTGGCCTCTTAAGTGTTGTAGAAGACTGTAAAAGGTAAAGAAGTCCCCATTAACTGTAAGTATATATGGTAAATAATAATTTATTGCTTTAATGATAATTAGATACAAAAGGAAATGAAACTGACAGCTTTGCCCCACAACACATCAGGTTTCGATTTAACGCTAATGATCTGGAAAATATGTACACCAAATATACTGTCTAAGAGGTGAACTTAGAGGTAGTAATCCTTGCCAAGATAAGGCAGAGCAACCGGATACACTCGGAGACCGCCGTCGAAACAATAAATTTTACAAAGGGAGTTACTTTCAACTACTCTATCAGTCACTCTTAGCTACTTGAAACATGTTGTTCTAATCGTAGAAGCCAAATTATAGGCGGTGCCAAATAAGGCGAGACTGCTTGCCTTCAACTACACCCATACATACACAAAATAATCTTGTATCGAGAATATACGGCAGAAAATGCAAAACAACACGGGACCCAACATTGTTTTTAAGAAAAATAAAAGAATTCCTCTTTTGTAATTTCCTCTTTAAGTAACGTACAGGCTGCTTCTTTCTGCCTACAGACTACTACTTAGTGTCAGATGGCTGGTACTGCGCCCTTTCTTCGTCTCTGCCTAAAGAGAATTTACTCCTTCTGCTCGTTGGTGCCGCCTCTCTGGAACCAGTTCTAATCGTTCGCGTTACTGGACGCACATCGTAGTAACTCTCACGGAGCAAATAAGTTAATTGATAATCTCTTTATTTTAAACCTATTAGCCATCGATATCAATTTGGTTATTTCAGTTAGTTCTCGATTAACAATCCAAGCCAAAGCGTATGTTACCTAGCACCCTACTATATTCATATATTGAAATTAAGAGAATTGTAAATGACTGTGAAGACAACTTCCTCAGCATAATAGACAATGAATAGAAATAATGCCAAATGAACGAATTTCATTTAAAAACAGACACGTATCATTCTATGAAGAATTGTTACTGAATTATTAGACAGATAAAATTGATCTGACCACAGGAGTTATGGATACTTGTTGGCTGGTTATTGCAACTCTTTATCATCAATATCATGAACCATATTTTTATGAAGCATTCTTACTAACAAAGAAACCTTTAATTTATACAGAAATTTAATTCAAAATGCCTCCAAAGCAACAATTATCTAAAGCTGCTAAAGCTGCCGCCGCTATGGCTGGTGGTAAGAAATCTAAGAAGAAGTGGTCCAAGAAGTCCCACAAGGACAAGGCCCAACACGCTGTCATCTTAGATCAAGACAAATACGACAGAATCTTGAAGGAAGTCCCAACTTTCAGATACGTTTCTGTCTCTGTTTTAGTTGATAGATTAAAGATCGGTGGTTCTCTAGCTAGAATTGCTTTGAGAGATTTGGAAGGCAAGGGTATCATCAAGCCAGTCTCCAAGCACTCCACTCAAATGATCTACGCCAGAGCTACTGCTGCTGAGTAAGTATATATGTAATTTAGTTATTACTAGATAAAATATAACAAGGAATTAAAAATTTGTTTCCACACTACATGATCATACCTAACGTTATATGCTCACGTATGAGAACTAGAAAGCGATTTAAGCTGTCTTCTCTGCAGTTTCTTTCCTTAACTCACGAGCTCTCATTCTGCCATACATGACTCTCTTAATGGATTCCCAATGTTTCTGTTGCGAAGGAGGGATTTTAGGATCTAATTTTCTTAGTAACCTTAATACACTCACTTGGGCGTATGGTGAGAAATTGAGTCTCAACCAATAAATGGTCAGGTATATGACTGCCATGAAGCCAGATGAACCGTTTTTCAACAACAGAGTGTCTAACAACAGTGTGACTCCCACCAGGATTTCAAGGTATGCGACTACATGCAATAAACTTTTATTCTTGCAACTTACTTCTGCTTCAAACTCGTCATCATCTCTTTCAAACTCTAACTTCCTATTATCCAAATGTAAATAACTTAGGATCATAAATGGTAGCAAACGATACAAGGATTTACCACCACCTAGAAACCATAACAGTGCATATAATATACTTTGGAAATTGTGCACTGCTAATAAATCGTACCATGAAGGGTTTTCTCCAGCCCAATTCTGGTAAGTAGTGACACCACTGGAAAGGAAAACACCTATTAACGACGAGCGATACAAAAGAGCAGGCAATTTCCTAATTATGGAATGATACCATCTAGTTCCTTTCACAAAATGATAGTGAGTGTTTGCCCTTAAGAACAGCCATTTCCACGATCTATATTTGAAAAACAATAATGTTTGCAACACATACGTAACTGCAAATAAAGCACCACATACAAGCACTAAAGAATGGCCCACAGTCCACACAAACTTCTGGCGAACTAATGGATCATTTAATACCGTTTTTTGCTTTAAGGATTTCTTCTTAATAACCTTAATAGTCTTCCCACTACTTCCTGCAACAGGTGTCATTTTTTTCTTTAAAAGAGTACCAAGAACTTTACAAAAGCTCTCTACCAACACACAAAAAGGTCACGGTGCCCTTGCCACTATTAACTAAGTTTACACATCGCAATAAGCAGTACAGCTGGACAGGGAAAGGTCCTTTAAATGTTAAACTGAAAAAAATCCTTTGTGATCACGTGAGTTGTTCATTAGAAAATCTGTTTCAAGTGAGTGTTCGATGCGATGACTTAGTCTCATAATTGAGTTGTGGTGTGTCAATGGAAGACGCATTGTGAGTTTCTATCTAGTCTGTATGCTATAAAATGGCAAAATCCCGGTTTGAATATGTGCGCGAATTTGAGACAAGAGATGTATTGCTACCGCAAAGTTATATAGTGGTACGAATTGATGGGAAGAAGTTTCACGAGTTCTCTACTGTTTATGAGTTTGAAAAGCCTAATGATTTGAGGGCTTTGAATTTAATGAATGCCTGTGCCAAGAATTTGGTGCTGAAATATAAAACGGATATGATTCTAGCGTTTGGTGAAAGTGATGAGTACTCGTTTATTTTGAAAGCAGACACCCAGTTGTTTAACCGAAGAAGAGATAAGTTAGCATCAATATTTGTTTCATATTTTACGGCAAATTATGTTGCCTTGTGGGGGAAATTTTTCCCCGAGAAAGAGTTACAATTGAAGCATCTGCCCAATTTTGACTCCAGATGTGTTGTATACCCGAACTTGGTTACCATTAAGGATTATCTAAGTTGGAGATACGTCGACACGCACATCAACAATTTATACAACACAGCATTCTGGAAACTGGTGCAAGTTTGCGGGATGACTACCCGAGAGGCAGAGTCCAGGTTAAGTGGTACTTTAAGTAAAGAAAAAAACGAGATACTGTTCACAGATTGCCATGTTAATTATAATAACGAACCTGAAATCTTCAAGAAAGGCTCTTTGGTAACAAGGAAGGGAGAGATATTACACATTGATGTTATCAAACAATTGGATTCTTTATTTGAAAACATATAGTTTATAATGTGAGACATGAAAAAATAAGCATTAGACGTCAAGTAGCTGAGTTTGTAAAATTGGTACCAAACCAAGTTTCAATGAGTTGGAGTTGGTATGACAAAGTTACCTTAGGGTCAGTCTTAAGGAAATGAAAAAAAAATAACTCCGCGACGGGGAATTGAACCCCGATCTGGCACGCGACAAGCGCCCATTCTGACCATTAAACTATCACGGATCTTTTTGTTGAAATTTCTGATTTTATTTAAATAATTCATGATTGGAAACTAGGCTTTGTCATTAAAGTTAGTGATACAATGGCAAAGATGATTTCTTTCTTGTAAATGTATTTGTCGGACAATCAGTGTCTCTAACGCGGCATCACAGAGAGTACCATACAAAGTTTCTGTTAACACTATCAATATCTCAGAAGGAGAAGCCATCAGTAACGGATTTGTTATGAAACAGAACCTGTTCAATATTCCAAGAAATTGGAAAGCTTTGATGTATGAAGACTTGTTTTTTCAAGGTTTTATGCCATGTTTGAGTAACGCACCGAGGAACTGAAACTGAATTCTATGGGCTCCGAATATGGAGCTTCATGTGGATATATCTGTCTCCATAATATCTTTAATCTCAACAATCTAGATCAACTAGAAAGAACCACGAAACGTGTGATAATTAACGCAGTTAGCTTTACGAGTTCACCATTAAAGAGACTATCAATCCATACTACAAGCGCAAAAGGGAAGATCCAAAGCAAGAATTGTATGTAGAAGTGCTAGACAAACAACATACACTTGTGATAACATAACAACGGATACGCTTTACCACCAAAAGCACCTAAAATTACTTCTCAACATAGTTAATAATAAAGCTATGCTGATCTATTAGTGAAAACCAGAGATAGCAACACCTCATCCTTGAGAATACGAATTAGACGCTAAGGAGAAACCAATTGACATTATCACGAAGGAGAACAAGGAAAAGATCAAATCAACACAGGTGTCGCTTGGGGAGCTAAATTATTTGAGATACAGCTTCAGTGTTAGAAAACAAAGATATAGCCATGATACATACACGATAATACGATCAATTATGCCTACAAAATTATAAAATAGCTATCAAAATATACACAGACTGGTATTAAATCTAACAGACATACTTCTGACAACAAAGAATAATCACCGTATTGAAAAACGCGCCATAAGACACACAAGATGAGAATATATATAGAATTGGAGGTCCAATATACTATGAAAACAACAACAACAACAACAACAACAACAGCATCTATATATCTACTCTAAAAAGACAATTCAGATATGCCCTTCCTCAACCGAAGCTGAAATATTGAAGGAAGCCATTAACTTAATAATTTTCAATATTTGTTAAACTTTGAAAGCACTCAAAGATCATTGCTGATGTACGAACAAGCCTAGTTCCAATGAAGCACTTCTTTAACTTAGAGTAGCTGGAAACAGAATTGGATTAAACAAGTTTATGGGAATAACTTGTAAACATACAAGGAATTGAAGTTAAGCAAACAAATAATTCAAATTGGAATTTCAAACAGCTTCATGATATCAGAAATAACGAATATCATTGTATTGATAATCCTAAAGGTGATGATTCAGGTATATCGGAACTGAATTCAGCATCATCTGATCCATCATTATCATCTTCAATAATTCCTGACAGTAAAATACTGGCGGAGGAAGACGGTTGTTCAAGCTCAAATTCAAAATCAAGAGACCAGAAACAATGAAATCCTCTGCAATCGATTGAAACAGAAGGAACTCACAAATCCAGACTTAGTGTTACCATAATAATAAGAAATACCGACTCAACTGGCGGTATTTACATGATTAGCCTGAAGGGGTGCAAGAGAGAATTAAAACGCAAATCAGGAAGGAGACAAATATAGATGAAGATACCGAAGTGGCATAAATACGTATCATGCACTTTATTGACAAACGAAGAAACACATCTACATTTGTAAAAATCACAACACAGACACCGCTGCTAAGGTTGTTCCTATTAATGAAGAGGACAGCGCTTTAAAGAAGAGGCGGAAGATCGAACCGAAAGAAGAAGACCGGTTCTTTTTTTTTTTTCACATAGAAGAAATCACATCCAATAAGAAATATTGCATGCTTTCCCAGTTTTGAGGTCAGCAATTGAGCTCACAACATATTAGAAACATACCTATGATCGATCGATTACTGATGAGCAATTTATTCTAATCATACATTCTTACTTGCTGACCAGAACTAGAGACTTTTTCTTAGCGTTCATGCACAATAGAACCACTGAGCAGCAGGTATAACTCTGTGGCTGTCCATATGATCTAGAAGTGCTCATAACTTCCATGAGGATAAACAAAGTTCATAATTTCTGCGTTTACCCTCTCATCACCCAGTGCACTTCAAATAAGTTGACTAGTTTCGAACCCTAATTTAGCTATATAGGGTTAATATTGGTAATGGGGCACTGAGATCCACTGCGTCAAGCATTTATAGCTATAAACTCGCTGATTGACGTAATCTTCTTACGCTCAACAAGGTGTATGACACTGACAGCAAGAAATCAGTCTATATGCCTCCTTAGCTTAGTGGTAGAGCGTTGCACTTGTAATGCAAAGGTCGCTAGTTCAATTCTGGCAGGTGGCATTTTTTTTTTGAATTTGCCATTGCCCTCGCGGAGTTTGTTGTGGATATCGTTAAGATAGCTATGTATTAATAATTTGATAATTCACTGTACACTACGTATAGTGCTGGATCATCTTCCGACTGGGTCAAAAGTGTTTCTATACTACCCTTGGAAATTATTTTTGGATCCTAGATTTATTTGACCAATCTGTTGCAAACACAAGATGGAAAACTCTAGGGTTACTACATCTACTGAATCCAATCCAAGAGTGTACCGGTTACGTAAAAAGAATTTCCAGCGAAATCTAGTGACTAATTTGAATTTGCTAGGTTATGTGTTAATATCATTACAGCATGTTAAATTTGGATCATCCTTTTTAACTTTATTGATAAGATTCGGGACTCAGGCCCTTTTATCTTCTCCTTTCCCTGAGGAGGCCCAGTTGCTTAGAATATCACAAAGGGCCAGGTCTACTGAAGGGACAGATGAGACAGATACGACTACTGCTTTAACAGGTTTTAGTATGCCCGGATCGTTTTTGACTAGTTCTGATATCAGTACCAATAATGAGGCGGCGGATGAAGCATCCATTTCTAACGATATTAATGCATTAAAGAAGAAGATAAGGTTATTTTTGTTTTACTTTACGGTGCCATTCAATCTTATCCTGATAATTTACTCGATAATGTTCCCAACGAATTTTATGAGCCAAATATACGATGATTTACTACAGGATGGATCACTGAGCCCGACGATACCTTCTCCGTACTATAATGAAAACGGGATGATAGAGGGAGAAAGAAGACTGGGTGTTTTCATACAGATTATCGGTGAGGCCCTGCCGACGAGCAATCTAAGGGGGAACATTGGCATTATTTTTTATGATCTGGCAATATTGCTCAGCCAATTTACGTTATTCGTCCTCACTTGCGTGAACTTTGTTGAATTGGGTTACTCAGAAGATAAAGACGAGAACGAATCATTTAGTGATGGTTATGATGGAGCAGTATTTGTAACCCAAATCAACTACACAAAGGCACTTGCACACATCTTCGAAGACGTAACTCAATAGACTCTAATATCTTGCATTCTGGTTGTATTAACTGCTAATTTCTATATAGATAACACAGTAAATAAATTCCATTTTTCTTCTCCATGGGCTTTTTTATACAATATACGGTTCAAATGTTTTGAGAGCTGGACGTCAAATCATTGGCCAATTGGACAGTTCCTCAAATGCTCTGCTTTATTCTTCAATATTCTCACCGACTTGAAAAAGATCTCCTCTGGAGGCATAGCGCCAGTACTTTCCACATTGAAAATGAAATGATTCCTGACTCTACCTAATTGTACTTTGTCGTTGAACTCCTCGTGTCTTAACACTTCTCTTGAAACAGTATCCTTCCTAGCGTTCTCCACAAATGCCTCACCCTTTTCATCAATTCCGATGACACCTTCTGGGAAACACTTTTGAAATCTCTTGGCAGAATCGCCAGCTATTGGCTTCTTAATGATGATATGTGGTAAAAGTCTATACGATGCAGTGGATACTGGCGAGAATTTCGCATGGTCACTTCCAATACCTAATATGCAATGAGCTCTAAGTGAAATTTCTTGTCCCGGTCTCAACTTAGCCAATAAGATATCTGGGTCAGCAGGAGCAACAGGGTTGTTAGCAAACAGCTCCACTTGCTTCCCTTGAGGCTCAAACACTAAATCACGAGCGTATATGTGTGCGTTATGATATAGAATCTTGGGGTCGGTACAGTCCTTGGGAGCGTCAGGATTTCTGGTACATTTAACGTTTAATGTTATCACAACAGTGTTATCGTCAGTAAACTTTTCGTCCTCGGAAACTGTGTTATCAATCCAGGACAATGCATCAGGGTCTACTTTCAATGGAATTAACCCAATTCTATGAGCTAGCACTTCGTCCTGGATCACCGATGTATTGTTAAGAACATAGACGTATTCTGCTGCTACAGATGGGACTTCAGAGATCATTATACGACGGAATGCATTAGCAATCGAGGTGTCAATGTTGATTAAGTCAAAATTAGCATCCCTACTCTCTAAGGAGAACAACTTAATGTCAAAGTCCTTCTTAAACTTCTCAACATCCCAAGCAAGATCATCGTCGTTGTTATACCCAGGGAAGTCCGTAGACGTTGTATTCGTCACACGGTTATACTCAATACCAACAATATTATTAGACATTATCCTAATAAAACCCAATCACTGGCAAGTCAGCACACAAGTCCTTGTCTACTCAGCTTTCCAACAGCTAACTTCTGTTAAGCTCATCGCATTCCATTTTTTTTTCAATTATAAAAATTTTTTTTTTCACTTATGAAATTTTATATAATGAGATTCCAATCGGCTACAATGATTGTAGCTTCATAGATGGTTTATTGAACAGTAAAATGCACTAGTAGTCGTCTTCTTGGTCTTCTAGTTCAAGTTTCTTACGACCTCCACTATTTCTTAACTCTGAAATCTTTGTGGCGTCGCTTTGTTTCTTCATCTTCTTCGTCATTCTAGCGATTTCTTCCTCTGCGTCCTGGCTGTCAGCCTGGGCATACTGCATCACTAGTCTACGACCTAGCAAATGTACACCTTGTAATTGGTCCATAGCGTTTTCAGCTTCCTTCGGAAGCAGGAATTCGACAAACGCAAAACCTCTAGCTGATTTGTCGAATTTCTTAGGAACTCTAACAGATTTCAATTGACCAAAGGAATTGAAAAGTTCAAACACATCCTTTCTGGTGGCTTCAAAGGGTAAATTCTTGACGATGATCTTTCCACTCTTGTTTCCCTTAATTTTGGTGGACTTATTATCGTTACCGGATTTTCTGTGAGAAAGTTTCAATTGAATCTTATGGCCATCAATGACTTCTCCGTCCATGGCAGCGATCACAGCGTCGGCTTGCTCTTTGGTTCTAAACTCTGCAAAACCGAACCCCATAGACAAAGTTCTATCCGGCTTTTTAGGATCTGGTTTGGTCTTCACTTGCGTGACAACAAATCCGTTAAACTTTTTAAACCTAGCGGTTAGATCCGTATTTGTTGTGTTGAAATTCAAGTTTTTGATGAAAATAGACACTGTAGGCCCGTCGATTACCACTGCATCGTCATTATCACCCGATTTATCGTTAGATTCATGTGTAGTAGGTTGAGACTCCATTATATCTGAGCCTGTTGGCTTGGCTTCCTTTGCGACCACCTCTTGCTCTTGGCTCGTCAAGGACTCCTCAGATTTGGCACTTCTAGTGAAACACTCCTTAGGTCCCTTCTCCAAGTATATGATACCGTCTTTGAATCTTTTAAATGCTAATTTGGTGAATGCAGCTCTTGCTGCGGTACGGTCTCTATACTGTATCATGGCAATGGTCCCAGCTGGAGGCATTAAAAACCTTTCCAGCTTCCCAAAGGGTAAAAACAATTCTCCCAACTCTTCTTTCGTGGTACCAAAGGGGAAGTTCTTCACTAGGATAACACTGTCATCCTTTTCCTCATTTGACTTCATATTGGAAAATTTCACCAGATCAACACCTTTATCTTCAAAATATTTCCTCACATCAGATATAACCGAGGCTTCCGCCAATGCTTGTTTCACAGCAGAGTTTGAACTCTCTGCATCAATTAACTGTGATTTTTGCAACCCTAACCTGGATGCCACACTGCTTAGCACAGCGTCTTGATTCATATATAACGAATTCCATGCAAATGTTTGTCGTGACGCTTGGGCTTTCCTCTTCAATTCCTTTTGTTTCTTCAAAGGCATATTTTTCATATCAAACTCATCCAATCGGTGAGATTTTTTAGCGTCACCAGGCAGAATATGCAACAATCTACCTTGGAAGATTTGTTTATCCAATTCAATGTAAGCCTTGACAGCATTTTGAGGATCCTTGAATAAGACGTATGCAAAACCCTTTGATTTACCTGTTCTGGTGTCCAATGCTATGTGAACTTCTTCCAATTCACCGTATGGACTGAAAAGTTTGCTGAAATCTTCTTCTGTAGAAGTATACAGGATATTTCTTAGGAATAGTCTCCCAGTTTCACTGATCTTTTGCAAGGCAATTTCTTCATCTGTCAGACGAGGTGTCTCATCCTGGACCTCAGCGCGTGGTTCTGTGTGTGGTTCCTTTGTATCCTTGCTTTCCACAGGGGCATTCTGTTGCATCCTGGAGACTGGCTCGTTTTCACCTTCCCTAATTCTGACTCTCTTTTCTTTCAACCAGTCAAGATCTGAGACGGTCTCGTTTGTAGCTAACGTATTTGTAGCAACTTCAGGGTCCTGCTCGGCCGATTCTGCTTGTTGCAAGGACATCATTGGTTCGTCCTCGGTCTCTTCAGTCTTGTCGGCACCAAAAGTTTCGTAGTCATCGTCACTGGCACTGTCGCCGTCCTGTTTCATGGCTAATGCGTGTGCAAGCAAAGCGTTCGACGCCTGTGGTTCTTGGTCTTCTTCAATGACCTCAGCGGGCAGTTGTGGCTCCTTAATACTGGAGACACTTTCCCAGGATGTTACCTGGGAGCTTGGCTTCATCGCATCCATGAACTCTTTCAACTTCTTATCCTTTTCAATCTCTGCATTGATGCTGGGCTTCGGCTCCGACTTCAACTTCTTGTTGGTCTCCTCTTGCGCCAACTTATCCTCCTGATCCCGCATCCGTTTCCATAACTCCCGTCTTTTCTCCTTCATCGATTTGGGAACTCTAGGGTCAGCAAAACTCTTGGCCATCCCGACCTCCAACTTCGCAGTATTGATATATGAGCCATCAAAATACTGCACAGCATCTAAAGCATCCTCCTCGTTATGAAACCCAACAAAGGCAAACCGCCTACTGTTACCGTCACGGTCTCTAAGAATCTTTACGTCAGTGATCAAGTCGTTCGCATTGCTACTTTGGTGCCTCGATATCAGCCGCTTTTGGAAGTGTTCCTTCAATTTATCATCCGTAAGAAAACTGGGAAGCCCCTTCACTATAATACGAGACATCTCTGGACTTGGATACTTGCTACACACGACTCAACAGGCGATGGAGGCTACAAGGAAGAGGCGATGAGCTTCTTGTCAAAGACAATTTTTATTTTCAGACTGAAAAATTTTTGAGAATTAACCCTTTTGGGAAAGTGCTACGAGACAGCACCACCAGGGTATAAGGCCAGTGTACGGACTCACCTATTGTTAGCCAGTGCCCATTAAAATTACTCTGCCAAGCCCATAGGCACACATATGTACAAGGTAGTCGATTGCTTCTAATAGCTGTACAAGGCGCAATGCCTTATTGCGGGTCCCTCTTGTTCTGATGGTCGATTGGCACACAAGCTACCGGCCTGTGAACGTTTTTTTTTCACACTAGACTCATGAAAAAAAACTATTACAACGACGATGGTGAGTAATACACACTATCGAAGGTTGAATCCGTGTATATTAGTGTATCAAGGTGAATCCCCCCCACTGTTAGCAAATGAGTGATTTGGACAAGCTACCGCCAGTAGACCCTGCCACTGGCGAGGTTATTATCAATCCTTTGAAAGAGGATGGTACTGCTAAGACGCAGAAGGAAATTGACAAAGAGAAGAAGAAGTTCGAGAAGTTGTTGAAGTTTGCTGCTAAGCAGGCCAAAAAAGCCAATGCCTCTACCACTGTGTCTAAGAAGTCGCAGAAGGTGAAGAAGGAGGTCGAACCCATTCCAGAGTTTGTGGACAAGACTGTTAGCGGCGAGAAGAAAATCTTGGTTTCGCTTGATGACCCTTCTTTGAAGGCCTACAACCCTGCCAACGTCGAGAGTTCTTGGTACGATTGGTGGGTTAAATCTGGTGTTTTCGAACCTGAGTTCACCAAGGACGGTAAAGTGAAACCGGAAGGGTTGTTCTGCATCCCATGTCCTCCACCTAACGTTACTGGTGCTCTGCACATTGGTCATGCTTTGACCATTTCGATCCAGGATTCGTTGATCAGATACAACAGAATGAAGGGTAAGACCGTTCTTTTCTTGCCTGGGTTTGACCACGCCGGGATTGCTACGCAATCTGTCGTGGAGAAGCAAATGTGGGCTAAAGAGAAGAAGACGAGACACGACTACGGTAGAGAAGCGTTCGTAGAGAAAGTTTGGGGCTGGAAGGACGAATACCATAAGAGAATTAAGAACCAGATCAAAAACTTGGGTGCCTCTTACGACTGGACCAGAGAGGCTTTTACTTTGGACCCTTCCTTGTCTAAATCTGTTGTTGAGGCCTTTGTCAGATTACATGACGATGGGACTATCTACAGGGCTTCTAGATTAGTCAATTGGTCTGTGAAATTAAACACTGCCATTTCCAATTTAGAAGTTGAAAACAAGGATGTCAAAGGTAGAACTTTACTTTCTGTGCCTAATTATGATGAAAAAGTCGAGTTCGGTGTCTTGACCTCGTTTGCTTACCCAGTTGTCGATTCACCAACAGGCGAAAAGATTGTTATCGCCACGACAAGACCAGAGACAATGTTTGGTGACACTGGTATCGCTGTTCATCCAGATGATCCTCGTTATACTCACTTACACGGTAAGTTTGTGAAACATCCATTCTTACCAAGAACTTTCCCTATCGTCTTGGACAAAGAAGCTGTTGACATGGAGTTCGGTACCGGTGCCGTTAAGATTACCCCAGCACATGACCAGAACGATTACAACACTGGTAAACGTCACAATCTAGAGTTTATCAATATTTTAACCGATGACGGGCTTTTGAACGAAAACTGTGGTCCTGAATGGGAAGGTATGAAGAGATTTGATGCAAGAAAGAAAGTGATCGAGAAATTAAAGGAAGCTGACCTGTATATTGGTCAAGAAGATAATGAGATGACCATTCCAACTTGTTCCAGATCTGGGGACGTTATCGAACCTCTTTTGAAACCACAATGGTGGGTTGCCCAAGGTGACATGGCCAAAGAGGCTATTAAGGTCGTTAAGAATGGTGATATCACTATCACACCTAAATCGTCCGAGGCTGAATATTTCCATTGGTTGGAAAACATTCAGGATTGGTGTATCTCTAGACAACTTTGGTGGGGTCACCGTTGTCCAGTTTACTTTATCCATATTGAAGGTGAAGAGAACTCTAAGAACGATGGTGACTACTGGGTTGCTGGGAGAGATATCGACGAGGCTGAAGTCAAGGCTAAAGCCAAGTTCCCTAATGCTAAGTTCACTTTAGAACAAGATGAGGATGTGTTAGACACTTGGTTCTCTTCTGGGTTATGGCCTTTCTCTACTCTGGGATGGCCTGAAAAGACCTCAGATTTGGAAAAGTTCTATCCATTTTCTATGTTAGAAACTGGTTGGGATATTCTTTTCTTCTGGGTGAGTAGAATGATCTTGTTAGGTCTTAAATTAACAGGCTCTATCCCATTCAAAGAAGTGTTCTGCCACTCGTTGGTCCGTGACGCTCAAGGCCGTAAGATGTCCAAATCCTTAGGTAATGTTGTGGATCCATTAGATGTGATCGCTGGTATCAAACTAGATGACCTACACGCCAAGCTATTACAAGGTAATTTAGACCCTAGAGAAGTAGAAAAGGCTAAAGCTGGCCAAAGGGAATCCTATCCATCTGGTATTCCTCAATGTGGTACCGATGCTATGAGATTTGCGTTATGTGCATACACCACTGGTGGTCGTGACATCAACTTGGATATCCTGAGAGTGGAAGGTTACAGAAAGTTCTGTAACAAGATCTACCAGGCCACTAAGTTTGCTTTGATGAAATTGGGAGACGATTACGTTCCACCTGCTGAGGAAAAATTATCTGGGAACGAATCCCTGGTAGAAAAATGGATCTTACACAATTTGACTGAGACTTCAAAGAATGTGAACGAGGCATTAGAGAAACGTGATTTCTTCAACACTACAAACTACATTTACGAATTCTGGTATTTGATCTGTGATGTTTACATTGAAAACTCCAAATATTTGATCCAAGAAGGTTCTTCCGCGGAGAGTAAGTCTGCTAAGGATACTTTGTACACTTTACTTGACAATGCCTTGAGATTAATCCATCCATTTATGCCATTCATTTCCGAAGAAATGTGGCAAAGATTGCCCAAGAGAGCTTCTGAAACTTCAGAGACTATTGTGAAGGCTCGTTACCCAACGTACGTTGCTGAATACGATAACTCAGAGGCTTTCCAAGCGTACGAATTGATCTTGAACGTCACTAAAGAAGCACGTTCCTTGTTGGCCGAATACAACATCTTGAAGAACGGTGAAGTCTTTGTCGAATGCCAGGACAAGCAAGCTTTTGCCACTTGTGAGTCTCAAAAGGATTCGATTGTGTCCTTGATCAAGGCTATTAACAAAGTCACTGTGGTGAACTCTGCTAAAGAGATCCCAGAGGGCTGCGTACTAAAAGCTGTTAATCTGGATGTGAACGTCCATTTGCTTGTGAAGGGACACATCGACATCGATGCTGAGATCTTAAAAGTGAACAAAAAGCTAGAGAAGGCCAACAAGACTAAGGACAACCTTGAAAAGACCATTAACAGTGCAGGGTATGAATCCAAGGCCACTGCGCAAGCTAAAGAAAGCGATAAATTGAAACTAGAGACCTCCCTTGCCGAAATCGAAGGTCTAGCTGCTACGATCAGAAACTTGGAGCAATTGAAGTTATAGTTCCGAAAACATTAGTATCTTATATAAATATAGTAGTTTGCTGTTATACCACCATTGTTGATTAATCCAGCTACCATCTCGTAATAGGCAAAATTACCACGTAATTGGGAATAAAAAAACGAGAAAAAAATCGTTAGACCAAGCTATTCCAAGCAAAGAAAAAAGACCAATTCACAATTGATCGTTGCACCCAGGGCCTTGGCTTAAGACCTTCCAACACTTGTAATTACTACACCCCCTCTGATAATGGCTAAACAAACAACAAGTTCCGATGTGTTGTGGTACATTCCCAACCAAATTGGTTACATGCGTGTAATCACTGCTATTCTATCTTTCATGACTATGGCCAACTACCCAGTGTACACTGCTATCCTATACAGTGTAAGTTGTCTGCTAGATGCCTTGGATGGGACAATGGCCAGGAAATACAACCAAGTGAGCCGTCTAGGCGCGGTGCTAGATATGATCACTGATAGGTCGACGACCTCGGGTCTTATGTGTTTCCTGTCGGTGAAATTCCCTCAATATTGCGTTATATTCCAAATCCTGTTGGGGTTAGACCTTTCTAGTCATTACATGCACATGTACGCCACTGTCAGCGGCGGTGATTCCTCGCACAAGAATGTCAGTAAAGAGTCCTCCAGATTGTTACATTTGTACTACACCAGAAGAGACGTTCTGTTCACAGTCTGCTTCTTCAATGAGACTTTCTACGGAGGCCTCTACATGATGGCCTTTGACCAACTTGCCTCCTTTGGGCGTGTGGTCGTCATTGTCAGTTTACCACTATACCTTTTCAAACAGACCGCAAACGTGATCCAGATGCAAAGGGCTGCAATCATGTTAGCCGAGGAGGACGCTAAAGATGCAAACCGCAGATTGAACAAAGAGTGAACGTTTGCCAGTGTCCTAGCACCAGTGGGCTCTTCCCTGCGTTGCCCATGGTTACCCTCCAATATTTCTGCGGAGTCCGTATTTCGGTCTTTTAGATTTTTTCTCTCTCGAACTCTTCTTATATAAGCAACCGATCTTGGGTTTATCGCTTGGCGAGCCCGATTCCATAAGCTTTGTATGACAGTTATCCAACCAAATCCCGATATGAACTCATTGATCCAATTTCTTCTACGACTAGAGTCCCCCGTAGGCGACTCGTGGAAACAGCAGCTGCAACGGTACTCTGTTGTGGAGTCGGACTCGATTCTGGACAACTTGCACTCGATCGTGTACGTCTCTGTTTTCTATCATCTTGTGTTTCTTCTAAGTGCAAAACTGGTCTTCCCAGTTTTGTTTCAAAACACGACCCGTGATAAGAAAGAGAGGAGACAGCTCTGTATCCAGAGCGCGATTCGTGTGGTGTCCTTTTTACAAACTTTGGTAGTGCTCTATCTTTCAATTAATTTCTTATGGTTTCGGAGTTTCCAATACCAAACGAGTGAATCGCGGATCTTTGGCGAGTCTATAGAGACTCGTAACGTGTGTATCTTCGCGCTAGGGTACTTCATCTGGGATTTCTACATCTCTTTGAAGCATTCGAGCGTAGCGTTTGCGATCCACGGGCTCGTCTCTACGATCGTTTACTTTATCGGGCTCAAGCCATATTTGCAGTACTACGCGCCTGTGTTTCTGATCTTCGAGATCTCTAACCCTTTTTTGAACCTGAGGTGGTTTGGCAACCAACTCTTGAAGGGCAATACAAGCAAGTTCTGGACCGTGTGCACGACCACGAACAACTTGGTGTTTTTAACGACGTTCTTCCTAGGGAGAATCGCGTGGGGCTGGTACCAGATCGCCAGGCTTTGTTGGGACTTCTACAGCGTCAGACACGACTACAGGTTCAAACTGATCGATACTTTGGTGATTGTCGCTGGGAACTTGATTTTAGACGTATTAAACGCCATATGGTTCTCTCGCATGTTACAGGTAGCGTACCTGACCATTACGGGCAAGAAGCACAAGGCGAAGACACATTGATGCAGGGGGATCAGGGCATGCAAGTGGGCTATGAGTTAGGGCAAGGAGCTAGGGCAGGGAGCTAGGGCAAGGAGCTAGGGCAACAAACTAGGGCAACGAATTAGGGCATGCTTATAGGGCACTAAAGTAGGGCAACGACGCGCATCAGCACGTGCGCATGCATGGTCCCCGGATTTAAATGCCGACATGCGGCCGATGCAAGAATCCGGGGAAGCTCCGAATCGACCGACCACGGAGCACAATCAGGCGATTTCAAAAGACACCACACACTGGCGTGAGCCCCACTTCTTCCACACGGAGCCCACTGTGCGTCCAGTGAGACTCTCTAAGCAAGTAGGACCCCTCACTAGTGGAGGCCTTGGAAGTTTATCTCTCGGGCAGCCGTCCCTCGCCATTGCCATGGGACTTTACCCCACTCTGCAGCCGCAGTGTATAGTATAAATAGGTCACAATTCTTTGAATTATCACGCTAGTTTATGGTTCGATTCCTTGTATCTTTACCGGTTTTTCTGCTGGCTCCGTTATAAGATCTTTACCACATACAATCATGACCGAGGAAATAGTATTTAAGGACAAGTACCGTACAGACCCTGAGACTGTTGAGGTTCCTTCTGATTTCTCACAGGCAGAGCTCGCTATCGAAAAGATGCCTTCTGTTACTAGTGAGTCGAAACGGGCCTCGATTACCGCTCAGGACCGGAGATCTCCATACCACGTCGGCGTCCCGATCCCGCAGGACCACGGAAGGCGTGGGTCTCAGTCTGGGACCACGAGTGCGGACCAATTGCACGATTTTGTTAGGGAGTACCCTACGGAGATTCTGACTGACCGGTTTGACAAGTGGAAGAAGATTTTGAAAAGTATGATCAGTTATTTCAAGGAAGTCGCCAAAGCGCATGAGCAGATGGCGAGAGCACATAGCACTATGTTTCAGGCGGTCAAGTTCAATTTCATCTCCGATATTGAAGAAGGGTCTGGTGCTATTGTGGACCCCTTGATGGGGCTCCACACTGTTGGGAAACGGCCACAGCGTGAATCCGGTAAGAAATCTGCTGCGGCTCATAAACTAGAGGCTATGGCTCATGCCTCTACCGATGATGATGAGGAGCTAGGCTCCAGCGTGGGCGCCATTGAGGATGGTCATAATAGTGCGTTCTCTGGGTTTATGAGTTTTGGGTCTGGGTCAATCCAGGACATTCAAGTTTTGTTGAAGAAGTATCACTCATCGCTAGCGAGTCAGAACCTTAAGATCTCACAGGACGTCACGCTGACTTTGATCCCCAAATTGGAGAGCTTGAAGAAGGATTTGAGTGCGAAAGTGAAGGATATTAGGTCCTTGCACGATGATTTCAACACCAATCTAGCGGAGCACGTATCCTTGACTTCAAAACTAATTACCAAATATGAGCTGGCCGTCCAGTATGCGACTACGGGTGCCACCACTGATTCAAGGGGTAAACAAATTGGGGCAGACGCGAAACAGGACCCATTCCTCTTGAAATTACAATTGGATTTACAACTGAAACGCCAATTGAACGAGGAAAACTATCTGAGAGAGGCATATTTGAATTTACAAACTTCGGGGATGCAACTGGAAAAGATCGTTATGTCCACTATTCAGTTTATCTTACAAAGATACTCCGCGATCATCGACTCTGAATCCCGGTTGGCGATCAAGACTTTGTGCCAGGAGTTACAGAAGGGACTGTTGTGTAAACCTCCTGCAGCAGAATGGGACCATTTTGTCACTCATCATCCATCGTGCTTGATGAATTGGACTTCTGCGTCTCCAATCCCAACACCAAGAAAGTCCTCAGAGATAGTGTACCCAGAAATGAAAGCCGTAGTATCCAAGGTTATCAAAGCTGGGTACCTTTTGAACAAATCTGAGTCTGCCAAATCTTATAACAAGAACTATTTTGTGTTGACTCCAAATTACTTGCACGAGTTCAGGCCAAGCAATTCGTTCCAAAAGATCCATAATCAAAACTTGGTCCCCACGATTGCAGACGCTGAGCAAGGCCATTTGAGTCTGTATGCCAGTATTCCCTTGAACGGGGTGAGGCTGATCGACTCATCTGAAGACCATTTTGTTATTGAAGGTGAGGCGCAGTTCAATGTGAGAGCCCAAGAGACTGGAGCTGCAGCCTCCACCAGTCAGCGCGGGTCCGTGTCCTCGACAGCGTCGACTTCATCGAATGACTCAAAGAGTTCATCGCCAAAGTTAGGGCTAACTAAGATCTTGAGTGGGGGTAGCAAGAAAGCCTCTTCGAATGAGAAGAGCTCTGTAATGTCCACACAATTGATGCCTGTGTCTACAAACATGGATTTGAACAAACATATCACCTGGACTTTTGCCCCAATCGCTGGCTCATCCTCAGAAGAAGTGAAATCCTTCAAAAGATGGGTCTCTGAGATCAAGAATTTGTCCGATAAGGCATCGGGCGCTGACCGTGTCAAGTACATGGAGTCTCGTGTGAAAAAATACAGGGCCTCTATTAGTGGACCATTGGCCGCTCGTGAGTACAGACACGCTATTGGAAACAAAAACTCCAATGCTTCTTCCCCACTAAGCGAACATGGGGGTTCTAACGGGAATGGTTATTTCGCATCAAAGGTTGTTAGTAATGACTCTACTATATAGTGCGGCACCTAAATGCTTCTCGTAGAAAGAAAGACAGTAACGTACGATATCTATACTTCCATGTATATATATATATTTATATATATTCTTATTAATGAGCTGCTGCTATGAAATTTCAACTTATGTACATAATTTAACGCTGCTATCTGTAAATACATGAGCGGTTTATGGAATCATAAGCCTGTGGGGCGGGGAAGACAGCGAGACGCCATACTCGAACGTCATTCTTTTAAATGAGTGGGAAATTACCTATTAAATTGCTCAATGAGTTAATAATCCCTCGCAAATCGACGCATCGCTTGCAAAACTATCCAGTTCAAATCAAGAGAGAATCTCCGGTTATAACTAAGCTAGAGCACTGGAATTCTCAACAGAAGAAGCTGTTATTTAAAGACGAGGCTGCATTAAATAAAGAGTTACACAATGAGAAGAGCATTGATTTAACGCACAATCTTTTTGCTCAAATGTTACAATCTGCGACAAGGTTAGATCGACTTTCACGTAGAAGAGTCCCCAAGGCGTTGCTTACTGAAGTGGAGTTTATCGCTAATAGAAAATCAAACGACAAATGGGCACCCGTTTTCAATCTTAATGACAGCAGTTCAGATGCTAGAGACTTCCATTCATACTTGCCAATTTCAGAGACAATACTTTCAAAAACGCACAAACTGATAGGTAAAATAGTGCCTAAAAAGGAGCTCGCCAACAGTACAATTGTGATGAGTCACGTTGAACTGGATGTACAACAAAATCTGGCGAACCTGAATAACAAGATGTTAGCCATACTTAACAAAATAGTACAAAACCAACCTTTAGTGTCACAAGAGGAGTTACAGGACGGTGATTTCATCCTATTATTGGACAGAAATTCCCAACAAAGGCTTGTTCGCAAGAGCATCACTGAGAAAGTAACAGTACTGGCACTTAATCTAGCAATGTTACCAAACGTGCCATGGCCAGAGAAACTACATGATTCTTTACAAAATCTAGTAATCCGTCTTGACCCGCAGATCGACATGGATAAGATTTTACCAATTTATAAGTACCTGCTATTCAAGACCTAAGCAGTTAGACAACGGCAATACTCTACTCAGAGCCTCCGAAACTTCTTAATATGTGAAAGGTGTTGCCATCGTTACGGACTCTGCGCGATATTCTTCATTTTCTACTGCAAAAAAAAAATAAGTTCGATGCGATTGTTCGAACCTCATCGTAGCGATATATCCTTATTACTATTGTTCGCACTTACCATTCAGACAATCTGGTTGAATTGCACCACAAGCACTCTCTGTAGGTGATCAAGGGCAGAATCTTAGCAGTCCGCAGTGTGTTCAAGAAAGTAACGACCACCATCTATCTTTAATTTATACTGCCATATATGTATAGGAACAACCCAGTATCTCAAAAGAAAGAAAAACACAGGAAATGTTTGATATCAAGATGCGTTCGAGTGTGCAATTAGTTAAGCTCATATGCACAATAGCGATTGGTTACTTATTGTTACAACAGAGTCTAATTGCCTTGGTGTGGTTGCTTTTAAGAATTTCCAACCAACCCATTTCAAAATTTAAATTTTTATACATCTATGGGACCACCATTAGGAATGTGACCATAGAAGCCACCTCGTTTAGATTAGATGTGGCGAAGATCTCTTTGAAGATTAGTTGGACTCCCAGTCTAATCCTTCATAATGTTAAATTACAGCTGAAAAATAATACAGCGCTCAACCAGGGGTCTTCGAAGAGGGCAGTTGATGAAAAAAGCAATACAGGTCTGAAATTGGATATCACCATAAATTCATGGTTATATTCAGTCATAAAACTAATTTCTTTACAGATCTATGCAACGAAAATTACTGTAGAATTACCAAATGACGATATTTTGAAACTTGGTTCCGTGGCTATTAAATCCAAGTTAGCTGATAAGGAGAAACTCAATTTTGAATGTTTGCTACACCAGTTTGAGAGATCTAACACGAATGAAAGGGTTGGTAATATTATCTTCTCCACGCAAGTATCATTACATTCGATCCGTCTCAACAGCAGGCGGACAAAAGTAGTGATTGAAGATTACAAGACGTCTTTACTATTTGGAGATAGTCATTTACATTTGAGTGAACATTATTTGAGTGAGAAATCTTCACATGATCCGTCACCACATACCGTCTTACCACACATTGACGCTTTACTGAAAAGATACGCGCGTAAATATGCCACGGGGTTGAAGGCATTACAAGTACTTGATTTGAAGATTGAAAACTTAAATCTGATGTACTTCGATTCTTGGAAGATAACTCTTTCCAGTTTACAAATCAATATAAGGGAAGCACAACTAACCAACATCGGTAACGCTTTTGAACCTTTGCCACCTTCTAATAATAGATGGGGGTATTACGAATTATCAGTATCTGTGAGTAGTATGGTATTAAGCCTGAAGGATAAGTTGGTTATCAAGACTCCCTTAATAAGTTCGTTAGTGAAAACTAACATGCTTTTACACTTGCTTGACGAAGTCCCCTTAGAGAGAGCTGCCATAGCAATAGCGTTACATGTGATTGGGCCATCGTTATTTTGTACTGCAGACCAACTTATTGAAGTAATCAGACAAAGAAGTTCTAACAAGCAAGATAATGCCGCTCCCGCCGCTGCAAACTCTAGGCTAGAAAAGTCTCAAACGAGAAATTTTATTGAGAAGTACGTTTCCGGTGCAAGTTGGGATAAATTTGCCAGCTTTTCCTTTGAATTTTTGGTCTCAGATTTGAACTCCACTTTACAACTTTCAAAAAATGAAAGTTTAACATTCCAAATGATGAGACTTCAAACACTACTTGGCAGAAACAACAAACTATTCAGAAAAGATGAAGACCCAATACCATTATTCAAAGAATGGACACCTCATTCTTTTTCTAGGGAATCATTCACAAAAAAGATGTCGAACTATTTTAAGGTAGTAGGTGCTACCATGTCACTGTTACAGATACCTGATGATTCATCTGATTGGCCTGTCTCTTATCATATATGCGGGTTTGAGAGAGTGGATACTTTTCTTGATGAAAACAGTGTCGAACAGAAAATTATTATCTCCACCTTAAGACATCTCAACTTTTCCATTAGTAACACCAGAATATTAGAATCTGTATGTTCTTTATGGTTAAGACTTTATAAAGAGTACCAACAGATATTGATAAATTCACCAGCTAAAAACGATACTGGAACAAGCTCTGCTGGCAACTCCTCTTCATTTAATTGGGTCTTCAGATTGAGAGTAAAGAACGCCTCATTTTCACTTTCTTTGGACAATTACATACCTGCTGCTTTGGATCCATTGGAATCAATCAAGGGTAACTTAACTTCTCTACAGCGTGGTATTACCTTTCTTATAAGTGATTCTAGTTTTCACATGGATGATACCAGAAAGTACTTTCTCATCAACGATTTTACTATCCAACGAATCTTAGACGATGCTGAAGCGACTAACAAGTTGCAAGAGATATTTAAATTGGAGAACTTCTCGTTGACTAAGATTGGTAATTTGCGAATGAAAATTCAAATTCCGAGGATACACACCAACTTTGATGTTACTACTTTATGGATGGGATTCTATCTAAAATCTATCGTATCTCATCATATCTTAAACCACCTCGAATTAAAGCATACCAAACCAAATGGAACTACGCCAAAACCCAAACAAGTCTACGATTTCAACCTAAATGTCGATAGTATCATAATCAACGTTCTACTGCCGCACAATACCGCATGTCTTTTAATATTTAATAACATGGGTTATGACTCTATATCTGATGATCTGTGTCTTGCAGAACTTCGATTGCTGGTGAAATCTGTTTACGTTCAAGATAAACCTGTATTTAGCTCCATTTTGACGTTAAACCATACAAAAATGAAGCTTCAAGAACTACTTGTTACGCACAAACCGTCATTAAATATGAAGAGATTACATGTGCACATGGAGTACCATTTTAAATTTTACACACTAATGGATAACATCATTACCATGTTCAAATCCTATAAACAGCTAAAATATTCCTTTATTGATTTGACTACGTTCAATAGACTACAGCCCGACGAAATGAAACCATTTAAAATTCCAAATACAAGATTGCAGATAGAAGAGCTTTCAGTGGAAGTAGAAGACGATCCCTTTGAACAGGAACTTGGCTTAATATTCAAGATTGGTGTATTAGAACAAAGAGAACGTCTGCACAAACTTCGAGTCTTTAAAGAAGAGCTCAAAATATACCGAGATGTCTCTATCAAGGGCCCAGACTATGAAAAAGATGTAACTGAAAAATTACTCAACCACTTTTCGACTTCTTGGATCCAAAGGTTCCGGACAGCAAAGCTAAAATTCCATGCTACTCCGTATACATCATTTACTCATTATGAAATCGACTCTCAGTATACGATATTTTCTAAGAGAGAAACCAGCAATGTAGCATCTGTCACTGTGGAAAATTTGGATTTACGCCTTTCAGAACCTAGTTTCTCAACATCAAAATACAAAGCTTTTCTGCACGAATATGGTAAAGGAGTACCAATGTCTATTGACTATACACTCTTGATTCTTTTGGGAATAGATTTTCGAACTGATAAATGGGAGTTGAATTTGCGAGATTATCCAATCCCGATTATTTCATTTCCAAATACACATACTAGAGGAGATGTTGTTTTCTGTGAGCAAATGCCAGAACCGAATGCCCTGTATTCTATATATGTTCCATTTTTGCGTTCTACTGACAACCATGATTACGAAGAATCGAATTCCATCTATGGCTCTCACATTATCCGGACCTTGAATTCCATTAAGACTTATATGAATCTAGAAACTAAAGTAGACTCCAGTTCACCTTCTATCTTAACATGGGGGAAGGGACTTCAACCGGGGTTTGAAGCTTTAATGCTTTGGTTTGATTCACTTACCAAGCCAACACTAGACCCATCCACAAAATTAGGATTTTGGGATAAATTCAGATATTTGGTTCATGGTACTTGGGCTTACAGCTTCAATAAAGATACGCAGCTTCACTTAAATATCAAAGGTGCACATAGTCCTTACAAGATTACAGATCATGGCGCTGGTATGTCGTTCTGCTGGAGTGGAGATACCAGATTACAGATACATGGATCTTCGAACCCGCAAGAATTTCTGAAGATAGAATCTCAAAGATTTTTAATGGGCATCAGAGATTTTACTGTACCAGATAAATTTGACAAAATACTTACTCGATTGGAAGGGTCGGTATTATGGACGTTGGGATTATTATTCGAGAGCGGAGACATGGATAATATTGGCGACACTCCACGGTACACTCCAGATCGTCCTCATTATGACATTTGTTTAGCAAATCCAGATACAGTAACAGAACCCTCACTGTACGATGCTTATAAGGGGTTTAGAAGTCAATTTATCCACATGTCCTTTGGTGTGTATTCGAGGGATGAAACGTCTTCGAACAGACTTTATCTGTCTGCAAGCTCTGTGTCCCATTTTATGAGATGGTGGGATTTATTCAACACATACACGTCCGGACCTATTAGACAAGGTAAGCTATTTCCAGATATCACTCAAAATCCAAACAAGTTTGGTAAGTCTTTATTCTCATTGAAATATCAGCTTCACGTTAACAGGCTGAATATTATTCATATGTGTCAACAGATTTTGCCTGTAGCATCTGGTGAAAAGAAAGTTGCACCAAGCTTTATAGGCCTGAAAGGGAGAGCAGCAACTTTGAAGGTTGATCTACACCAACGCAAAATTAAGCTCGCCCACACAAATTCTCTGCTGGACAAATCCCTTTTAGTTTGGAAATTTAGAATGTATGCCGGAGAAGTTGATGTTACTGAACCCGATATTAGAATAGTGCATGCAATCTTTGATGATATTATCTTAGAAAGTTTATTAAATCCGAAGAAGTCACCAGCAATGAATTCCGAAGTTAATGGTTCGGCATCTCCTATCGATCTCTCAAGACTTAGACACTCTGAATGGTATGACTTCGAAGATTTCAATGATTTGGAGCAACCGATAATGAAAGACGCCGTCCCCATCAAATTTGAGGCTATACCGCTACTTTACTCTCCTAGAATATCGTACTTCCGTAAACTTAAAGAAGAGGGTATTGAAGTAGCTTACCCATTTTTGATGGAAGAATCCCATGGTTGTATGATTGGGACTAACCATCCTGAACATACTCAACAGCAATTAGCAAACCACAGAGAGGTAGAGATCCATCAGCAAATTGGGAAAGTTGAATTGGCCATTAGCAACATGTCATATTCGAATAGAGAAATGGACAAAATAGAACGCGCTAAGCTTCAGGAACTGAATGATGAGTTACATGAGCTGAAACACAGACTTCATATTATTCATAATATCCTTGAGGATTTAAAGTCTTCAGATATAGTATCTCGTGTTTATACACATGATTTAGATGAAAGTTCATTTGAAGAGTCTGATGCTTTCAGTAATGCTGTTGCTTCGGGGACACCAACTTCAAGCTTGCGTAGAACAAAAACTTTAGAATCATTCCGTACAATGAGGCAAGCATCTAATCTAAATATCAGTTCATCGTACGATAATAGGTTCATGCTCCACAACATCCAATTGAAACTTGACAAAACCATCGTCAATCACTTAATGGATTATATATCCAATTTGACAGAAAGACGCTCAATTATCTACTCAATGAGTTACAAATCGGTAGTAATGCTAGAAGAGCTATTAAATTCTGTTTCGAAATCAAACCATGATAGCTTCCAAAAGGATGAGATGGCTGATACCGACTTCAGTTACAGTGAGATATCGAATTCAGAATTTGCCAAAAGCTTTTTTGAACTTGTTCGAACTGTTAAAGACGATAACTTGGATGCAATTAATAACTTCATACTGTGCTGTATTTCTCCACAAGTACAGATCACATCTGCGGTAGCACCAGATGCTGCTGTGCTGCTTGCAGCTAGGGAGATTGAGTGTAGAATCATTGATATTGCTCGGGTCGTCGATAAATTTGGCAAAAGAGTCCCTATGGATATTGATACTATACTAGAGACTAGATATTGTGCCTTAACAAAAGATCTTCAAATATTTACACTGTTTAAGGGAGATATTACTGCTCATACAGGTCGGTTATTTCAGAGATTATCGTATGGGATGGAGAAATGGTCTGAATTCTGGCCACCATGGATTCCTTTGGAGATGTGTTTTGATGGTGCTTCACTAGACCGATATGTCATCTTAAAAAGAAGATCGATGTATCTAACATTTACTTCACCAAATCCTCTTTTTTTCGATAGCAAAAAAGATCCATTCTCTTCTAGGGATTCGAAATTCCGTATTGTATTTCCAAAATTACTGGTGTCTTCCACATCACAACAATATTATACGGCATATGCGATAGCACAAGATCTACTTGCTATTAACTCTCATTTAAATGAAAAAGTTGAAAAACTTGCGAAAGTGCTTTTAGCTGATGAAATAAGAAACAATTTAGACAAGCTCGATGTTACTGTTATTACTGGTTTACAAAGGGCAGTAAATGAGCTAACATACACACGATCCTTTATGAAGGTAAACAACAGAAAACATTACAACAGTATATCTGAAAAGATGAATTTTGAGATCAGCGCTAACATACTACGTTTAGTTTTACTAACGACTGCGATAAAATTAAATTATCATAGACTTGGTGGGTTTGGGAAAAGCCAACAGAGATTAATATTAGAGATCGGAACGGACGAATTGGTTTGGGATCTGTATGATGAAAACAATTCGCCATTTATAACTATTGGACTTGGCCCTTCTACTTTTTACAGGGCCCAAAACTTGGATGGAACTTGTTTTAACAAAGTATCTATTGATTCCCTCAGATGCTTTAATACTCAGAGTGAACCAGTATTTGTTGAATGCCTTGCTCCAAATGAAACGGAAAAGACATATAACAGGAGATTACCTATGATTGGGGTTTCTTGGGATGTTGGTGTGCCAGTTGGTGGGATCACTACCATAAATGAATGTTTGCTTTCAATGCAACCTTTTATTTTCAAAATGGATAATGTTACTGGAGAAAAGATTATGGACTACTTATTCCCCAAAGTCGAGGTAAATGTTGTCGCTGATGCCACTGCTGTTACCACTACCCCAGAATATCACGAATTACAGAGTAATGGCCCAACTGCAGAAGTGCTATCACCTTCATCCAGTTTTTCATTCTTGAGTTCTGATTCTCGTACTGAGTCACTTGATTCATGGAATCTTTCCAAATTGGAGAAGATCATAGAAAAGAAACGCAAGGGTAAGTCGTCAAACTTGAGCCGTAAAAATAGTCAATTATCCTCACTACTGAGTCAAAGTGATACACCTTTCCTAACTGAATTTGTTAGAAGAGCCGGTCAATATTACAATATCGTAATGCTGCGTATCCTAAAGACTGTCAGTACGGTTTATTACAAAGGTTCTCATCATTTACTCACTGATGTCAATAATCTGACAGTGAAAGTTCCAGATCTGGTGTATTCGGATAAAATATGGTCCAGAGATGAACTGTTCAGTGCACTCAAACAAGACATTACTAAAATTGTAGTGAAACACCTGGGTAAAATTATTGGCAATAAGTTAGTTCCTCATAAGAAAGAAGATAAAAAGAAGGTAAGATCTGATATCTTGAAATTGTTAACCACAGAAAATCGAACTTCAAAAGTGAAACAAATCCTGCCCTACGCAAAGGAAAAAACCAAACAACATACAGAATTTGGATTGGACAAGAAACCTTCGAATGGAATAGAAGACTCAGAAGAGGACTCAGTCGAACCGTTTTTCCCTGACGACAAAACTGACTGATCTTAATATCGACTTAATATATGTAGAAAAAGGAATCTCCACTTGTATATATTTAATGACATTCTCACGTATGTAATAATACCTAACTTTTATGAGATTTTAACTACCATTTGAAATCAGAATATTCTGTATTAGATGCCTAACTAGTTGAATCTGGGCGCCTCATCGCATCGCATTCGTTGTTATGTGAAAAAAAAAAAAATTATCGATTACAATTGACAAACTCGTTAATTCAATTTGTGCCTCAAATACTGGACCCAGCATAAGTAATTACTTCCAATTGAGTTTTCTGTTTACTTTGTAAGCGGTTTAAGATTGGATAGTTTGTGGCTTTGTTTTTTTGCTATTGTCCGAAGATGTCATTACAAGCTATTATATTTGAAAGAGATGATCCGCACAATATTTCAGTTAAAATCCTAGATCAGTTGCTTTTACCTTACACAACAAAGTATATTCCTATCTACACCATTGGAGATGGATATGGCGTGATTAAGAGTATGCAGGTAAGAGGTGCACCTGCGATTGCTATCGTTGGTTCTTTGTCTGTGTTATTGGAAACGCAATTACTATTGTCAGAGACCTATGCCAAATCTCAAACATACTTCGATTTGAGCAATTGGGATCATTTCAAGGAACAATTTAAAGAAAGGTTGAACTATTTATTGAGTAGTCGTCCTACTGCTGTCAACTTGTCGAACTCGCTGAAAATTATTGTTGAAATCTTGGAAAATAGTCAAAACTTGGTTTCATTGAATCAAAAGCTATTTGACTATACCGTTGACTTAATTGATAAAGATATGTCAAACAACGTCCGTATGGGTGATAATGGGTCCACTTATTTGTTGAACCATCTTAAAGATGAGGGATTTGGGGGAGAATTTGCAGTGCTAACCATTTGTAACACTGGTTCATTAGCCACCTCTGGTTATGGAACAGCACTAGGTGTAATTAGGTCGCTATGGAGAGATTCATTACAAACCCACCAGCATGCTGAGAAGAAATTGAAACTCTCGAACGAACTGACTCCAAGATTGGGTCATGTCTACCATTTGGAGACTAGACCTTATAACCAAGGTTCCAGATTAACTGCATACGAGTTGGTACAAGAAAATATACCTTCTACACTAATAACAGACAGTTCCGTGGCGTATAGGATCAAGTCGAGCCCAATCCCGATCAAGGCTGCATTTGTTGGTGCCGATAGGATAGTAAGAAATGGTGACACTGCTAATAAGATTGGAACTTTACAACTAGCAGTCATCTGTAAACATTTCGGTATTAAGTTCTTCGTGGTGGCACCTAAGACAACCATTGATAATCGCACTCCTGCAGGGGACGGTATCGTTGTAGAGGAAAGAGACCCTAACGAATTCAAGTTAGTGACAGGGACGCATATTGGAGAAGATGGCCAGCCTATTTTGGAGGCCGATGGTACACCCAAATCTGCAAGAGTTGGAATAGCGCCACCAGATATGAACGTTTGGAACCCATCATTTGACGTCACTCCACATGAATACATCGACGGAATTGTCACGGAGCAAGGAACCTTCATTAAGAACGACTCAGGTGAGTTTGAATTGGATAAGTTGTTTTAACCATTTGTTAAACTGCTATATCCCTGTGAGAAGACTCAATTTGGATCCAAATTTTCCGCGGACTTGTTTGACCAGTTTGTCCTTGGGAACTAATTTGTGATATCGTTCCAATACTCTGAAACGCGACTGTTGGACAGCAATTGTACAATGACACACACATACACCAGCATACCCACTGGATCATATTGGTTGTTGGAACAACCGAGGGAAGGGTTCAACGTCTAGAATTACCGTTTGCGAACCTGGCGAATAAGGGAGAAATCCCTCAGTTGATTACGATTACCTCTTTATCCGTGCCTCCTCCTTAGACCCGTTAGCCTCCCCTTTGGCGGCTCCATTTTTTGGATTCGTTCCAGGATAGAATTCTGATCACAAACAAATGACAACCTTAAGTTAGAGTACTTTGTACTGCTCCCTGCTATTCATAGTAAAAATAACAAATCCAACATAATAGGATCCAACTAGAAACGCTTGGAGCAGAACCTGGTGGGGTGGTGTATTACCTTTGTTACACTATTAGAGTTGCAAAAAATGCTGCTTTTTGTGCTTTCCGCCCTCAAGATATGCATTAAATCCTTGCAAAAGGAGACATTTGTAAACAGTCGTGTGTTTAGACAGGAAGGTAAACGTAAATCATTGCATTGTGTATCCGAACTAGGTAATTTGCAAACAGGTGATCTCTGGAAAATGAGTCCGAATTAGTAAGAATTGATTTATTTACATATTACCGTAAACAGATATATATAAACATACGTTTATGCCCGAATGTGACAACTCATAAACAACTGAGCAGATTCTCTGTACATTGCGATGATTGTTTGTGGCTGTAACGTTGAGGATTGGTATTGTCTCCCTTCTAGGATAGAGAGCTACGAGCCATTTTTCTTCGTCTGTAGTCCTTGCAGTACGAAAAAGTTATTCTACTAAGAACTAGTTCCTTTTTGTGGCCGTTTTACCTGAAACTGTTCTGCACTGGGTTCAAAATTCGAATATATCGAATTACAGAAAATAAACAATATTTTTCTCTCACTGCTTTTGTCGGTAAATTTGCTTCTTCAGGTAAATCCATCTTGGGGGAGGGAGGACATAGTCGAGAAAATTTAATATATATCTTTTGCAATCTTCAAAGAATTTCATAGTTTTTGAACAAAGGAAATCTTTTTGACCTCACAGACTGAAAGCTTTTGGAAGACATCTCTCGTTCGATATCAGGTGGTTGGAAGACTCTCTTTTTTTGTTGAAGGTATTTAGGCTCCGTCTAATTTTCTTCATTCATATCCAAGCACATTTTTTTCTGTAATTATTTTCACTAGGTGTTTCCTAGCATTGAACTGTCATCTATTAAACAATAGTCATTAAATTTGCACGATAACTATCCCAGCTAGTTTATCCTATCATTTCAACTTTCTCTCCATATCTAATATCTTTTTTTTTGGGTCCCCCATATACTAATTTTTTGCATAAGTCTAACGACGTACAGTTTTTGATAACTACTGAAAAGTTGAATTTCCCTATACCACATTGCATTACTCTACAATTGCTAATTCCTCTGTTGATTTAAAAAACGTTAGATAACTATTATGTCCTCAAATCCAAACGTTACTGAAAACACAACTGTTTCCCATAGTAGCACTGCGAATAAATTAACCGGAAATGTTCAAAGATTAGCGTTGAATAATGTTACAAACACTACTATAGGAGCTGAGAGTTCTAACTTTATATCTCAAAAGATACCATTCAAACAAACTAAAGATAATGTGTCCACTGTTAAGAATAACATCAGTTCGCAGAACACCAGATCCGATGAGCAATCCGAGGATAAAGAGAATCAAGATCCTTTCACCAACAACCAAGAGGTAACTAGCACAGGATTACCATCCATTGTAGAAGAACATGAATCAGTGGAGGAAAAACAAAGGCCAGCACTAATACACTCTGCCGAAAACGAAGGTTCAAACCATCTCACAACGACAACTAGCACCACTTCTTCGAAAACTATCGATGACACTGGAAAGAAAAGACCAATCTCTACGATTGTAGAACATGACCTTCCTAAAAAATTCAAAGCTCAATCAGAAGGTGTTGAATATGAATGGGTAGATCTGGATGCAGAAGACGTTAATGATCCATTTATGGTGAGTGAATTTGTTACAGACATTTTTGAGTACCTTCATCACCTTGAAGTCATTACTTTGCCAAAGAAGGAGGATTTATTTAAGCATAGAAACATTAAACAAAACCGAGATATTTTAGTCAACTGGTTAGTAAAAATTCATAACAAATTTTGTCTATTGCCTGAAACTCTTTATTTGGCAATAAATATCATGGATAGATTCTTGGGAAAAGAATTGGTGCAATTAGATAAGTTACAATTGGTCGGAACCTCATGTTTATTTATCGCTTCCAAATATGAAGAAGTGTACTCCCCTAGCATAAGACATTTTGCATCGGAAACTGACGGAGCGTGCACAGAAGAAGAGATAAAAGAAGGCGAGAAATTCATCCTTAAGACCTTAGAGTTTAATCTAAACTACCCTAACCCGATGAATTTTCTAAGAAGAATTTCAAAAGCTGATGACTACGATATACAGTCCCGAACGTTAGCTAAATTTCTTTTAGAAATTTCTTTGGTAGACTTCAGATTCATAGGGATACTACCATCACTATGTGCTGCTGCTTCTATTTTCCTTTCAAGAAAGATGTTAGGCAAAGGTATTTGGGATGGTAATTTGATCCATTACTGTGGGGGTTATACCAAGACACAACTAGCTCCAGTATGTCATATGATACTGGACTATTTAGTGAGCCCTGTTGTTCATGATGAATTCCACAGAAAATATCAATCCAGAAGATTTATGAAGGCATCTGTGATCTCCGTCCAATGGGCTCTTAAAGTGAGAAAAAATGGTTATGACATAATGACATTGCATGAGTAAACAACATTTTACCAAGATTTGGTTCTATCAAGATTTTAATAATAATAGTAATAATAATAATAATAATTAAACCATAACCATCACCATCTTTTAACATGGAAGGGATAAAAGTATTTAGTAAAAAATCACCATCATGTTATATATATTATAAATCTATCAGACAAAAAATGTAATCCGACACCTCTAATTAAACGGAATTTCGATAGCGAATGTAAATATACTATAGCAGGTATAATCCTAGAGGGATATGTTCCTTGCATTCCATTTAATATATCTATGGAAAGAAATGTCTGTTAAAACACTGACATTAGTAACAGTGTAAAATAGATATGATATTTATTTATTATAATTCAAACAATGATAATATGCCAGGATATATGGATATATTATATTTGATAGAAAATTAAATGCATTAAATGACAGTGACTAAAGTCACAAAACATAGAATAAAACTCTTCGAAGAGTTTATTGGGGTATGGGTATTATTACAAATTTATGAGAATTTAAATGCCAGTTCTCTATCTTCTGACAGACACCAACCTTGAAATTTGGAGTAAGCGTTTCCATATTTATCGTGGCTATACTTTCGTTTTAAAGAATCCAGATTTGTTGTTGGATGTATGAATTCTTTTATTAAATCTTTGCAATCCTCGAGTAAAGAGTCCTTGTCAAGTCCTCCGCTTAATTCAGTTAATTTTTCGTTCCAATCGCAATTGCTATCTTTTATAACCTGCCTGGCGATAAATAATGCCATAGCGGCAAGTTTGGAAGGCTTGAAACCAACAAATAAGGGACAGCAGATACTGTATTCTAGCAGCATTTTCGCAATATTTCTAGTGTCAGGGTCATAGCTTTCGGCGTTAGAAAGTCTTCTTAAGAAGTTTAAAGGATTAGGCCAGCCAATATTAAAATTCAATTTTGTTAACATGTATAATTCGGCTGTCTTTATCGTATCAATGGTGGCAGCACCATCTGTGATATATGCATATTCAGATATCTTTGGTAAATGTATCTCTTCGAATTTTGCTGCGATAAACAAAGCTGTCACAGCCAACAGTTGCAATTTATCTACCGTGACTTTATTTTCAGCTAAAAATCTATCCATTAAATTTATTGCAAGGAAAAGTGTCTCTTGATAGCACTTGAATTTCTCATGAACTTCTACAAGCCAATCAATAAGAATAGCTCGTACTGAGGGACGGATGAATATAGGCCTTTCTGTTTTAACCAAATAATTATGCGCTGGTAATGTCGTCTCTTCGTGCAAGAAAAGATAGCTAAAGATATCTTCTTCATAATCTGGGACCATCAAGATTGAATCAGGGCTCAATTTCCCTTCAATTGATGGTGATGTTTCCCTTTGTGGAAGAACATCTTTGGCGGGGGATTTTTTATTCGATTTTAGTATGACTGAGGATGGTCTGTCAGTCGAATCATTTTTTTTAGTTGGTTCATTTCTATGCTTTTCATCTAGGTCAGCCTTTTGAGTATTCACATTAACTTCACCCAAAGCTTCCCTCTTGACTCGTTTCTGTGTTGGATTAATTAACTTCTTGGTAGTAGAAACTACTGCGATAGACCTCTTTAACTGTCTATTTTCTTGAGCTTCTAGAGGCATTGCCAAAACGTTTTATATCTTAAATGTGTGGGATCGCTTACAGCAACATAGAGTACAGAATGAGGACAGTGAGTGGGACGTACCTACTGTTATGTCAACGAAGTTGGAGTTGCTAATTTACCACCGAATACACAATTCTAACACTTTATTCTTGAGATGCTTAACAAAATGCCCTTTTATAACGGCAATTGCGAACTTCTATATGAGCTACACCTAACAATGAGTGAGCTCTGTTCACGCGCTACACTGAGCATGATGCATGAGTTATTAGCAATATATGGGTTAATTAAAATAAAACGCGTAGTTAACCCGAATTTCGTGTTTCGCGAATTTTCATCCAATAGTAAACAGATCTTCTCGTTACCCAAGTCCAGCGGAATATACACTTATGTCGCACCACGCAATAGAGTAGTGGTGTATCCATTTGAAAGAATCACTTGCCGCATTGATATCTTGTATATATATATATATTTGTATATCGTAGCAGAAAAAAGACTCAGTAAGCTATTATATGCTCTTTCAGTGCTTGGTATTAGTGCTTGTCATGTTTGAAAGCATCTCCTTGCTTGTCGAACTCGTCTAAACTCAATTTGTCATTGATTCTCACCTTTGCACTCTCTTCTTGTTCTTCCTCGTCTTTCATAATCTCATCTTGTTCTTTCAATTGCTCCAATTTTTGCTTTGGCGAAGCATCTGAATTGGTAACGACGTTGACTTTCACTTCATGGTAAAGCTCATCGGGGATACTGGTTAGCACATCGCATAGAGAATCGTATAACGATTTCTTAGAGGTCACTTCTCCATAGTTATAAGATGTGGCCATGATCAAGAGTGTCGATGGGATCTTATCTTTGATTCTTAGTTTTAACCATAGTCTTAAATTATCTCTCAATTCATCGTCCTCTAGGTTATGGATTCTAATACCTCTTGAAGCGCATGCGTTACGCAGCTCAGTAGAGTCTAATTGAGCAGCGTCCTCATAATATATCAAGATATCATCCTTTTTCAATTCTAGCATCTTGTATCTGATACGATAACGCAGCATAACATCTGTACCAAAAGGTTGGATGTTCATGTATTTAGCCATAGCAACAAGATGTGACCTTGTCAAGTTATCTAGCACCGTATCGTCCGTAAACATCCTTGCCACTGACAATAATTGGTCCACAGATCTCGGTTCTCCTGTGTCTCTGACGTGTTTATAGAAATCGTTAAACATCAATTTTTGTTCATCCGATATGTTGGATGGTTTCAGTAGTGCTTGGTTCTCTTTGATAGTGGCTACCATCAACTCCCTTGTCTTTCTCAAATTGTTCAATTTAGACTCTTTATCCTTCTTACTCTCGTAAGTAGAAGGTAACATATTGGGGAATATTTTTAATGCTACAGGTAGTAGCAATTCTGCAAAGGGAACTAGTACAAACGCTGCAAAGGGGACCAGCCTAACTACATCCTTGGTGGTTCTATTCAGTTGTAGCATTTCTCTTCTTGTCAAAGTGTGACCGGCCGCCGATTTTAATAAGAGTCTAAAAGAAACTTTCACTTCAAACCCCAACAGCTTGGTGCCATCCCAGTAATGTGCCGCTACACCTCGTATCTTTGACCAAAGCGATGGTTTGGTAGTTGTTGGTAGGTCTCCATTTTTCGATGAATCTGATGCGCGTTCCTTTGAAGAATTCGTAGTGGAGTTATAACGATATAATGAACCATTTATAGATCTTAAATTGATTCTCATCGCAGGCGATACATATTGGCTTCTGATCAGCATGCCTTGCTTCAGTTTAGGCAGATAAAACAATCGATGAGTACTGGACAATGCCATGGTAGATTCTCGTTGATACAATAGAATAACTCTTCTGTTAATGGATATAGTGATCGATAGAAACACAATTACCAGTCCACAACCTATAAGGTACACAACAAGCAATATAGCACCTAAACCAGAGTTTGTCTTAAAGATTGTATTCTTCTTTAGTCTCATCTTTTTAATTCTTATTTTCTATTGAAAAATACGTACTCCGGAACCGGCTTTTATAATTGGGAGCCTATGGATTGAAACACGTTCAATAGAATAAAGTGATATGATCGTTTTATTATACAACTTATTCATATAAACTACACAAACTGAAGGTATAAGGATTCATTAAAATTCTATAGAATAAGAATATCTTTTCTACCAAGGTTTAGCAAGAAAATATGAAATGACAGTTATCTTTTATCCCCCCAATTGCTAACATAAAAATTGTTCCATTTGTCCTTCTCTTTCTCTTACGCTCATCTATCCTGCTTGTTTCTGTTGGCTTTTAACAGAGTTTTGAACCCGTTACATAGTTGTACGACACTTGGGTAATTATAATTCATTAAGTAAAAGCCTGTGTTGGTTAATTTAACATTCCAGGTGTACAGAGCAGTAGCAGCATTGATCTTAAAGTTAATATAAAACCACCCTGGGTGATCATAATTTAGACTGAAATAGTAGACGGATTTCTTTGGATTAACCTTTGAATAATCTTCAATGAACTTTTTCACGTCCTTAGAGGTACCACGCTTGAATTTTTCGTTAGATATCATCTCATTCAATAATCTTACCTTGTGTTGTAAATACTCCACAAGTAATTGATCCAGATCGTGATATCTTTGCCCATCGACAAGTAGAATTCTACCTAAGGCCAAAGGATTTTCTTTATCCAATTCTTTAATGTCAATATGTTCGAACAAATCTTTGTCTAATTTCCATGTGATGGTTAGATGATCATCCCCACGACTGGATTGACGAATGACAAAATCTCCGTTCTCTTTACTTCTAAGATAATCCTCAGCTTGCCTTCCGTTGAAAGGAAAGTAGTATGGGTGGTTGATAACACGATGGGTTCTCTTCTCACGGGCTTTCTCTGAAGTGATCCTTCTTTCATCTTCTTGATCTTTTAATTCTTGCTTCAGATCCCAGATAGATGGGTCTTTGCTATAGCTTACAGGAACGTACTCGTGCTTGACATCATGGTCTAACAAGGAGATTTCTGCTGAAATATTGGCATAGTCAATGAAAACCACTTTGGCAGGGTAGGTTTTACCTATCTCGTAAATTTCTCCCGGAGGTCTCTTGTACTGAGCACCCGCATGACGTTGTGCATTCACAACACATTCAACTTCGGAGTTAGTTATGCACTTGATGTCATTGTGCCAAAATGATTGAACTCTAACGGGCACAACAGACCCTCTGAAAAACGTTTGTTCTGTTTCACCTGTTAATGATTGGAAGATCTCTTCACCTTGTAGAGGGTGGAAATCATTCCTCAACTCTTCAAATCCGTCTAACAGCTCAAGAACAATAGTACTTAAGTTGTTAAGCTTCCTTTGGCCAGTTTTTTCTTCCAGTTGTTGAGCATAAGATTCCAAGTTTAATGACTCTAGTTTGACTCTACGGTCAGGGTCGTCTCTTAAATATTCAATAAAGTCACTCATAGTACCTTGTTCCTCCTTTTCAGCAATAGTATCAGGATCATACTCTAATGCATCTGCAGCTACTTTGGTAGCTAAATGGTAATCTTCAGGGTGGATTCTGGTGCTATCTAATTGATCATGTTCCAAATCTTCATATTTCTGTTTCTTCTCATTCCAGGATATATACAAGAAACCAGCCGCATTCATGAACACCGTCTTATGCAATATATTATGGGTAATCAGCTGTTGACGTGCTAATAAAGGTTCATTCAATCTATGAAGAGATTGGACAAAATCAATAGCTTTACGTTTCCCAAACCCAGAAATATACCTCAAGGACTTAGCATAATAATCATTATCAGTGGCTTTATTAACCTCCACACCGACCAAATTAACTATATCTACAAATGCCGATTCTAAAGTTTCCTTCAGCATTTCAACGGGGATCAAGGATTGGAATGGGTGGATGGATAAAGAAATAAGCTCCTCCTCTGTTAGGTTCACATACTCTAAAAGAGGAGAATGCATATAACGACCTAATCCAATACAGTATCGTACAAGAGGAGGTTTGTTGGGGAATTCATTTAAGGCTCTCTGAGAGTTTTGATAACGTAATGCTACCTCATCTTCGACAAAAATAACTGGAACTGGATGACCTCTGTTGTCAACAATTTGTTTCTTGTGGATCACTTCTTGCAATTTCTTGTAGAATTTCTCCGTCTTTGGATTGGGTCCGTTGATCCCAATAGCATTCGGTTGACAGCTCTGAATGATTAAATCTAAAGCATCTTCAAAGGCTTGTGGGTTGTCCTTGTCAAAAGGATTTTCAATAATTTTGAAATCTTTAACAAAATCTGACTTTCTGTTAATGAACGTTGCAATAATTGCGTCTGCACCAAATCTCCCCATCCCACAGGATAATGTCAACACTTTAGGAATTTTAGGTTCTTTGGAGTTTGGAATGAACGAAGCCTGATCCAATTTAGTCATAAATTTATGACGAATCACCTTAGAGACTAAACGCTGACAGTTCTTAGTCAAATCCTCCTTGATTTCTCTAGAGATATCGGCGAAGATTTGAGTGGCAGCTTCTTTAAAGGCATCTTTACGGAATTTATTCCATTCAGTAGCTAATTCAGAAGTATCAGTAGTTTCAAGAGCCGATTGGAATAGATGTTCCACGTATTGGTCTTGAGAAGACATGTACAACTTCAAATTCATCAGATTGAGAGACTCTGCATCCAACATTTTTAAAAACACATCAGGATCCCTTTGGAAATGAACTGGAGTTCTGTTTATAGCGTATTTGATGTCCTCGTACAAAGAACCTCTCTGAATCTCATTTTTACCTTTCTTAGTTAAGATGACGTCAACTAGGTAATACTTGTAAAAATCAGATCTTATCTTTTCTCTCATCTTGATATTCTTCATTAGCTCTAATGAAAAATATTTCTTCACGGTATCCACAGCTAACTTCATATTGTTTTGAAACACATGTAATTCTGAACTGTTTTCTGAAACGAGTTTCTCTATAAGTTCGTTGGGTTTCAATGTTGGGTGATCATTAGGAGTGTGGATATGGTGCTGTGAGCTAATATTCTCCCCGGCTTCATCAGCAGTAATACCAATGTCTCTTACAGCCTGGTAAAGAGGACTTGCTTTAAACTTCTCGTAACTAGAGTTCTTCAAATGTCTCTTTCCATGGTGATTAGATTCTCCGACTGCCGCATCGTTAATCTGTTGAACATACTTGAACTCCAAGTAATCAAATACATCTTGTAGGCCGTTTAGTTCTGCTACAGAGGCATTGCTCTGATTCTGGAAATACTCTTCGACGCTAGGATCCGTTATATTTAGCTCTTCGTAGAAACGTTTCACATAGTCCCTTCTGTTTATTATACTATGGAACTCAATATCCAGCTTCACAATCTGCCACAAATCATCTTCGTTTAAGATGAACCCGCCAGCAACTCTCGAAGATATATAATTACGGCGATAAGCGTAAATGAAAGGAACCTCTAAGTTGTCTTCAGTGATTAATCTAACCGCATTGCCAACAGCTTCCTTAAATTCTGTTAAATCAAAATGAGCTTCGAAATTTTTATCCAATGCAAGTTTATCACTAATCCAATTTTTCCTCAATTCTCTATCATCACTAGGAAGTGTTCCATAGTTTTGCACACCGGCTCTTAACTCTTGATATCTTTCTGGTACATCTCTTTTTTTAATGATAATATCTTCTTCTGTGAGTAAATTTTTCTTCAAGTCCTCTAAATCGTAAATGTCTCTCAATTTTGATTTCTTGACATTGTTATTATTCGAGCCAGACTCAGGGTCATACTCTTCATTATCGGGTTCGTTGTTATCCAACGTTTCTTCATTAATATCTTCTTGTTCGATCTCTAATGCCCAGTCATAGTCGTGGCCGTCACCAAAGACATCGTACATCTCATCAATCTTATCTGAGGATAACCCAGTGATCTTAGTAGGAGCTTTCAACCTCTGCTGCTCTTGCATTCTCCTCTCCAATAGTCTCTGCTGTCTCGTCTCGTCATCCTCATCAGAGAACTCGTCATCTTCGATAAAATCATCCAATTCATCCATGATTCCTTTCCTCGACTTGGCCATCCCGGTGTCAAGGTCTGCTTCATCAAGACCTTCATCTTCACCTTCAAGGCTACCCCGACTGTTATCATAAGTGTTGTTATCATCATCGGCGAAAATAGAATCCAGTTGCGAGATACCTGTTGTCTTTTTATCCGAGTCGTTGGAGTCATCAAGTGCATTATCATCCTCAGTGGCTTCTACACGCTTTAACCTTTTCAATTTACCACCACTAGAGTCTCTCTCTACGCCTGCATTTTCCATTAACAGGTTCAAGTCATCTTCCGACAAATGATCATCCTCTTCCTCTCTACTCCTTCTCTTATGCTTCCTACGCTTCTTGGAAACGGTATTCTCTTCTTCATCGTCCTCGTCCTCATCTACTATAAAGCCTTCTCTGACCTTCTGTGCTTCCTCTTCATCGTTATCTAGATCGGCATCGTCTTCGGAAGAGTCAAACACATCCTCGCCTTCTTCCTCGTCACTCGGAACCTGGTTTTCATCGGGTACATCGTCGACGATTTCCTCCTCTCTATCATTCGCAAGGTCGCTCATTTTTTTCCTTTCTTATTTTCTTCCTTAAGAGTGGTCAATTCCACTGTTCAGGATGTCTTGGCAACCAACAAAAAGCACAACCTCGTGTTAATTGCTGAGTTGTGAAACACAACGTAATGTGGTAAATTGACAAGATGAAATTAAATGCAAATGAATTTGAAAAGAAAAATTATTATCAACACCGAATTCGTGTGACACGATAAAATCGCACCCAAACCACTACAGAAAGCCAGTGCACTTATCCTTTGTAGCGATGAGGGCAGGCGTAGTAGTCAGATTAAGAAGGCATTTGATTATATAATATTAACAAGTTATACATTAACTTTTGTGTTTATCCATATTTTTTTTTCTGTTACTTCTGTTAGTATGTGTGCTCCACAGAGGTTAAATTGACATCCATAAGACTTCCAGCCTGGTGTGCTCCAGTTGCAGGTACTAGGTCGCTGTCGTAGTCCATGTCGCGCTGTTTGCCGCGGGATTTCTCTTCTTCTTCGTTGGCGATGCTCGAGGTTGAAGCAGATCTGTCCAAAGTGTTTGTACTGAATTTTTCATTGTTTTCCACGGTACTCGATTTATGTTTCCCACAAGCGCAATTGGTACCACCAGGGCATCTTTCCATTGCGTTGATCTGTCTTTGAATGTCCCATCTTTTCAAAAGACTTAGTTTACATTTATTAAAGAACACTTCAGCCAATGTTAGCCCGACGACCACAGCAAAGAAATATGATAGGACCATTGTCATCGAGACCAACATCAGCATGTACACTAACATTGTAGACAAAAACACGAGGATGATCCTGATAACGTCGTGGGTCAAATCCATCAGAGTAGGCTTGAAAATATCTTCTAGGATGTTAGGCAACTTCGGTAAGAAGTTGGACGAAAGGTCTGCTTCTTGCAACAGGACCCCGTTCTCCGAGTGACCCGACCGTTTCCATTTCTTGAACCAATGGGCTTCTAAGCACCAACTGACAAAGACTAAGAACTTGTAAACAAACGCAGTAACCATGATCAGGACAAAGATACCAAATGCTTCCCGCTTAGTGTTAGCGTACAATTTTTCGAACAACACGGGCGTCTTATGGAACTTCCTGGTGAAGTACATCTCCATGTGTCCCATATCCATCATGTCCATAGAGTGGGAACTGCTGTTGCTATTGGACATCGAGGCCATTCCTGTAGCCATGCTGGACATAGTCGACGTGGCATTCATACTCATACCGTCCATATCCATGTCACCATCGTGACCCATGTGCTTGACTAAGTGCTCCATCGTTGCTGAAATCTGTTCTATTCGCTATAGTGTGCTGGACTCTTCAATGACAATGGACAACTCTTCCCTAGAGCATTAATCTCTTCTCCCAGAGACAGGTTATATATACTCGCTTTGTGTCTTCTGATGCGCACCCTCTCTTGAGCAATTAAACATCCATGGTGCAATTGGGACTCCGAGATACGAGAGTCAACGTCCTGAGTGCGTTGACAGCAAATCCCTGTCGTACTGGTGATGTGAAATTTGAGCAAATTAAATGAGCAGTTTTGAGAATTTGCTCGTAACAGATCTATAGACTTGCGTCCCCGGTTCGAAACGCGTTTGCCCCGGAAAGCTCGACTTTCGCCATGTGGGTCGCCTTCGGGAGCTTTCCTGTCGTTGCCGTTGGCGACCCAGTGGCGGACACCCGAGTTCTCAATGAGAGGCCAATCATGGTGAGGGTTTCTTTCATTAAGATGGAAAATAATCTCCAGCCATGGCCTCTTGCTTTAAAATAACGAAACAAATATTTAGTTAGTAACATCGGTTTCCCGTCTGCCATGTCTACTATCTGCTTTAAATCCTTGTCAGGTATCGTTAGGCCTTTCAATTTCAAAAATTGTTCCATTTCCAAATACAGTTTCTTATTTACCAGTTCCTTGCGGGACATCGGGCTGATAATCATAATCGATAATTGGCTTCTGTGTTGAGACCTAGCAGAAATGAACTTGTTGTAAAATGACATGTACCTTCTCAACGTTAGTTGAGTCAGTGTGGGTCTATCGATCATTTGTAATTCGTCCTTAAAATGAGTGTCTCCGGCCTGTATCATGTTTCTATAGAGCCTATGCCGCTGCATAGCGGCAGTTTGGAGATTTTCATTAGCGCCGTATTGTACATTTGCTATAATTTCATTCAGTAAGTTGGTAGGCCCTCTATTCTGATTGCTGTTGTCTTGTTGAGATTTTAAAGAACGTAAAAAGCCATCGACAAACTTGTGATGGAAATCACTTTCAGTACAATTCTCTAGGATAGACGTTTGCAAAAGGTCGAAATATTCTTCGATCTTCTCGGCAAGGTCGTCAGGGTCATTGTTAGACATGATGGTCACATGTAATCCGTACGAATCTGTTAAAATGCGCATCCCACCAAACACAATGTATCCAACTTGTCTCCTGTTTCTTAATTCAGACACGAGACTTAGTGAGATGATGTACTCTGTAAGTTTGGTCAATGTGTAGTTTGAATTCGGGCCCCATCTGTGGCCAGTTTGGATGAAATAAACAATACTATTTGTGAAATCGCTGGGGTGACCAAGTTGTTTCAAGAAACCTTGCCAATTCTCATCAAGTATCTTTGTAGATTTCAAATTGAAGGGGTAATCTTCCTTAGGGGTCACATTCCTGCTCTTGTTTAGATGATGTACTGACATCTGGTGCAGCAATTCGTTTATCTTGTCAGCCTGTGAGATGTCGCCTTGGACAAACAATAGTAAGTATTTGTTAGACGCTATGGTGTCCAGATATTCAGAACAGAATGCATAAAACGATTCATTATCATTGACCTCTAATGCGTCCAACCGATCTTCTAAAGTCCACATGTTTTTCTCCAGGACAATCAACAGGCCTATGCTAGCCAATTTTACACTGTTATCTCCAGCTGCTGCCTCGTATTTGGAACGAACCAAAACTCGTGCTTTTCTCAATAATTCTTTTGAGACGTTTTCAGCGCCAATATTTTTCAGGGTATCTAATATTTCTCTTATAATCACATATACACCATGTGGGAATCCAGACACTGTAAAGGTTAATCTCACATCACCTTTTGTCGAAGAAGCAATCTCATAAGTGTAGCCTAACCGCAATGCTGGATAGAGTTTGGGGGTTAAGAGCAGTGAAATAACCTGACTAAGAACTTCTAAGTGCATAGTGTTCGAAGGAGAAGGAGCTAAATTTAATGACAGGATATCAAATGACACATATGTTCTCTCATATGAACCATGGGACATGGAAGACGGCATAATCCACATCTGGTAATTCATATTTTTTGTCACTAATTCAGGAACAGACTCACGCGAAGCATTCGCGGCAATCGCTGGGGGAAAGAAAATAGCAGCTTCAGATTTTTTAGCATTTGATTCTAAGCGCTCTTGTAAATCTGAGATAATCCTGAATTCTTTAGGTATAAACCTATTAGCATATGGTAAATGAATATTAACCCCAATATGGTCCCTAGCTTTGGAATGACAAGTTTGGAAATCAATACGAGAAATCATGTAGTCAAACTCGTAATAGAGGTCAGTAGTAAAATTACCTTCAATATTGAAGGCTAGCCTAGCAATATCAAAGTCTGAAGTTGACCCCATAAGGATCAATCTCATATTTTGAGGGTTCATGTATCTTTTGATAAACATTTGAAACCGCTTAGCTTTCAGAAGCCACCAATTTTCAGACACTTCATCTACAAACTTATTCCCACTAAAGATACTTGCGTTGATCAAGCTCTTGGTATTCTTGAACAAATAACAGAGATCGTTGTCGTTTAAGTTTTCTTGTAGTACTTCACAAACCGTTGAACACTCTTCCATTGGTGAAATCTCTGGTTTTTGCGACAGAAAATCTATCAAGTCGATAACTGCATGTTCTTTTAGAAAAGTAGCAAGATAAGCTGTGTTCTTATGGTCAGTGAAAATAGTCACTAGCCTCCCCATAATTATACTAGAGATTTGTGTTAAGTTTAGGAATCCGCTTTCAGTCAATTTGAGCTCAAAGATCAGCCCCATGTTATAGAGAGAAAACTTTGAAGTATATGCATAACATTCAGTAATCCAGCCCATGTCAATACAATAAGAACACACAGATCCTTCGGATTCATCACCTAGTAATTCATTCCATACTTCGCAGAATATTTTCAATTCATTGCTGCTGAAAGTGTCAGATCTCCCACTCACAGGGAAGAAGAACCTAACAATTTTCTGTTTGGGACTATTTATGTAGATGCAATTTGAAATAGCGTCGTCTTTGAAGCTCAAGTTTCCATTGTAGTACTTGCCCCAGCTCCGTTTCAAGATCTTGAACTCGGATGGGATATCATCTGATCTAGCTGAAACAGTAGGTGACGGTACAGATTGCGATGGAGATCTAATCAATCCTCCAAGAATGGTTCTTCTTTGAATACCTTGGTTATCTTTAAAATCTTGAAACTTAGCAACCGCTAATTTTATTAGAGCATTGACAGACTGGGGGCCTCTTAGGCATAAAGTCATGTTTGAAGCATAAAAATGGCCTTCAATGTAAGCGACCAATAAGTTTCGTATGTTGACCTTATTAGTTTGAGGTATAGTACTCAAGGAATACATGTTACCAGTACAGAAGTTGCTAAAGGGATGCCCTTTATCCGCTAGAAGTCTTGTCGCATGGTAAAGTATCTTATTGATGTTACTCATGTTATTCTCATGCTCATTCTGGATAGCATAAATTTCCTTTTGGATTGAAACAGGATTTAATAAAGGTTCTCTTAGTAAAGATGCAAATATGTCTAGTGTTTGTTCAAAGATACTCTCACCGTTTTCTTGCAAGTTTGGTATTTCAAAATGGAAAGTAGTTTGTTCCCCAGTGGTAAACGCATTTTGTGTCCCATTGTTTTTAGATATAATATCGTGGTATAATCCAGGTTGTGGGTATTTTTTCGAGCCACCTGCTAGGATTTCATGTTCACATAAGTGTGCCAACCCGGGAACTTCAGGCGAATCGCGATGAGACCCCGTGGCAAAAGTTGCTGAACAACCTGTGTATGTATCAGAAGGGTCTGAAATTACCAAAGTAAGAATCCCATTCGGTAAACGGCAGAGTTTAGAGTTTCTTCCGCTGTAATCGTTCGGTAATAGGAATTGAACATCGTACTTTTGAACATTAAAGACAGACATTCAACACCCTCAGTTACTTGCTATACCTTCTCTCCAAGTCAATAAAACCATCTTGCAAGAGTTATTCAAAATACTGTAGTATGTCAATGAGCATGTCTCCATTGTTTACTGCTCATCTCTTGGTAATGTGGTAAAATGAACCTCAAAAACTATATGCCCACATCTGGGTCTCATCATGTAAATTTCCTTAACGGGATACTCACATATACGTTTGCGATGGCCTTCTTAGCCCAGCACAGCTTGAAGGTATAGGTTAGGAGGCAATAGTAGCTGCCTTCATACTTGTATCTATGCGCTAAAGATGGTGATGCCCTTGTATTGGCATTAGTTCGAGCTTGTAGTCATAAATAACCAGGTGCTTGCGGTAATAGCCTCGACGCGGAAGACTCAGCGATGCGTTGGGAAACACTCTGAGAGACGCACTGGGCCAAGTAGTGCTCCAGCCATCAAACAGTAAACATTAAGAAGTGGGCAGCATTAGTAAGTTTATAACTCTCGCCATTTACATTGAAACGAAAAAGTGGTTATGAAGCTCTGTGCAAAGACCTGTGTACCTGCTAGACCACAGATTATATATCTTTAAAAAGCTTACATGTTTCTATCTCACAACTTGGTATTTCTAGTCCCTGTGTGGAGATCAAAATGGCAAGGTGCTAGAAGTATATATTGTAAAATATGAGCCCGTGGACAGAAACAGACTACTTGGGGATGATGTAGCTCTTGACAAGAACTCGTTCAATTGAGTCTATAGGTTTGATATACAACTTGCTCGTCAGCGCATCTACAGCTTTAGGGAAAGTTCAAAAAAAATAATGCGAATTCTGTGGATCGAACACAGGACCTCCAGATATCGTGTTGACCGAAGTTACTCTTCAGTCTGGCGCTCTCCCAACTGAGCTAAATCCGCATACAAATTGTGAAAGTTATGCATTTTTCTTTGCACCGGTTGGTAGATGACTTCAAAGGTAGGAAGCACCTTAATTTTTTAGGTGGAAGAGATATAAAAGCAGTGTAGTTGTTAGTGAGGCTACCATCAAGATTTTTTTTCTCCATCTCATACAGTTGTGTACAGTTTAAACCCTTACTACGACTCATACGACGAAAATGCTCAATAACGTTATCCTAGGGTGCGCTACATTCAATGAGCAATATAACAACGACCCTCTCAGATTACCCGTGGTTGATATCCTGAGAGAAGCATTGTCGTTAGGGATCTGCTCTTTTGACACGTCGCCATACTATGGTCCCAGTGAGGAGTTGGTTGGTAAGGCTTTGACCGAATTGCACCCTGAAAGATCTAAGATACAGGTGTGTACAAAAGTTGGTAGGATATCGCTGGATAAGTTTGACTATTCCCCAGAATGGGTGGTTAAAAGCATTAACAGGTCTATTAAAAGGTTGTTGGGTAGCTATACACCTGCTGAACAGTACTTGGATGTCGTTTATCTTCATGACGTTGAGTTTCAAAGCTTGCCACAATGCCATGACGCATTGCGCGCCTTGCAAGAGTTGAAAGATAGTGGGTTGATAAAGCATATAGGTATCTCTGGGTACCCTTTATACTATCTACTAGATGTGGTTCAAGAAGCGAAGGATATCGAACTTGAGTGCATTTTGTCCTACTGCCAAATGAATTTGCAGAATCAAAATTTATTAAAGTTTTACCCTAAATTCCTTTCGATCGGAAACATTAAGACAATATCAAATGCCTCTATTTTATCAATGTCCCTGCTACGAAGCCAAGAGACAAGGGACTTCCACCCGGCTTCCAAAGAATTGAAAAAATGTGCTGAGGAGGCAGGTCAATATTGTAAAAAGCTCGGGATAGATTTCGCAGCATTGGCTACAAAATATGCCCTGGATGAATGGGACCATAAAGGTCCCGTAGTCATTGGCGTAAGTTCCGTAGAAGAATTGAAAGATTTTTGGAACATATATCAGGAAAATGGACAATGGACATTACAGGAGCTCGAAGCCGTAAAACACATTCAAACCTCTATTTTCAAGGGCCATATTAATGAAACATGGACATCGGGTAACGTACCAGGGTCCTGATACTGGAAAGACGTCTACCGAGTGTTTTCTCTTGCAATGGAGATTTGTATGTAAGTATTTATGTATTTATATGGCAATTTAATTGATTATTAAATACTGAAAAATTTCCAACTCTTTTAATCCAAAAAAAGGATCTTGGAACCTTTTCTCTCTAATTGTGGGATTGATAGCACTGTAGAAGGACTACGAGTTTGATACTGATAGGTATCTGGTAGTTATATAGAGGTTTCTGGTTTTGTAGTAAGAAAAATAGCAGTGTAAAATGTCTTATTACAATAGGTATAAGAATAGAAAGCAAGGGGAGAACGGCTCATCGTACAACGATGGCAGCAATATGAGTCTGACCGGCGGAGTACAGCCCAATGACGCTATATTTGACCTTGGCAAAAATAAAAGGGTCACAGTGAGGCAGTTTCGGAACATTAATCTGATAGATATTAGAGAATATTACTTAGATCAAACCACTGGAGAGATGAAACCGGGAAAGAAGGGCATTTCATTGACTGAAGATTTATATGACGAGTTATTAAAACATAGGCTGAATATAGACGATGCTCTTCGGAAGTTCGGTTCTAAACGAGCAAGAACTAAGATGGTGAAATTGATCTCTGACGACGAGGACGAGGATAATAACGACACCAACGAAACTGCACAGAATAAGGACCACGACAACACGGGCGAGCCAAGAAAGAAGAAGAAGCAAAAGAAACAGCCGGCACCACCCACTTTATTGCCCCACGAAGAGAAGATTGAAAATGACAAGAGAGAAGCCAATGCTACGTTAGTGATCCCCACAATGAAAGCCGCAAAAGTAGAGCCAGAGGCTAATGATGCTACAGTTGTGAAGGAACCCGCACAGGTTAAACCCCGGGAACCAGCCTCTAAGAGCTCTGCGGCCCCTGAAGAGAGTTCTAGTGACGAAGAGTTTGCCAAGAGTTTAATGGATAAGATGTTTGACGACGAGAGCGAAGAAGAGTAATGATTTGCTATCCGTTCTAAAGTCATATCACAACATGTGCCATCATCACCTTGTGTATCTGTAATCCGTATGTATATATATATTAGGGTGATAAACGTAATACAATCGTTTAATTCTTCTTACTACTTTCAAACCTTTCGTACAACGGGGGGGCGACTCGTGTATTGACAACGTCTGCTGTGTAACATGACTGCTGACTCTGATCTTTTTGAAGCTAACTATTCCGTCCAATCTTCTTCTGCTTTGAAATTGGGGGACATTAAAGCCGCCTTACCTAATGGTTACGATGTGCAAGACTTGACTTTTAACGATGAAACGCAGTCGTTCGGACTAAAGAGTATAATCCCACCTTCTGTGATCGTATCTTCTTTCCAGAAATGCGGTTGGGACGTTATCCTAAGAGGATCTGGGAAACCCAACTCTTCAGCAGTGACCATCTTAGAAGATTTCAAATTGAGCAAAGTGGTTGGCCTAGTGAGAATGGTACAAGTTAACGATCAACGCACCTACTTCGACATCTCAGTCAGCGGATTGAAGGAACCTGGTGCCTATACCGTCAACGTCAATGAGTCTGGTGATATCTCTCAAGGGATTAAATCTACAGGGAAATCTTTTTACAAATTCCCAGAACCATTGAACTGCACCAACTCCGCCAAGACATGTGCTCCAAAGGGCACTAAGAATTGTTGCGACGACCAAACGAGCTCGCCTGATACCTGCTGTACGAAGAATTACGGTGGTTCTGCATTCCTTAGCGCTCCATTACAAGCTTGGGAAGTCATTGGTCGTTCCATTGTGTTTACTCGTGAGGATGGGAAGCATGAATTTGGCGGTATCGTTGCCAGAAGTGCAGGTTTCTGGGAAAACGACAAGACCGTTTGTGCATGTACAGGGAAAACCGTCTGGGAAGAACGCAAGGACGCCAGAGAGTTGAACATCAATTGATGAGCCAGCGTGAGGCAAGATATATACATTGTGCTTGTGCACACTCACTTTTTTTGGCTGGTTTGGCCATTATACAGTAGTAAATAGTAAATTTTCTATGTTGAATGGAATAAAATGACGTTTTATTCTTAAAAAGTCTAACTATACCAACAATTTTATCTCTTATCGCTAAGTTGCAGATTGCTGCGTCCACACACAGTCAAATTAATTAGCCTTTGAAGCAGTGGATAGCTATTGAGTAGCTCTTGGGGAATTATTTGATTTTTGGACTGAAAATACGTGCGGATAAGATTTTTGATAAAGATTTGTTATAGCAAAGGTTATTGTACGAATGACTGTTCCGGAGCATGTTGGAGTTTCACACGACGTGTATCCATTTGATAGGGATTCCATGGATTCGCTACCTTTGATGGCTGGGCCCGACATGAATAGCCCCATGTCTAAATTTGCAGAGTCATCGGTTCCAGGGCAAAGTCCCAATAAGTTGCAATTAAACAACAATAACGCTAATGGTGGACAGAGTTATGAAACACCTGCGACATTAAATGACTTCCTGCTCAGTTTAGAGAATTCTCCAAATGAGATTAATTCACGGTTTAGTAATGAAAGTGTTCAGAAGTTAACGAAGGACCCACCCACCAAGAACGAGTTTATAAATGGTCCTACAACCAGTAATGGGGAACCGGAGAAGCAAAACCTCAACAGTTACAATTTCCCAGGGTCCCAATTACCAAGCAAAGAGAATACTAGTCCACTAACCTGCATGCAGACGAATTTAGACACTTTGTTAGACGATTTTATCCCGCAATCTGTTAACGGGTTAGCAAGCGAGAACGACACTTTTTCTATACCAATGACCCAAACCAATTCGCAAGGCGGCTTCTATGGGTCCATTGGGAGCATGGGATTTTCACGAAGACACAGTGAAGTGGTCCATTCCTATGGTAAGATCCCATATATTGCCCCTAACTCTCGGGACTCGATCTCTCACGAGGTTGATATGTGGGATTTTACAAAAGTGAACGGTAAATATAATGATAATAACACGAACAATGAGCCCACAAGGGGGGCAAAGAACTCTTTCCCTGATCCGAGCCAGGATGCTACTTTAATGAAGATGGATTCTGAACTCAATCAAATATTTGATGATTACAATATGAGTTTCAACGATCCTTTCACCGACTCTTCTAAAGTTACTAAACCGATCCTCAATGAATCGTCACAGGATTTCATACACTCTCCAAATCAACAATCTCGGAAGTACAGTATTAGGAAAAGACATGAGAGAGCCTCTGTACCCAGTATTTTTTATTCCTTGAACAATGAATTGTTAACAAATATCTCTCAGACGGCTAGCGAAGCGGAGGGTACACTAATGAAACGTGCTGTGTCAAATAATAATGCACAGGCCGGCACTACTGTGAACACTAATCGTCAATATATTGAGCCTTCTATGATTTTATCGGACAATGCTTCGACAATGGCCAAATTTGCTACCATTGGTATGGAATCAAAGCAACCTCAACAGTACTTGGCTAACGACAGGCATGTATACCCTAAGAGCCAAAGACCAAGGAAGAAGTCGATGTCCTTCACAATCAATCCTATGACCCCTGCAAATACATCGTTCGCGCCTCCATCAAGCAATGGCTTAATGGCTAATACGGGTACTACCGCCAATACTGACTTAAATAAATTAAGCTCCGATCGAGTAACGGCACTCAACAGCAACATCAACACCCCCTCACAAAGTATGTCTTCTACTCCCAGTGTTGTGGATCCTAAAGATAAGCCGTTTGTGTGCACTACGTGTACGAAGGCCTTTAGAAGAAGTGAACATTTGAAACGTCACATTAGGTCGGTACATTCACAAGAGAGACCATTTGCATGTACTATATGTGATAAAAAATTCAGCAGAACAGATAACTTATCGCAACATTTGAAGACTCATAAGAAACATGGAGAGTTTTAACTTAGATAGGCAAGTTACGGGACTCCATACCATTTGTCACCTTCTCTTTATAAAATTATTATAGATGTAATAGATAGAACCAAACACAAAAATAAGGCAATGAGTTCTAAGAAGCACTCAACGCTCTTTCAATGAACAATAACTACAAGAGGTTTCTAAAACATCGAGCCTCACCAGTACCCAGTTTTTATGAGGCTTTGCTTGTTCAGGTAATGGCTTGTTTCAGGTTTGTTATTGTTTTTATTTTTCACTAAAACTTGTATACAAGATAAAATGAACAATACAGTATAAAACCCCCAATCTTCGACTGCGGCAAGCTCAGCTTCACATTGAGGTTATCTTTAAGGTTTTGCTCCATTATAGGTATTGCCACGATACAGGATCTCTTTTTTTGAGTCACCAGTTTGTTGGGGTTTGTCTGTAGGGTTGTCTATTTTATTTTGATTTGGGCAATTACTATGGGATCAAGTATAAAATTCAATGACTCATTTGATACTGATGGTACCTCGATAGATTATATGGAATCTTACCCCTTTAGCATTGGACCAGATAAAGTGGCAATTTCTCCAGTTGGTAAATCGGGACGCGGAAAGAAGGAGATGGAATCTTCAAAGTTATCTCCAATATCAGTTTATCCAGAGAGAGGGTTCCATGATCTGTATGTATCACCTACAGCTGCACTTAGTTCTCCAACTTTGAGGAAAAGGCCGAGTAACATTGAATTCGGATTATCTCTTATCCGGACGAGAGCTAACCAGTTGCCCTCATCCAGGAGAGGGAGTATAACTCTAAAGACTAAGAAGAATTATTTTATGAAACGTTCCAACAGTCAATCCTCTAAAATCAATGGCAAATCAATTTCACCGATGAGTGATCACGAGAACAAATTGCAGAACTTCTCGTCCTTACTGGATACCATTGCAATTAAAACTTTTGAAGCTTCACAGAACGGTTCCAACAAGAATAACTGTATTTCTGATCTTTTCCCTCGTATCTCTGTTGATACGTTACAAGATCTGATTGTGAGCAGAGTTTATGAACCTGCATATGATTCCTTGAAGATCATTGATTGTAGATTTGAGTATGAATTTAACGGTGGGCATATCATTGATGCTCAAAATGTCTCAAACCAAGACTTTTTAGAGAAGGAACTGTTAACTAATCAGCGAGTAAACTATCCCAATAAAAAGAAACCTAGCCTACTGGTGTTCTACTGTGAATTCAGTAGTCATAGAGGCCCCAAACTAGCTGCACACTTAAGAAATTGCGATAGAATGTTAAATCATGACACTTACCCAAATCTTTGCTACCCAGATATCCTTGTCCTAGAAGGAGGATATCGGGATTTTTACAATAAATACCCAAGTCTTTGTTATCCGATCAATTACGTAACCATGGACTCTAAAGAGAATCTTGTTGATTGCGAAAGACAAATGGATAAATTCAGATCGGATACTAAGCAATTGAGCACCAGAAGCAACTCTTTAAGGAAATTTGGTAACTTAATGAACAGCAATAGCCAATTAGTTTTCCAAAAAGACATTACCGCTGGTAGTGATGATGAAGAGGTTGATTTAATGGGTCTAGGGATATTTGAACCGCCACCGAGACTATCGTTCAGTGATTTACAAGCACGTAACGATTCGCAGACAAATAGCCTTTCAACTATGGATTCTCGTACAAGCAGTATAAATGTAAGCAGAATGTTGTTATTGGAGGAGTCAGAAGAAGTTTTATCTGAGTACTCAAGAGACCATATAAACCTCGTGGATGAAATTGACGACTCGTCATCACAGATGTCTAGTTGCAACTCGCCCATAAAGAGATTACTTTTCAATGGCCTCTAGGGGGTCTCGGTTCGCATAACAAACGGGGAATTCCCCTTAATAATAATATCAGCTATCATAAAGTATAACGATGATTGATTCATCTAATCACCTTTTTGTTTTGTGTGTGTTCGTGTGTGTGTCTTTGACTGGATCATAGACCAAAAACTACAGTAATTAACCATATATACACATAAATATTCCAACAAGACCGGTATAGTGAAATGAATATATTATATTGTCCCATCTACCTGGTGCTCTGCATCCCGGATGATCACATCTCTACCTTCTGATTTATGCAATGAACTACCCCATTTACTGGGGGGCCATATGATGCAAACAACTTTACCAACGACTAACCCATTTGAAACGGGGCCAAACTGGCGCGAGTCCACGGACCGGTGATTATCCCCTTCTACCCATAGATGCCCTCGCGGTACCACTAATGTGTCTCTATTCCATGAGTTATTTGGGTCCAACCGTATCTCATTGTCAGGGAGAGCCTTCACTCTTTTACAAAACAGTTTCGCAGAGTCATATGGGGACTTCAATAATATAACGTCGTTGTGTTTAAGCTTACGTTTAAACATCCTATTCACTAATACCCAATCCGCTTCAGAATCAAATTCGTTAAGGGTTGGCCTCATTGAAGAACCTTGGATCTTGGAAACATGACATAAATCGGTTACCACGATAGCCACAGGGATCCACGAAAGAGCTGTGAAAACAGATCTGAAACTTGACATTAGCATTATTGTGTCTTCATTATACAGTGGCTTTCAAACCGATACCCACCTCCGAATGCTTCAAGACTAATTGGGGTCCTTCATGTGTGTCTTCCATACAAAAAGGCATCGCTGATATTTTTCAGCACGGAACATACGGCTAAACCGGAAGGAAAAAGGACCGAATTTAGTAACCGATGCGAAATGTAATCCACGACCCCATCGATTCGTTCAAGACGGTTGTCCCCACCGCTAAGCATTCATATAAGAAGGGCATATGTTGATGGTAGAGGTGAATTTATTATTCTGATCATTAGTACCAACATACTGGAATGGATTGATGAGTTTTAAAGAGAGATACCCCACGGCTTCCAAAATTTGGGGCCATCCAGTAACTCAATACTTGTACTCACAATGGTTCTTCTTTTGGTTAGCTATATTTATTGTGATTGCTAGGTTTGCACCTAACTTTGCTAGAGATGGCGGGTTGATCAAAGGTCAGTACTCTATCGGGTACGGATGTGTTGCTTGGATCTTTCTCGGTAGTGGCCTAAGCATGGCCACGAAGGATATCGTTGCTAATTTTATGAATTGGCGTGCACATGTGGTAATCCTGGTGATGTCCTTCTTAGTGACCTCGTCGATTGTGTTTGGGTTTTGTTGTGCTGTTCGAGCTGCTAATGACCCTGCTATTGATGAATGGGTCCTAGCCGGTCTGATACTGACAGCTGCGTGTCCCACTACAGTAGCTTCTAATGTGGTAATGACTAAAAAAGCTGGCGGTAACACCCTATTGTGCGTGTGTGAAGTTATTATCGGTAACTTCCTAGGCGGGTTTATAACACCTGCTGTGGTACAAATGTATACCAGAACAAACACGTTCAACTATGCTAACCCTGTCAATGGTACTTCTATCAATGCCTTGTATGCTCGTGTCATGAAGCAAGTTGGTCTGTCTGTCTTCGTACCATTTTTTGTGGGGCAAATGTGTCAGAATTTTTTACCCCGGTTGACAGCGATGTACCTGGGATTCTTGAAAAGATTCCACTTGAAAATAGGCTCCTACATGTTGTTATTGATCATGTTTAGCTCTTTTTCGACAGCTTTCTATCAACACTCTTTCACAGAAGTTTCTCATAAAGCTATCATATTTGTTTGCTTCTTCAACCTTGGGGTCTATCTATTATTTACAGGGCTCGCTCTTTTAGTAGCTAGACCGTGGTTTATAGCAAGGCTTTTCAAAGAAGATCCCGTCAAGGGACAAGGATCGAAATTGTACTATTACTCGCACAAAATTTTTAAGCCTTTCTATTACAATAAGAAAGATACCATTTGTATCTTATTCTGTGCCCCAGCAAAGACTGCTGCTTTGGGTGTCTCGTTGATCACTTCTCAATATGGAACCAACACACCGCACCTGGGTAAACTTTTGCTACCTTTAGTTTTATACCAGGGGATCCAAGTCCTTACCGCTAGCCTTTTAGTTAATGTTTTGAAAAATTGGGCAAGAGATGAGATTGAGGGAAATGTATCAGATGAAGAATCACAATTGACTAGCACAGATCAATCAAACGATAAGACATCTGATGAGGATAATGAAGTTCAAGAGGTAGGACAACACTCTGAGTTTGTGACTGTGGACGCTATATCAACAATACGTTCCACAAAAGAAGTACCGTGAAAGAACACCCTACGTTTTGTTACAACTGAGTTTATTACCTACTTTTTATATACTGTGTATATATTTCCACTTGTAATACTATCACATTAATTCGGAAAACAGCGGTTGATGTACAAAGCATTAATTTTTTTAAAAGCAGTTCTTAATTCAATTTAATACTTCAATGAAATTATAAGGTATTAACCCAGATCTGTGCTCTTCTGGTATTCTTTCATTGTCATAGACCTCACCGAAGAACCAATCTTTATCGATAACTTCAGTGATCAGTAGATAATCGTTCTTATCAAAATGAGCCACTTCAGGCGCACCATTATCCAACAAAGGATATATGGCCTTAGCATATTTGATGACGTTCTCACCACCTCGTGTAACCAGCGGCAATGTGACAATGATGCCATGGTCCTTAACTCTGCCAAATTTAGAGTTTTGAGACACTCCACCTTGTAATCTGTCCATCTCATACAGAGCGTCCTGAATAGGTTGTGTTGAACTTTGCAAAACCATTGATTTCCTTCTACCAGGTTGGTGGAGATGTTGGTCGCGTTTGACCTCCAAAGTGTCTTTTGTTGGTGAATGGAAATCGGATTTTGGCCCAATGGGGGCAGACATGTTTGAGTTCATCAATATAGTATTAGAGCTGACTTGTCTAAAATCTTCAGACAGTTGAGATGCATCTCGTATTTCTGAATTAGCTAACTGGTATTTGTTAGTATTCAATAAGGTATCGATGTCACCTACGGATTTTCTTTTCCTATTTTTAGAGTTCCATGATTTGGCAAATCTCTGTGATTCATCTATACTGGAAGCCATTGAGCTCACTGATGTGGCCATTGATTCCATACTTTGTCTCCTCCTCACATGGGAAGTGAAGTCTGTTGGATCTGATGACGTGGAACCTGATTGGGATTCAGTCTGGTGCCTGCTAGTGTTATCATTTTCATGCGGACCAATGTGGTCATACTTCATGTAATTATCGATCTCAATGACCGGAGGTTCATTGCTCATTTGTGGGATAGATTCAATGGCTGCCATATTTCCCTGGGCCGCGGAAGCTCTTCTCACATCGCTTTGAGAATCAAAAATTGGTGTATTTGTTAATGTAGTTTGAGAGTCCTTGTTCTCTTTTATGGGACGTGAGATAATGTTTGATGGTTGTGAAGTTCTGGAATGATTCATTGTTATTTTGGATGCTTGCATTGAAGTTTGTTGTAGTTGACTAGATAACCTTCTAATGCTATCCATGTAACTGTCTCTTGATGATGAACTTCTGTTTGAAGTTAACGAATCACTACGTGCCTGCCATTGCTGGAGTTGTATATTGTTGTGAGTTTTGACTGCTGGGGCTGTTTTCTTCGTCTTCTCTCTTAACCGGCCGGTTCCATGGTTACTCGAAAAACTTGAGATGTCGTCGTTGGCTGTAAATGTGATCAGTTTATTTGTTAACGCATCCATTTTTGTTTGCTCCAAGATACTAGTTTCCATGGTCAGCTCTGCAAAATGTTGTATCTTGCTTTGCATGAATGAAATACGAGCCTCTTCCATTTCTTGTAATTGACCGCTTATCACAGCCCATTCAGCTAGCCAGAATTTCTGTGATGCTTTTAATTCCCTCTTCAAAATATTCAAGCTTGATTCCAATTCGTGTACATTGGTTTCCCATTTGGCCAAATTCTTCTCATTTTCCTCATTCCTTCTTGCGCCAATAATATTATTTTGGTTCAATTGATAATCTCTTGCTTTAGCCTTGGCATCCTCGAGTCTCTTGGCCAAGTCCTCGCAACCTTTCTTCTTGTTGAACTTATCCAATCGTAGTTTCTCGATTTTACCGCTCAAAGTTGTATAACGAGCTTGCAACTCTCCAGCGAACAGTCTAGTCTCGTTGTACAATTTGGAATATATCAGTTCACTTTGTTTAGCATGTGCTTGAGCTCTAGTCTTCTCACTTGCAAGTAAGAGCTTATAAGTTTCATTCATTTTCCCATAATCAGGGTTTTTATTCAGACTGCTGGACAACTTTTCATTGATGGCACCCATTCTACGGGAGTAATCCTTCTCTAATTCGCATTTTGTCTTGAAAAATTGTTCTACACCGTTTAAACTAGTAATGCCTTCTGAAATATGAGTGAGCAATATGTTTACTCCATCATCGTTTGGGTCCCAAAAACAGGATCTGTAGTCGAAACTCATATTGGATCTTGTCACTTCGAGCTATGCCTATCCTTCCCTTGAATTAAAATTTTTTAAAGAGTTCCTTTCAGTTTCCTACCTCACATCAAGTGAGTTGTCTACTCACTCTGTGAGAATACCTTCTTCAAATATTGCGAGGCATGTGAGTGTCATTAGCAATAACGGGAAGAGCCTAAGCAATAGCCCATCAACGTCTGTTTACATGTTACCTCATATGGTACTAACATGTCTTACATCACCTCATTAGGAAATTTCCATTTAAGGATGCTTATTGACAAATGCGGTTCAACGAAAAAAAACGTGACCGTCAGGATCCAAATATTAGAGCCGGGTAGCAATATGGTCACGTGATGTGAAGAGGGCCAGCTGAAAAGCGGGGGGGAGGCGGCAGCGGGCGAGCACACGCGCCTGCGCCTGTTTCTTTCGTGGACCTTTCGGATCTCGTGTATTTCCTCTTTTGGTGGCCAATTTCTTTCTTGAGTCTCGAGACGAAACCCTACCTCCTTGCACTTCTGAGGGATAACGTAACTAGTTGGGCGCCACAGTAGTCTTCTCTGAATACCAGGCCTTTAAAGACTACATAGGCAAGGAGCAAACCAAGAATTGCCCAAGAAGCCTTATACCTGAGGAACCCATACTACTCTCAACAGACGGTTACTGCGCTTATGCTCTGCCAAAGTGCGTCTGCCACAGACCCCCTCCTCTTTTACGTCTTATGCAGTCCTATTGTAAACTACTTGTTAAAGAAAAACCCGAGATCTGAGCCCGTGGTCTCAAACCCGCTTGGGCTTGCTTTTGCTCGAAATCATATGCCCCTGGGCATGTAATCCCATATATAAGTGCCCATAGTAACAAACGTGTTTTGAAGTCAGTCTTTACGTCGCGACGTGTTTTATCCTTAGCTTGTTGTAAGAGGAGTAAAACAAAAGTAACCGATTCATAGTACTCTTTTTATATTATGTCTCTTGTTAGTGCTCTCCCAGATAGGAGCAATGACACCAAGAATGGGAAGTCCAAGACTAGTACCGAATCTAGTCGGACCAGCACCATGACCTCGGAAAAGAAAAAGGTTATTCACAGTTCTATTTACAATAGCACTGGCGAGCCCTTGAGTAAAGAGGCACTTTACAGAGCCAAATTGAAGTATGGTTTCTATCAATCTCCTGCTACGCAGTATACCGTTGGTGTTGCCGATGCCAAATCTGCCTCTGATTCTGCAGCTGTGTTGGCTGCTGACAATAAGACCACAATTGAGGCTTATAAAAGACATCTTGACCCTGACGCTGCTAAGGCTGCCTCTCGTGTTGGTGCATTGATGAACAAGCAACAGAACAAAGAGAGAGAGTTTAGATCGAAATCGAATTCGTTGAGGAACTCTGAGAAAAAAGCTAACGCTGCTGCTTCTAAAGCTTACTCGTTGCAAAACGACAGAAGTTACTCGATGATGAGCCAGCAATCTAGCGTTGGCTCCACTGTGTCATATGTCGGAGGTTCTGTCGAGCCTGTGAAACCTAACATGGCTAAGGTCTTCAAAGGTGCCACCGACAAAGCCGATACGAGAATGAAGGGCCGTTGGGACCCTGAAGTTGCTGAGTATAGCTATGGGATTAAGACTAACGCTGCTGAGAAAAACCAGTTTAAAATGGACAAGGACGTTATGAGTGGGATTATGAAACAGACCAGCACTAACGATAGAAGACAAAAGGAAGAAAAGGAACTAGAAGTTGCCAAGGAACGAGAGATCTTGAGAAGCAAGAACGCTTTGAATGCCGCAGTTGCAGTGAAGGATTTGGACGTCTCTGCCGAGGATAATGCTCAGTTAGAAGCCAAACAGAAGCAAAGAGAGACCTATTTGAAGCAATTGACTTCACCTGCCGTTATGTCGCTAGCTAGAAACACTGTCGATAAGAAGTTGAAGAAAATCGATGATAATAATTATGAAGCTAAATTGTATGATAACGATAGTTACAATAGGGCTGCCATTGCAATTGCTCAGTCTCGTTTCAGACAGAAAAGTACTGATGAGTACGCCGGGAAGATCAACCTTGGTGGTGGCTTATTCTTAAACCCTGAAGATATTCAAAAGATTTCTGAAAACTTGATGAATCCAGTCTTACAAGAAATCTCTGCTAAAGCAGAGGAACAACGTGCTGTGGATGCCGACATCAAGAAAAGAGTTAGTGCTTACAATCAAGGTGTTGCTAAATTTGAAACGATCCACTCTCAAAAAGCTGTAAATGACACCAAGATTGTTGATGATAATGTGAAGAGACATGAACAAGAGATCCAAGCTGCCAAGGATGAAGCAGAAAAAAGATTCAACAAAATGGTTGAAAAGATGGAAGCCCGTTTAGCCAGAAGAAACAAAGATCTTGATGCCACCAGACAAGCTTGCGAGGATTTGAAGGAGGAAATCGAGATGAAGCTGGAGATGGAGAAAGAATTGGCCGACAAGGAAGTAGAGACTTGGAACAAAGACCGTGAAGCATTTATCTTGGCTGCTCAGGAGGAGAAAGATGACCATTTGAAACCTTACCATGATGATATCTCCAAGGCTCAAGAAGAGCACGATACGTTGATCAAAGAGTATGATACTATTCAAGAAGAGATCGAGAGATTGAGATCTTCAATCACTAGTCACCAGGGTAAGATTTCTGAATATGAATCTCATTTGAAGGGACAAGATGAAAGAGAGAAGAGAGAAGATGGTGTTCTTGAGGATTTGAATAAAAATAGAGAAAACCTAGAAGGTGATATCAATGATAATGTGGTGACAAAGGCCAAGAAGGCTAGAGAAGAAGCTGAATTAGCCTCTAAAGAAGCCCGTTTGAAACAATTGGAAGTTGAAGCCGCTTTGAATGCTCGCAAGAGTGATTTGAATAAAGTCAACTTAGAGTTACAACAAGAGAGACTAAACCTATTGGAGGCTATGAGGCTAGTCGCACAAGCTAATGGTGACGAGGAGTTAGACGAGGATAAGGTTAAATCTTTAGTTGGGATGCCTTCTAAGGAGTTTGTCGCACGTAACAAACCAGAGGAGGAGATTGTAGAACATCCGGAGGCGTCTATAAAATCTGTGAAGGAAGACACCGCTCAGAAAAGTAAGCAAGACTCCTTGAAACCTGTTCATGAGGAGAAATCGAAGGAGGCTCAAAAAAAACATAAGGAGGCTCACAAACCAAAGGAAGCCTCAGCACCTAAACCACACACAACCTCTAACGCAACTAAGTCTGAAAAGAAAAGCAATGGGTTCTTCTCCAATATCTTCTTTGGCCCTTCTCAAGGACACAAAGAACAATTAAAGAGTCAACAAGTATCTAAACATACTGGAACCCATCACAAGAAACCGGTGTCTAAGGAACAGGTGAAGGCTGAGGTGAAACCTAAAGAACCAAGCACTAAACAGCCATCCTCCGAAGTTTCTCAGGAAAAAACTGTATCAGCTGCTCCTGTGACTGACAAACCGATTGAAAACAAGGCAACTTTAAACACGTCAGTGAAAGACGCCGATAAAGATCGTGAGTTGACTCCCTCGTTCAGCGGCTTTTCGCAAGGATCAATTGCTGAAAATGCTGGATCTGAAGTAGCCGAAGACGTCGATAGCAAAGGCTATTTCAAAGAAGTGTTCTAAATATCACTTATTATATAACTATACGTTATTTGTTTTAAATTACCGTTTAACTGTTAGGTGCCTTTTTACTTTCTTCTTAATTAAAATGCCAAGGGGTATAGTACTTATATTAATATTAATGCAGATTCGATAATGACGGAGGCATTTCTTGCCTTGATTATAGCCCATTTTCTGAGAAACTTAGTAAGCAGTCGAATCTGAGCTATGAGATTTGTCAATATCCGAGTTAGAGTGCTCGATTAATGTATCTTTATTTCTTTGTAGTAACTCTTCGTATTTATAGTACCCATCAAATGAGTCGATCTCGTGGAAATACCTCGATTCTTTGTACATGCCACCAATGTAGAAGTCCACAGATATGATCATATAAAAGACACCGAACCAAAATGCTAATAACCATTCGAAACAGGCGCTCTTGGAGTTATCTTCAATAGCACCGAAACAAATAGCCCAGATAACTGCCAAAGTTAGCCATACAATCTTGCAAGTAGCACTAATTGTGTATTTATTCCACACATACCCATCCCATTGGTACCATTTCAAGTCTGAGAATTTCAGGCTGCGAGCATGCTCACTAGCCAACGGGTGTCTCAAAGCGTAGTGCTTACCCATGACAAAGTATTCAGCACTGAGGCAACAGATCGACACAGCTAACAGACCAACAAAGACACCAACCATACTAATATGCACAGAATGATGTTTTGCTGTGGTGAAGATGGAACACATCAGTAACGCCAACTGGCCCAAAAGACCGAATCCGCATGCGAAGATGATCAAGTTCCTGTCCAGCTTGGTGAACCAAGGAGGCATAATGAAGCGAGATGTCTTTTGAATAAACGGAAGTTTCCCACCTCTTTGGTAATACTCACAAAACACACTGATTACATATCCCAGTCCTTGCCAGGCAGCACACGAAATAAACAACGGATTCAAATTAGTGGCACCGATGTCTGATATATACACTGGGAATTCTTCGCTGTGCATGAACCAATATATTGGGTGGCCTTGAGCTGCCCAACAGATAAGCATGGCGATTAGCATCCCATACCAGGGTATGAAGGCCACCCATGGGATGATGAAGAAGTAGTTGACAGGTTTTTTGAACTTGAACATATCCGATGGGCCATATGTTTCTGTTTGATACAAGATTGCTACAAACCGTATACAAATTCAGAATTAGATGTTACAAAGAATTAGAAGACTTATATTTGAACGATGTCAGGAGAGCATTACAATGCACTGCAGAGCTCTACAGGGTACTCAATTTAATGAGCTCACTCGCATTAAAAACTTTTCAAAGAAGGCGAAAACAAAAACATACTACATCCATATGAGCTGAGCATCTGACTCAAGCCGATGGGGCTGATAGAGGTCTTCCGGGAGTTCTCTCACAATGGGGCAATGTCCCCGGAGCTAAGTTGTTCCGCGGAAAGCAGCAGAAGGAAACCCACACCCCCTTCCGGGTGTTTTTTTTTCTGAATCTTGTTTGAGTATGTGTAGTTTACCCAACCCCACAGACAGTTTTCCTTCTTTGAAATATTTTGCCCCAAAAAGTGCTGAAACCCCAACCCCAACCAAGGTTTCTGACCCCAACCCATTCTACGAACCAGACATCAGCACTTTGAGCTCCAAGAACTGTAACTTCTGGGGGGTCGGAAAGTTCCGGCCCAGATATAAGGTAAACCTAACCGCAAGACATATATCTAGGTAAAAACTACTTAAATGTGTACTCATTCCATTAGGCCAGTGGGAACCTTCCTCTACGGTACAAATGTCTGTGGTAAGATGGAATACCCCACCAAAGCCCAATCTGGGCCCTCGTTATGCCCTGCAACCCTAATGCTATCTTGTATTTTGTAAAGCCCCTATCGTCTGGTTTTGGAACTATGCTGCTGTCGTCGTAGTTACAGCAAGTTTAATAGGCTCTCGGTCTCTATCCCCGGACCCTGATAACCGAATCCCAGTGGTCCTAGGAAGCCCCGGCTTACTGTAGCGCCTTACAACAGATCTCTGGCACGTGACTACGTTATTTGTGACCGGGTAATGTGTGTGGGTATCTCTGTTTACAGCAAGCAAAATAACAATTTTTTCCCAATTCGTTGTTATTACACACTTGTTCATTGAACGGGAATTCCACTCTTTGGCTATCGAGACTTCAAAACTTATCACACAGTAAGCTCAGCTCCCACTCAGCCAATAATATATATATAAGCCACTTTAGCCATGTCTTCACAAGCGAAGAAACTGAGTCCTGAGAAGAAATCAAAGATAAATACCTTAACGGAATTATTCCCTGATTGGACCCAGGATGACCTCATCGACTTAGTCTCAGAATACGACGATTTAGAGACCATAATTGACAAGATCACCTCCGGTGCAGTGACCCGATGGGATGAAGTGAAGAAGCCGGCAAAGAAAGAGAAGAAGCACGACGCTCCAACCTCGTTTAATGATTATTCTCATGATTCTAGTAATGATATAAATACAAATGCATCCGCATCCACAGTACCAAAACATCGCCATAACAAGACCCCCAATGTGAATGGCAAGAATAAGAATTTCAAATCTAGTAAACCAGCCAGCGGCAGCTCTAAACCCGCTAGAGGTCCTTCGAAGCCTGTATCCCATGGCACATCCTGGGCAAGAGCGGTGGCAAACCCTGAATCGTCGAAGAGAGTAGCTTCCAAACCTTCTGAGAAGGGAGTAGAGGTGAAAGAAGAAGAAAAGCCACAACCCGTAGTGGAAGAGAACGATGCAACTGGAAAAGAGTCTCACGAACCAAATGACGCTAAGCCAAAAAAGAAAATGTCCTGGGCTGCCATTGCCACACCTAAGAAACCACCAAAGCCGGTTAAGAAAGAAGCTGCATCGAAAAAGACGGAAACTCCGTTAGAAAACGTGGACGACTTGAAAAGAGAAGTAGAACAGATCTCTGAGGGAAATCCAAGACAAGAGGAAAATGCAAACAGGGAAGAACTATCGACACCTACTACTGATGAAACAATGAACACTGAAGAAAGAAAGCAACAAATTAATCAAAGAGAAGCGACTCTGATGGATGCGGCACAGACTACGTCTGCAATTCCAGAAGAATCTGCTGCATCTACACCAGCCGATGCTCCTGTTGTAGAAGAAAAGAAAGATTTTGCCACCGAACAACAACCTGAAGTAGTTGAACAAGAAACTGCCAAGCCGGCTCTTGAAACTGCAGGGCAACAAACGTCTGCAACTCAGACTCAATTGACACCTCAACAACAGGCGGCAGTTGCTCAACATCAATATTATGGAGATCAAACTCAATTCCCAGGATACACTTATCCTGGTGCATATGACTCTCAAAACTATCCTGCTCTTGGGCAACAACAACAACAACAACAACAACAACAACAGCAGCAACAGCAGCAGCAACAACAACAGCAACAGCAATTACAACAGCAACAGTACCAACAATACCAACAGTATCAACAATATCAACAGTACCAACAGTACCAACAGTACCAACAACCAGGCCAGAACTCTACAAATTCTTCCACTGCAAACCCTTACGGACCAAACTCACAACAGAGTTACGCTAATGCTAATGTATCTACTGGAACAGTCAATCCTGAGTTGAGCAACAGTGCTGCTAAGAATGCTTCTCCAACAACTAATGCTGCCCAGACTTCTCAAGTGCCTCAAGGTCAACAAGTGTATGGGCAATCGTTCATGCCATATTATGGTCACTTTTACCAACAATCCTTCCCATATGGTCAACCACAGTATGGCATGACTGGTGGACAATACCCATACCAAGTCCCTCAAAGTGGTTACGGCAACTATTACCAACAAGCTCAAGCCTCAAAACAACAATACCAACAGGGCGTGCAAGAAAAAGACCGTCAAGACTCACAGACTGAGAATAAGGATACACAAGATGCACAGGTACAAAGCTCTGCTTCTCGCCAGCAACCAACTAACTTAACCCCTCAACAACTGCAATATCAGCAATACTACCAATTGCAACAATTGCAACAGCAGCAGCAGCAGCAACATCAAGCTGGCCAACAGTCAGGGTCCCGTTCACAACCCCAACCTCAGACACAACAAGCAAACTCTCAATACGGTTATCCAGGTTATGATTACTCCTCTCAAGCTTCTGGAGGGTACTATTAAGAGTGAAAAGCTTTCAACTTTGGAATGATACTCAAGAATTTACTTGTCTTTTGCTTCCTAGAGGATCATATCCGTATTCTACCATTACACAAGAATAAGGTACTCTTTAAGTAATAGAATTATTTAGATGTCATAGCTTGACAAATGCATGCGTTTGTCTTAATTAACTCTCAATTTTCACTGGCCTCTCAAACGATCTATTGATTAATATTGAACCAAGTACTATATTGAAACCTTTCTGCAGATATATAATGTACATTGAAAAAGAAGTCAGGATATTAAACTGTTGGGATGGAACAACTCGTAACATAGAAGATATTCCAGCTCTGATAAAGTACCTATGCCAATTAAATAAAACTGTTCTCTAGTTGAGCACCTCTTCGTTCAAGTTCCTCAACAAGCAATATGTTGTTTTATATAAAGATGTTTATATTACAAAGCTATCCGGTAGTTTTATTTACTACACCGCACCGATCTAGAGCCATTGCAAGCCGAGTTGTTTAGGAGGAAATGGAGTCTGCAATTATTAGAATAACCACGCTGTATGAATAGATACATCCATAATTACTTTGTAAGCTAACTGATAAATTCAGAGATTAGAAACTTGGCTTCAAAGCCCGCCCTATTTACATCAATTGACAGAGTTACTACGTGTATCGGAACAATGTTTGAAGTTTTCCTAATCTTAAATGAGTTCTTTATTTCATTTCAAGAGAAGTGGTTTAGCAATAACCTTCCAACAATATTTTCGGTTCACCGCCTAACATTGCCGGTTTTTAGTCCGGTTAGCGAGTGGGATATTCCTTAAGTACTACGCAATGTCTCTTTATCAGTGATGAGTATAAATATTACGTCAAATGGATGACAGCGAGTTTGCCAAAATTTAAACCATTTTTGTTGTCCATTTTATTCAGCCACATACCCTGCTTTGTAATTTCAAGAAACCCCATTATTCAACTACTGTTTCTAGAAACATTCTCATTCAATATTTATAGGCTCATATGAAATTACCTAGTTTCAAATACCAGTATATCGAGCAAAAAATCATCAATAGCTAGGGGTCGTAGAGTAAAAATTTACAGCAATGGAGAGTTTTATAATCAAACCTTTAATATTTTAATACATACACTGTCGTATATAGCTTTAGTCTGAGTATATATTTTTCCTTTTTACCTCTGAATCATAGGCAATTGTTGCAAACTAACACCAACTTCTTCTAAACATTCCACGTCGTTATTGGTCAACAGATATTGAAACAAAGCTCTTTCAAAAAATACTAAGACCTCTGATAGACAATGAATTACAAACTTCGATAGTGAGAGCAAGCTTTCTGTCAAATCTTAACTCGCAACACAATTATGTTTCCACACCCAATTTTGCAGAAGCAACTCATGCAATTTTCAAACAAACAGTCTGCCATCTCCTTCATATGTATACTACAGTCAATGTGAGAGAAGCAATGTCTACAAGCAAGTCATCGACTTTCCCATTGGGCGCTTGAAACGCAACGGCACCTTGGCGCCGCTTGAACACCCACACCTCAAATGTCAACACACAAGCCCTATATATGTCGGTTAGGTCTAAATAGGGTTTAAGGTTCTGAAACTAGGGTTTAAGGTTCTGAAACTAGGGTCATTTATATCACGTGATAGTGTAAACCCATACACTTCTTCTTTAGGCGCGCCGGGTAGCAATCGTCTTGGAGCGAGTTATTTGCCGATACAATAACATGAACGGTGGTCCCACAAGGCAATGGTTGCCTTAGCGAACAACACCCTGCCTCAATTAACATTGTTTTTACATTGTATCGTGCACTATTGTCGCTAAATTTGAACTTGTAGTAAACCTTGTGCCCCTGCAAGTTTTTTTTGGAGATTTGCTACAGGATCCGGTTTGTTCCTGTCTGTCAAGTGTGTCAGTATTCTAATCACCGAGTTTGCAATTGAAAGCTGAGTGTAGCAGGAATACAAATAGCACAGTCTAAATTGAGTAAAAGAATGTCGAACCACCATGGGGTACATCCTCATTATACGCTTCCGGGGGTAATGCATTATTTACAAACTGAATTTACCAAGAATGAAAGAGACAGGATTACGTGGGAACTTGAAAGAGCAGAGATGAAATCGTACATTGCTAAGTTAGAGGGTGAAAATAGAGACTTACGAGTACAGGTAGCGAAGTTGTCAGCGGCAAGCAGCGACGTTGGTTCAGAGGAGCCGGTGAGCGTCGATGGCAAGGATGCCTCCGATCCACTACTAAAATCAAAATTGAATGTCCAAAACAATGTCAAGGAGATTATATATCTGTTGAGCGGTCCTGGTATGAACCACCAATTGACTTCTCTGCATGAACGGGACCCCGTCTTGCATAGTATGGAGAATCTGAAAATTAACACAAAGACAATGGAACATGGTGTAGAACCTGAGACTTTGGGGCTGAGAATCCACAATGAGGATGAAATTTCTGCTGGTTCAAGCTCCTCTGAAATAATCAAGGAAGAGCCGCAATCGTTGTTTAAAACTAAGTCTCCTACAAAACCTTACTTAAACTCAAGTTCTAAAGAGGAGCTCCCCTTGGAATACAAGGACGAAACATACGTTGCCGACGAGGAAGACGATGACCGTAATGTAAATGACACCACTAAACAGATACTAAAGATTTACCAGAACAACATCTTAGTCACATTAGATAACATATTACAATTGTTTACAATTGATCACAATTTAAGTTGCATTGACACGCATGTTGATTTCGATACTATTCTGAGAAACGGTTTGCAGGATATATTCTGGTTGGATAGTGACAGACTCTTCACAGTGGACTCTACCGGTGTAAAAGTATTTAGCATAAGGACTCAACAGGTTACAAGTTCCCTTGATATCTTTGAACAAATCGGTATAGATATTTCCCTTGATACAAACCAAATTACTGGGATAGACTTCAAAAACAAATGGCTGATAATAACGATAGGCACCAATGTGTACGTATGGGAATTAGATATCCCCTCGCTACAATCTTCCACAGGTGTGAACTCAAACAACAAGATCACGATAGAGAATAGCAATATCATTGAAGTGCCAGAAAACTCCGGTGCTATCCTTGGCATCACGGAAAAATCATTCATGATACTGACTAAACAAACTCTAGAACTGAAGATTTACAATTTCATGGGTAATCTATTACAATCAGTGAACTTCAGCAATGTGTCAATCAAGAGTAAGATTCCTCAAATAATGAAACTGAGTTTGAATAAAGAAAGTTCTAAAGTCATGATCCAAATGAATAAAGAGTTGCTAGTGTATTCCTTTGAACAGAAAAAGACCATCTTGAAAGCGACTGTACCATACGCTCCTAACTCAGTGTATTTCAAGTATACCAATGATATCATTGGGATTGCCTACAGAAATGGGACAATCGAACTAAGAAATCTGTCACATTTCAAAAAAGTGTTGTTTCAATATATCCATAATGCTTCCGATGCCTCTGAAGCAACCCACAAGGAACCACCTATTATTGATAGTACGAATATCAACGGCAAGCCGATACTTATCTCGCTAGGTAACAACATTCTTAAATTGGAAACCACTAATAACCTCACCTAATATCCTTCCTCAGACAAATCCGTGAATACTCTACAGAGGAAGATGTATATATGACTATTTTACTAATTCAATAGATCAACACATTGCATACTAAAACAGCCGATAAAGCTTTACTCGAAACACACAGGTGCCATACCGTGGATCAGATTTAAAATATCGCTCTGTACGTATTCGCTCTTATGTTTAGGATCTATATTGAAACTGAAGAATTTATATTGTTGATGACCACTAATAACAAGAAGCGACTGTGAATACTAACGATCGTTCAGTCTTATCAATTCACAGCAAGGTCGAGCCTTTGTGTGAGATTATTAAAATGGCGACTACGTTCTCTAAGGTTGATGCAAATTTATCTCAATTTAGGAACAGCGACAAAGATAGAAATGTGGTAAACTTATATGCAGGTGACTCTAAGTCCATTGTCGACTCCAGTTTTGAGACAATGGCTACAAGAGACGCTCTCGGTAATCTAAAAGTAACAGAAAGTGCATATGCTAACTCGGTAGAACTATCCTCTGACTCCTTTGATGGAGAACTTATTTCGTACCATTTATCGCACAATTTCAAAATGATCACATTGTACAATATGAATGATATTTCAAATACTAGCCAGACTATTAACATTTACCTACCAGCAGCTTCTATGAATAAACAGCACACATTAACAGTCTGCACGAATTCTGACACTTTATCCTTCAATCTTATTTTGGAAGATGGTTCATTTTTAACAATCCGCCTACCTCTGAATTTTGTTATGAACGCATACACTAGACTGGATTCTAACTGGTTTAGGAGACAAGAAATTTTTGACTTTTCTGTAAGGAAACCACATTATCTATATTCAGCCTCTGAAAAATTACATATGGCTTTCCTAGAAGACGGCGGCCTTTTAGGGCTACAAAGGGTTAATGAAGCAAACGATTTAGAGCCTATATTATTCAATGATAAATCATACTTCCAGAATTTGACCAACTACTTCACAAGGAGACATAAAAACAAACCATCTCATAAAGCGATTAGTTGTGCAGTTTATGAAGAAAACTTTTTGCTGGTTTTAACTGAAGATTTTCATTTGAATATCTGGCACTTGTCAACGTATAGTTTAATCCATGAATATGACCTAACAGATCAATTCAAGACTGCAGATACACAGATGCGAAAATTCGGTGATTTGGGGCACTATCTATCATTATATGACAATTTCATTGCGATCTATCTCCCATTTGAAGCAGGTATGTTCCAATTAGGCCGTTTAGTTGGATCAGCACCGGGTCTGATAGACTATGAAGTTCAAGACATGATCCCAGCAAATCTTTCCTCTTCCTCAATATGGTTTTTAGCTGATATGAAGCTACAGCAGCCCATTAATATTGACTCAAAAGCTAGTTTTATGAACCTAGTTCTACTTTGGAAGACTGGAAACATCAGTAAAGTCCAGATCTTAAATATATTATATGACACCTTAGAGGAATATGAATGGATCGAAACAATAAGCCGATCGATTAATGATGTCAAATCTGAATTTGATTTAGTACCTCATCTGACAGATATGAATAGTTACGAGCAAGTCTTGTTTAGTTTGAAGGCGAGGTATGCTCCAGACATATTCGGTGCTGCTCAAAAGCTACTAAGAGAAAACAATATTGTAATTAAATCAACAGATAATATCGAAGCGACAGCAGAATACTTGGCTAATTTTGAAACAGTTCTAAAAGATTTGAAAAACCAATGTGATGAAGTATCCTCGTTATCTGTTTACAGAGATGAGATATTGGTGGTTAACTGTTTGAAAGTCTATAACCACAGCGTTTACAACGTGAACTTACCGGTGGAGAACTGTTTCTACGATCTCACTTATGATGTTCAGAATTCGAATGTGGATAAATTTTTGAAAACACTGAACAAATTTGCTTCGAGACTTTCGAAGGAGGGTGTAGTTAACTCCTGTAGGAAGTTTGTTGATATTGTAGCTCAAGATTTCCTTAAACATAAGACCATAAGCGAAAGTTTTAGAGACATATTTGTCTCCACTTTACAGTCTGAATTCGAGCCTTCAGATTTGCAAAACTTGGTACAAGAGCTGAACACGCTAGATGTTGTTGAGGCTATTGATGCATTTATCAACGAGCGGTTATGTGATAAAATGATTAATGATAATTATTCTAATTTTATCGAATCTATTACTGAAGGTAATACTCTAATGAATGTTCTATGTATGGAAGGGATCCACCAACTGATTAATATCCAACATTACTTTGTGTTGCAAATTCTGTTATTATTTGTTGTATTGGAGGCAGATTTATCTTCCTTTTCAAAGCAGATCGAGAAGTTACTACATGTACACTACAAACAAATGCTTTTCATAAGATTATACCAACAAGACAAGTTCTTGCTAACAAAACAACTTTTTAATGAAACGACGAAGTTAGGTTTTGGTATTAAGATGTTCTCGTATTCAGAATGGAATGGGTATCTAGAACTGGCCACTCAAAAGATATATAACATTAACTTCGAAACAAACCCGTTCTATTTGAGATTTTGCCAAAAATACATTACGAACAAATCGGTAGATGTGGATAAATTAGAACTAGAAGCGTTCGGTTTAAATGTTGCTGTCCCGTACACTATTAAAGACAACGCACCACAAGAGTTTTTACTAGCTATGTTGCTCTTTGAATGTAATAAGTTCGAGCAATCGTATGAGTTATTTGAAAAAACTGAAAGTTATATCGCCTCAAACATTGATAGCTTACCTTATATTTTAACGGATCTATTGGATGATGATCGAGCCCTCAAGACAAATATATGGTGTGAGCTTGTATCTGTATTTACTTTGGAAGATCAGAAGTTGGCTAGATATTATTACGCTCTATCGTGTCTTTTTGATAAAATAGGAAACTGCCCCAAAATTGCTTTACAAGCAATAAGAAAATCCTTGGAACTTTCGTTACTCGGTAACACATCGGCAAGTTCCAAAGTACTCGATATTTCAGTGAAACAGCATGAGCAATTAATACAGCTACTTTTAAAGTTTGAATTATATGAGGAAGTGATTGATGTACTCCGTTTAGGCCATGAATATTTACCTGTGCCAGTTAGAACACAGGTTTTTGCGTCTTTATTGAGATATCCGCATCAAAACGAAAGATTTTTCTCCATTCTTTTGAAAGTCTGTAAAGCAAACCACAGGTTAAATGAAACAGACGCGAAGGAAAAAATTTTGACAATGGAGGATTTTGACATTATTGATTCTATTTTACTCCAAAACTTACAAAATGGTTCCTGGGAAGATTTCCAGAAGCTTTACAGCTTCCGTTATATCAACAACTTTGAAAGAGAAGCAGCCACGGTCATCTATAACTATTATAGCAAATATGGTTGCAGGGAAGACAATATCCGCAGAAAAGGTTACTATTTAATGATGATTAACGTTTTATCAACTTTCGAACAACCTCATGACCAATGGCTATTAGATGAAAATAAGGTAATTACCATAGACGATTTGAAAACCGATTTCTCACAGCTTTAGTCAGCTTGCATCCTGTATATTCCATTTCAAATGTATACGTAGATATATATATGTATGTATATATATATATGTGTGTGTGTGTGTGTGTGTGTGTGTGTGTGTGTGTGTGTGTGTTCAAAATAATGTAGTAATTACAGATAAGTTACTTGGTAAAACGTTAACCACGGTTCATTGTGTTGCCGCTGCCTCTAGGATTTAACTCTTTAAATTCATCCCATTCTCTTGCTTTATAGGTTTCTTTGTCATTCCACTCATTATCATCTTCATCTGGTTCTTCTTCTTGAACATCTCCACCTTGTAGTACTCTACCATCTTCCCATTCCTTTTCTAAAAATTCTTCAACTGTCATTGTCGGTCCGTATTGTCCATAACCTTTGACTTTTTTCCGCAGTTCACTTCTTTTATCTATCAGAGTGAAATTTCTCAATACTTTCCCTTCTTTTGATAGCAATGGTTTATTTAAAGTCTCTAGTCGTTCTGTGTATCCTGTGGGGTCAGTGTTTTTATTATCCTTCACATTTTGTTCTACCTGTGCACCTTGATCAGGCATAGATTTCATTAGATTTTCTAGCAACTCAATCTCGTAAAGGTTCTGTTCAATCTGGTTGAAGGCAGTGTAACTCAATTGTTTTAACTTGGCAACACAAAACTGCCTGTATACATCCTCCAAGTCCGAATCTATATCTTCTTCGTCACCCTTTGCATTCATTCTTTTCTCTAAAATCTCTAATTTCTCTGTAATAAGTTTGGAGTTTCTAAACATCTCAATCTTTTGGCTTCTCTTCACATGTGCATTGCTTAAATCGGTAGACGACGTTGGTTGAGAATACAACTCTTCCAGTGATGGGCTGAAGCTATCTTTGAAAGTATTCAACTTTTTGCCCAAGAAATCGTCCAGGATTTCAAAATCTTGCAAAGAGAGCAAAAATTGAATATACAGCTCTATAGATTTCTTCAAAAACATTAGCTTCATCTGATTCTTCGAGAAACTACTTGCATCTTTCTTGATTAATTGCTTTTTGCCACACATGGAAGCCATATAGAAATCAATTCCTAAAAACTTGACAGCTTTAGTAGCAATGTCATCAATGGACTCATTTTTACTGTAAATAGCTAGCTTATTGTAAACATCGTCCTTTAAAGTGAGTAAAGACTGGATATTACGGGTTAGTAGATCTTGATACTCCTTTGTATCTGCCCTCAAACTGCTGTTTTCCAGCTGTGTATCCAAGACGGAAACTATATTATCAAATCGCTGTGAGATCGATTCATTACCGGGCATTGGGGGCTGTTGCAAACAGGTGTATTTAGTTACTGGGGAGTTTGTTACAAAGCTTTCTACGACTTCGCAAGCTGGTACTCTTATAACCACCTCATCGCATAATAGGGCTTTCCCACAATAAAGTGCTCTAAGGCACGTGTGTGTCACGTGCTGGAGCTAAACCACCTTCGTTGCCAGTATTAACAGAGAGATATACAGTATACAAACGGTTGGGGCAAGCATAAGCGGGTGATCATGACGAGGAGAAGCATATCACGGCCCATTTCCCGCTGCTCTTCCACCAGGAGCCTTTTCCTGGGTGGTCTTTCTCCCATAATTCGCTTAGTTCTTGATCTTTCTTCTTGTCAACTGCCACAAGGACATCTGCTTTACATGTTCTCAGACTGATTAAAGTGATGCCGTTGGTGGCTAAGGGACCGATGGAGGTTTTCCAAGCGACGTCGACTTTCCACTGTCTGTCACCAGTCAATTTTCTATAATTCAAATCTCCTTTGAAGATAACCAGCAAAGGTTTTGTCAGCTCAGAGTGGATTCTGGAGCCACCATACTTGGTCTCGGCAGCGTCAATGTTCCAGTAATCCAACTCGGTAGTCCAGAAAGGATCGGCCTCGATGGATAACTGGCCCTTTGCTAGGTAGCCCTCGATCGTGGCAGCAAATAGATCCAACGCTTTGGATTCCTCGGTCGTGGTCTTGCCTGTAGGGAAGAACTCTCTGTCCTTTAAGTCATTTAACAGTATTTCTAAATCCTTGATCATCACATCACTCACCATGTAGGGCATGTCTTTTGCATGTAGCACGACTTTGTCCACCATTTTAGATTCTATCAAGAAGGCAGAAAACATCAGGTCAGCGTACAACTCAAACCCAGAATTGTCTAGGACGAAATCAACACGACGAGGAGCTTTGCTTTGGTCATTTTCAGCAGCATTTAACAAAACGGACCAAGCTTTTTCTGTATCATTCACTAGGATTTTGGCCTCAGAGTCTTGTCTAGCTTTAGCACCTTGGATCGATTTGATATCTTCCAATGTGGCATTTGTTAGCAGGGACAAGTCTGTAGCATTACCCCATAGACACACTTCAATAAACTCTTTAAACAATATCTTCAATACTTCTCGATCCTTCGAGTCCCTAATGTTCATTTGTCTCAATTGAGCAGCAATGTTCTTGAATCTGATAGCCAACTCAACTACACCATGGAATGAGGCTTTAAAAGTGGATTGTTTCAAATCGTTGAAGATGTCAAAAGTAGACCAAAAAGCGTGCGTATGGCTCTTGATGAGAGCATCCACCCTTCTATACAAATAAACCTCCGCAAATAACCATTCAGCATCACCCCAAGTTGGTCTTGTCTTTTCACTCACGAGCGTTTCATTGAAACTCTTAGGGATTTTACCTACAGTCATCTCATCTTCAGTGAAATTTCTCAATGGCTTCTTATCAAGGACCTCTTGGCGAAACTCGGCTAGCCCCTGTTTAATTGCGGACACTTCCTTAAGCAGCGAGGTGTCCTTGCAAGTAGCGAAGGGTTTGTCCAAGTCATCGATACAATTCTGTAAAATCACCGGCCAACGCACGTGAGCAGTGTGTTCACCAAAAGTACCAACAGTACTGGCTAGGTACCGTTGAGGTAATTGAGCATTAGATGGCATCTTTATCGCTGATACTATATTCCTTGCTTGAATTGTTTTTCTAAGCTCCTTGCAAACCTTTATCAACTAGCTTCAATGGCAAACTCGCTTGATTTAAATATTTTTTCAGTCACTAGTTGACCAAAAAGGAGGTTTCTTTCTTGCGTTCTAACGTTGCGCGTTGTCCTGTCTAATGTCTTGCAATTACACTGCACTCTCGCTTTCCCTCACTCTCACTTTCCCACACACGTCATAGTTTGCTGAGTGACTCCCCCGTCTTGTTGCCTCTCGGTTGTCGTAGGTACAGGTACTCAAGGGTGTCTGGGTTTCAGTTACTGGCTGAACCTGTTACATATGGCCTCTTCCGCAAGGACCTTATTATCGAGTTATACAATAGCACAAGGAAGCTGATATGAGTTTTTATTCGAATTTGCCCAGTGTGGGGAACTCGTCTTCTAGCCTGTTCCCAACGGTGTTTGAGATTTTCAGTGCTCAGGAGATTGAAGCGTTGTTGCCAGCATCGATAAAGTATGTCTTGACGAATTATTGGGTCAAGAATAGGCCCACGAGGACGAGTCTAGCGGTACATCGATGGTTTGAGGAGTGGTTCCATTTGGTATTGAAGCTTGTGGTGGAATGGTACCATTGCTCGCGGTACAACTCTACGTTTGTGGATACTTTCTATGGACTGCAAAGGTTCAATGGCCAAAACAAGATTATGAAAGACGTTCAGACCAAGCTAACGGTGCAAGGGACTGCTGACCAGTGGCCTTTGGTGTTACAATTGACTTCGACACAGAAGAGGGTTGTCCTGTTAGAAAAAATACTGTTACCTTATTTAACTACTAAGCTAGATGAATGTATGGAATTGTGGGGGAGTAGAGCTAGCTTCAGACCTCAGGACGAAAACGATAAAGTCAGCCTGGTTAAAAAATGGACCATGATAATCTATCCTTGGTTGAAAAAAATCTCACTTTTACTATCACTCTCCATCAAGCTATACTATTTGAGTGGGAAAACGGGTTCCATCACTCTCTTGGATTACTTGTTCAATATTGAATATACAAGAATGACCTTGCCTTTGGAGAAACGTGGTGGTGACACACACATGCTGGACAAATTGCCAATAAATAGGATACAGAATATGAACAAATTTAGACTGCTCTCGCTATTGAATCAAACTTTTGAGAAATTTCTCAAAACGTTACTACTTACAGGGTCACAACTATTCCCAACATTTATATTTGCATTAAAAGTATACCAATGGTGGAACACAGAAAATTTATCTTTGAAGTTAGAGAAGAAATTGAATAGCATAGATAAAGAGATTCCAAGACCACCACATGAGCCCGCAGGTTCAAACACTAATGAATGCATCATATGTCATGGCTCAATTCAAAACCCATGTCTCTTAGAATCAGGGTATGTGACTTGCTACCCTTGTGCAATAAAATATTTAACGGAAAATGACGGTAAGTGTCCAATCACTCACAAGACATTACTAGGCTGTCGTTATGACTCATCTTCAGAGGAATGGGATGTAACTAACGCAGTGAGAAAACTTTTGCTTTGAATGAGTGGGTGACTTATTTATCGTTCAATGTTCATTACCTTTTTGTTCGAAATTCCAAGCCGATGTTGCAGATGGAGTTTTGGCAAAATTACCCTCATTAAATGATGCAGCCATCTCCCACTGATTACAAGCTATTTCTAATAGCTTAATTTCATTCTCTTTATTTAAGAGCTCTTGTTCAATATCTACAGTGGGTTGTTTTTTCAATAGAGTCACTAATAAAGAGATACGCCTTAAAATAACATCATTACAATGCCTATTCTTAACATAATCTATAATCATATCAATCCTTGTAATTAATTTGTTAATAACATGTTCTTCTTCTAAATTCTGTTGCAGAATAGCGTTGTCTATACTACTATCTTGCGCAGATGTGTTGATCAAATCCGTTTTTTCCTTCAATGCAGAGTCTAATTGTGCTTGGCTGGTCAGTTTAATATTTTCAATTGGGTCTACTATATCTAGATAGACTCGTTCGTACTCATTACTGTCGTCTACCAAGCGATAACAGTTTAATTTTATTGTTTCTATCGATGAGGATGGTCGAATGGAATAAGTGACCCTCAAAGGAGCCATCATAGAGAAGCATTCCGTAAAATCAGTAGCTACGGGACTGTAGTCAAAGAGGTCAACGTCCATAAGTAATAACCCAAGCACTTCTACATCTGGATGGGTATGCTTAAACAACTCCAACCTTTTAGAAAGTCTTTCCCTATTAATGGCCAACGACGAACCTTTAAGTGGAATCTCAATTTGCGAGCTAATCGCAATGATCTGGTCAGCAATTGACCCTAAAAGTAGATGGCACCGAGGTATGAGTGAAGAGTGTGGACTAGAGGCCAGTTGTAATTCCTGAAAATAGTTGACTTCAGAAAGAACCAGTTTACTTAATTGAACAGTGTAATGGTCCATCGTATAATACTAGATATGTACACATATGTTTCTTATATTCTATCACAAAGATGGTAGTGTGCTTAGGGTATTGTAGTTTACCTTTGTTAGTTATAAGTCATCGAGATGAAAATAACAGAATATATACCTTACAATGTGTACATATTAATAACGATTTATGCTGATTGACGTAAGAGCATAACTAAGTGTGTGTGATACATTTATCATTTAGTTTCAATCCGTTTTGAATTGGTTTCTTTTGTATATACAAGTGACTAAAAACAACCTTACAAACAGCGGAATGTGGCATATGTGCTAGTAATCTAAGGTTTGGAAGTTATTCGAGCTCATTCACTCAAAGATGAGTATGGCAAGCGGATAAATTTTAACTACAGTGAATTGAGTCATTTTGACTAATAGATAACTGCACCTGGATCGACCAATAACGATTGTCCCTGTGTTGGTTCGTAACAATACCACTTGACTAATGCATCGGTTGCAGCTCTAACTTTGGCTTCTCTTAACGAAGAGCCAAACCCTTCCCCTAGCTTCTCGGACCCTGAAAATACACCTACAATGAATAAAGGTGCCTTTGAGAGTCTTCCTGATTCAGCGATCAGTTTGGAGATTGGTCTTTCTAATTTTTCTCTCCTACAAAGACTTGCTAGTTCCCTCGTTGGAGCCTCGAAGACAAATAGTTTCGAGACATCTAACTTCCTAGACAGGATGTGATCATTAATGAAATCCTCAGCCAATTTGGGTTTGATGGACCAAAGTCCTGCGATGATGCTTCTAACAGCAAGGGAACAAGCACGAGCCTCAGAGAAATTTGACTGAGATATAGCGTCAATGCCGTCTTTTTCATTCAGTAAGTTGTTAAAATACCTTAACCTCCCCAGAGTCTCGGTGATAGGTTCTTCTTTCAAATAACGGTTCAGGACAGAGGTAGTCTCTGACTGTATCCCCCACGTCTTTGCAACATTGTGTAATACAGAGTCAGACATGCATGAATCCACTGCAGCAAGCAACACAACAGTGGGTAGTCTTGGGTATTTCGTGATTAAATGTTTCATGATGTGGAATGTTAGTAGGTTCTTACCAAAAATTGCCAACCCACGATTATTAAGGGCATTAGAATCGTAGATTAGGTGGGAATAGTCGGTAGCTGTCTCTGTGGGTAAACGTTTGGGTAATTGCCCAGAACGACACGCTAAACAGCGAGATAAGAGAGACGTGGAGAATTCTTTTGGCAGTTTTAATCTTTCCCTCAATGCCACTAAAGATGCACATTGATCTGTTATACTGGACGGTAATCTTGTCGTAGCGCTCACCAACTCCACATAGTACAATTTATACAATGCCAACGCACCCTCTGAGAGCGACTCCATAGTTACGTCTCTCTTATTGCTGACGTGCTTCAACTTATCCAACTGCGTGGAAAGATTGACTCGATGGCTCAAGATGGGACTTAATCTGCTCCATTTCGCAGGTGTTCCAGCACATATCCCATTTCGCAACATGTCTCGCACTTTAGTGGTCCAGAGCACGATGAATTGACTACTAACGAGCGCAACTTCGCACAGATATTCGTCAGTGTAACTACACTAAATAGTGACTTTTGCGCTCAGTGAGCTCTTGAAATTATGAACAAAAGCGCAGATCATATTATACGTTGAGGTATTTCCACCGCTTGGTCCATTGGTACCATACCTAGCGATCGGCTTGACCAGTGTATATACGTTGGTTTACTAGTTGAGTCGGTCTCGGGGCTCTAGGTGTTCATGTGTTCAGGTTCGGGTTGTTACTTGTGTAAACTCTGAGTCAAGAATAGAACGGAGGATGATTTAATTGAGACCTCTTGCTTCAATAATTAGATGGTATTATTTTACAATTGATTCCTAGATAGCTTGCACGTATGTTGTCAGGGATGCTGGATTCCCTGGGTGTAGACACGAATGTGTGGGCATGTTTTACAGTTGTGACCAATGTTTTATTTTTTTAATCTTTGTAACACCTTCGTTTGTTTCAAGTTACTTCTTGAATCTCTTGTTAAATTAAGTACATATTATCTGAAAAGAATACTTAAATTAGTTTGTAATGCATCACTCCGTTGGGCGCTGACAGTTAGATCGTCTTGTCCGACCCTGATAGTTTTACTGTGGCCTCGTATTTCTGTAATTTAGTTAGCAACCCATCACCTTGTTTCACTAATAAATGATACTGAGCGTTTTTATTATCTGGTCTATTGGTTTCCACGATCTCGTTGACTCTGTCGATGACACAGTTTAGCTTCTTGTTCGAAATGAATTTGCTCAAGTCGTTGTCCAAGAATTCGATCGAGACACCAAACGCACTTGCCATAGATTTCAACGATAGAATCTTATAGGAGTCTAACAACTGAGCGTAGACTTTCTTTCTCATCTCTCTGACGAAAAAATCCGAATGCTTGTTCAAATATCTGCAAGGTATTAGCACGTTGTCATAAGTCTCTAGCAGGTAAGGAAAGAAGCTGGCGTAGTCTGATGTGTAAAGAGCGATCGTTAGCGAGGAGATGGATTGTAACGCGGGTGTCGATGTCATTATCGACAATAGCTCCGAGGAGTCAATGACTTTCGACTTCAAATCGGTTCTCTCTAAAGCGAATAGCCCTGCGACGCTAGCATAAGTGGCAATGTTCTCGTACGAAGTTAACTCCACAGAGGTAAACGTCGCCAAAGAATCAACCAGCAGGTCGGCGGCTTTTACGAAATCCCTCACAGCTAAAGAGTGCAGTCCCATATACGTCTTGTACCTGTTTCTTCTCTCCCAATCACCACCTTTCTCAATCAAAGACTCGATCTCTACCAATTTCTCCTTCACATACACTTGATCGTCGTAAAAAAATGCCAACCTCACAATTAGGAAAAGGATATCAATCTTAGAACCCAGTGAGATGGCAGAATCCATGGCTTTACCCAACAGAACCTGTTTGGCATTGTTGAAATCACCAATCTGCGTATAGTAAGACCCCAACGAAATCCACCCAGTGGCCACTTCCAATGCCCCTTCATCATTAGACTCTACTTCTTCTATCTTAGCTTTCAACTCCTGGATCCGACTCTCATTCTTGTCACATAGCTGTTTATAGAACCTATCATCAAACTTCAACAATTTCTTATCCGTTAGATATTTGTAGTATGGAGCCATCGAATCCTTCTCAATACCCTCCAGTATAAACTTCTCATGTTCAGCCTTCTCCTTCTCCGCTGTACCGCCCAATGTCAACAGGAAAGCCCGATCTGAAAGCTCATAATCGGGGACTAAAGGAACCGTGGGCTCATTTACAATCTCGTCGTCGTCTTCGACTTCTCGTTTTTGTTCTCTCTTCTCCTCGTTAGTCATTGCAAATTGCTGTATAAGAGCCTCTCAGAGTCACCCTACGTGTCACCCAAGCGAACTGATATCCTCCCTCTATATATGTGTGTGTCTGTGTGGCAAACCTTTAACACACTGAGACACCCAGTATTTTTTGAAAAGAGAGGAAAGTCACATGATCGCGAATTTCCGTAGAGCAAGTTGCGGGTAACCCTTTTGGTGATATTTCAAATGAGCTGATGAGTAAGCGCACAGTGGGTTACTTGCCCTGGTACAACGGTCCAAAGAGGTGTGTATACGTGCTGTCGAGAGGCTATTAGGGTGTTTATTATTGTGATGTCGCTGGTGCACTTTGATACTAGTGGGTATAGCTTCAAGTTTGAGCCGTTTTTAAAGCAAGAATACGAGTTTGGCCGAGATCCTGACCGCCCCATATGTGAGGATTATGACCCGAAGATCGGGATCAGTTCTTGCCCGAGAGGCGGGGCGTGTCCCAAGAAGCATATATTAGCGAATTTTAAAAACAAGATTGTATGCCGACACTGGCTGCGTGGGCTTTGTAAGAAAGGAGATCAGTGTGAGTATCTCCATGAGTACAACTTAAGAAAGATGCCCGAGTGTGCGTTTTTCACTAAGAACGGGTACTGTACGCAGGGCCCGGAGTGTCCGTACCTTCATATCGATGTGCAGGGGAAAATGCCCGAGTGTGAATATTACGACCTTGGGTTCTGTGTGGATGGACCTAAGTGTACTAAGAAACATATTAAGAGAGTCATTTGCCAAAGGTACGTGACCGGGTTTTGTCCGCTGGGGAAGGATTGCGACCTCACTCACCCTAAATTTTATTCTGATGACTTCTACAACGACGTGATGAAGAAACGGTTATATATACGGAAGGACTACGAGATCAACACTAGGAAAATGGATATGGAGAAAGAGAGAAGACTGAATGCCATTATTAATGGTGAAACTATATGATTTTGATTCTCGTGATAATATTTATACAATTGAATATTTATTGATACATTCTTTAACAGACAGTCTTTCGTATAGGATTTGTTTCAAAATGGACAGCTCTGCGGTCCATTCTTCGTATATGTGGTCTGAGAAGATATTGTATTGGAACGGGTCATTTTTGCCAATTATATTGAGTAGCCACTGCGTGTATTGCATCGAGGACGAGGTATTAGTCCCATGAGACGTGGCGTGTAATTGTTTATAGGGTTCCCATTGCGTGATGATCGCCAGGAGACACAGCCCCAGCGCGTAAAAATCTCTCTCGCCCAAGTCTGTATGCTCCAGAGCGTCACCAGCGGCTGAAAATTCCGGCGGACAATACTCCAGAGTTGCGTCGAGTTGATTGTCGTTGACGGCTGTGTTTAAATGAGGTAAATTGATAGTCGATGCCGTGAAGTCGCAGAGCACAAATTTCTTGGTAGAGTCTACAAGAATGTTGGCGGTCTTTATGTCTCCATGCACCACGAAGCTCTGTTGTAAAAATTGCAACGCCTTGCACAATTGTCGGAAACAATCCCACCACCATTGCCTCCTCACTTCGACACCCACGTTTGCCGTCCTCGAGTTTTCAATCAACGCAAGCAAGCTTGTGTCGTGTCTCGGTAGAAAAATCGCCGGAACGACATCTGTGGCTCTCAACCGAGGGTAATGACTCTTACTCAAATACGACAGCGCTTGGAGCGTGATCACGTTCGGACTCCGTGCCACGGCCCGACAATGCTTCAAATAACTTAGGATATAAGCCTCATTCAATATCGGCTTCGATTTATTTTCCACCAACGGGAACTTCACCACCAAAGAATCGTCGTTATGGAACACACATATGTGCGAATAGCTGCCCTTCCCAACATTACCACCCAGCCGAAGCCCGTTGTTCAACAACATATCATAGCTTCGACGGACAGAAAACCACTCACTCAGCTCTACGGGGCACTCGGCGTTCAAAAGCTCCAGGGAATCGAACATCGTCATCAGCGGCGTTTCTGTGTTCAAAGGCGGCGACACATCGAATTTCAAGTCCTCTTTCAAATAGTCCACAGACGACGAGTAAGGAAATTGCCACGACTGCACTTCACCACCAGAATCGTCCGCAAAAGTCTTCGACATAGCTATCTCTGGCGATAACGGTATGGCAGTCTGCCGTTTCGATCTCCTCCGACTCGGCACTCGCGACACTCTCTCGGGCACGCTCACAACCAGACTCTGTGGCGGCGTCGGCGGACCACTCACAGTATTCATATCGACCCGGTTGCCTATACTTTTTTTTTGTACCAAGCTTCCAAAGCCCTTTGCCAGACAGGCGATGACTTACCAACCCAATATATATCCGCTTACTGGAGTCGCGTCAAAGAAAGCGCAGCAAAACGAAAATCTCGTGGCACCCCGCCTCACGATTTTGAAATCGAACACACGTGACACGTACGCACAAGTCACGTGTGGCGCACGCTTAATAATAGGGGGTTCCGGTTAAAGGGAGAGGGCATGCACGTGACGCCCCTTCTTCCAAAGGGACCTCTGTCGGATGTGCGGCTCGATGTACCATATATATATATATATATATTGTACGTCAAGAGGTGACCATCGTTACGATTGCTGTCGGGTTTTTATGTGATTCGGACGTTTGCCATTGGAGTTGCAAGACGTTAGAACTGTATAATGCATAAGACATACTCTTTGAGATCGGCTAGAAACCCCACGGCTGCGCAGTTGCAGAACCCTCCTCCTCCACCTGCCTCGACGAAAGGCAAGTTTTTCGGCAAGGGAGGCATTGCGTACTCGTTCAGAAGGAATGCTGCGGGCGCGATGGGTCCGGATGTGGCCAGGAAGTTGTCGCAGCTTGTGAAGATCGAGAAAAACGTGCTGAGGTCGATGGAGACCGCTGCCACTGAGCGGCGTGCCGCCGCCACGCAGCTGTCGCTGTGGGGGCTTGAGAACGACGACGACGTGTCTGATATCACGGACAAGCTGGGTGTGCTGATTTACGAGATGAGCGAGCTGGACGACCAGTTCATTGACAGGTACGACCAGTACCGTCTAACGATGAAGTCTGTGAGGGACATAGAGACGTCCATCCACCCTTCCAGAATGCGGAAGGAGCAGATCACAGACAAGATCGCTTTCTTGAAGTACAAGGACCCTAACAACGTGCAGAAAATCGAGATCTTGGAGCAAGAGCTAGTGAGGGCCGAGGCCGAGGCTCTAGTCGCTGAGGCGCAGCTATCGAACATCACTCGTTCGAAGTTGAAGGCTGCGTTCAATTACCAATTCGACTCGATGATCGAGCATTCCGAAAAAGTCGCTTTGATTGCCGGGTACGGGAAGGCCCTGCTAGAGCTACTGGACGACTCGCCCGTGACTCCCGGTGAGACAAGACCCGCTTACGATGGGTACGAGGCATCCAAACAGATTATTGTCGACGCAGAACAGGCTTTGAACGAATGGACCCTAGACTACGCTCAGGTAAAGCCAAGCCTATCGTTCAGACCAGAGGAGTATGAGATTTACGAGGAAGAAGAAGAAATACTTCCAGAAGAAACTGAACAAGAACAAAACAACTACGAGTAATTCACTAATATTGATAGGGATCAAACAACCTGTTTTTTTTTTTTTTTCTCTCTCTTTCTTTAGCTTGTTTTGATTAATTTCAACTATATTCTAATATTTTGTAATATTCTCTCTTTTTATAATTAAATAATCATTATATTTTCTTCTTTTAAAAGAAATCTTTTCAGCTCTTACAACGAGGCTTTTTGTAGCAACGCCATCTAAAAGTGTGCTGGATCTATTCGATTGGGCTACCCGATTACAATGTCAAATGATGATCAATTATCCAAGAAATTGGCTAAGTATTCGTTGTTGTTGGAGAAATTAACCACATTATCCCAAGTGAACAAGTTTCTGAATATTGTTACCAATGACCATAGGGACACTACGGAAATCCTGAATTCGACTATTGAAGATCATCAAGTGGAGAGCAACCGTGTAGTGAGGAAATTAGAACTGTCAAGGACCGATTTAACGACCTCTTTGAACCAATTTCAAACTGTCTTAACTGACGTGTCCAAATCAAACCATAAGGCCCAATCAATTCATAATGAAATCAATAATACAGACCAAGAGCACTTGTATCTGGAAGAAACGCTAGCGTTTTTGAATCATGTTAGACTATTGAAAAATAATATCATACTGATCAATGGCGCTTTAAAAGAGGATAATTTCTTAGTAGCAGCATCTGCTCTAAATGAAATTAAGAAATTGCCACCAAATATAATATCATCAGAGTACGCAAAGAAAGTGATCCCAACTACAGAATTACCTTACACTCCAGTGGAGATAATAGCGAATTGGAACGGTCAATTGAAAGATATTTTCATTAAAAATTTCCAGGATGCTATTAAGTCAAAACATATAGAGCAGATGACTTTTTTCTTCAAATTATTCCCACTGATCGATGAGGAAGAAACTGGGTTGGAACTGTACAGTAAGTATATTACCGACTTAATCTCCGAGGAAAATCAGCAATTTACCACAAAGGCCATGAACGTATCTGCAGGGTTTCACATGGTAATCTTAAATCTGTTCAAGATTGCGTTTACTATCTTAAATGAACACTCGAAAATTATCGTGAAAACGTATGGGCCCAAACATATGATGGCTGTAATGGAGAAAGTTGAAATCGAAGTCGAATTGCAAAGTTCTTTAATATTAGACTACTTCAAGGATAAAAAACTTTCAACTGTAAATGAAACAAATGTATCCACAAATATATTAATTGAATTCTCACAAATTTTACAGAATTGGTCCATGTATGCCAGGTTCTTCTCTGTAAGATGGAATGAACTTTTAAAATCCATTGATAAGCAAGATGATTCAAACACTAAAACTGTCTTACACATTGCACCACCGATTTCCAATGGGAAATTTGTCCAAAAACTAAATGACGAACGATTTTTATCTCTTTTCCAAAATTTATTGATCAGCAACTTAGAGAACTCTTTTGAAAGAAGTATTGACCTAGAAGAGATTCCTTCCATCAACCATTTGATTGTACCTCAAAGACTTGACCACCAGATTGAATACGTGCTTCCAATTACTTCCGTGTTGGAAGACATGGTCTCATTAACTAGGCAGACACTGATCCTCTCTGTCAATTCCGGCCATTATACCCTATTGGTGACATTCTTGGATCAATTGATAAAATTTATGCAAAATGAATTTTTAGTGAAATATCTTCAGTCTAAATTCAAAGTTTTACAAACACAACTTCGCCATTCCAACCTGAGGAGGTACGTTCCTGCTCCAGAGAAAAATACTGACTCTGCAGCGACTAAAAATGCGGGCCTCAATGCCACATCATATATGCAGAACCAAAGTAAACACGCTTTAGGGAACCTGGGTAAGTTTAATATCAGAGGGGCTTTTGCCAATATCCAATCCAATCTCCAATCAGTGGTTTCTCAGGATAACCTACCGGAGGATTATGATGAATCCGACGAAGCGAATTTGTCCTTACATCATTATTTGATCTATATGAACACGTTGTACATGCTTGTAGGAAGCGTGACAAGACTGTTGACACAAGAAACCGTAGACGAGAACCCAACTCTGTTACCGGACAATTTCCCATTTGAGGACGACGCAATAAATTTAAAAGATCGTATCCAGACCACGGAGAATACCATCATCACGCAAACCTCAAAATTACAGGCATGGTCTGTTAAATATCTATTCCAAAACGTGCTCCTAAATAAGATACGATCCAGCTTGTTAAACAACCAACTCATCAATGGGACAGACCAAGTATATGTGAGCGGTGTGGATGACTTCGAAGATTTATCAAGGATGAACGAATTTGTCAGAAAGTGGAACATGTTGATGGTTCCATACCAAAACGTTTTGCACGATGAAGCCTTTGCAGATCTATTGAAACTCATTGTCAAGTTTATCGTCTCCATTGCAGAGCAAAGAGTATGGTCTCTGGAAGTCAACGAACTCGGCGCTGTGAAGCTAGATCGGGAGCTCAGTCTTCTCATTGGCACCGTCTGTGGTATCCACTACTCATTGAGGGAACAGTTTACAAGACTGACACAGATTGTGCTTATCTTAAACTTTGACGCCGACGATTTTGATATCAAGACAGGCGATATCAAGGACAGCATAATCTCAGACATCAATTGGGTTTTAAGTGCTCAGGAGAGAATTAGCGCAAGAGACTTGAAAGTGGACAAGATCCATTAGCTCAATACACATGTTCTACCAACGCATCACAACAAAACCGCCCTTCACCGACACTATAATACCAGAACACTCCCATGGCGAGGACTCACAGTCAGTGGAAGGCCTTTAAAAAGTGCATCGTAATTTTATCACTCACAACGGATTTTGTCGGGTTGGTGATAATTTCTTGGAAAATTTAGCGAACTAAATAAATAAACAAAAACGATAACACTAACGATGGGTTCGTTAAATTTGATTAAACTTGAGAGTTGAGGCTTAAATGGTGTTATCTTTGTAATAATAGTATAAACCATCATAGAATTTAAACTTGCTTAGTGTTTGAAAGTGTTTTTGTTGGGACATTAGCTGGAAACAAGTTTATTTTTTTTTTATTTATTTGGTGTTTCTATAGGTGTAGAAGGGCAGAAGATGGATTTAACAACTCATGCTAGTGATGAGGATCCACTGAAGCAACATGATATTCAAATGTCGGACCCACACTCGCTGCCAGATTTGGAGTCTCCCAGAAGTATACCTCCTGTGCATGAGGACGATAGCGAGTTGAAGGAGCACGACGATGTTAGCATTCCGCAGTTAGGGAAAGAGTTTGAGTTGGCAGATTTAGTGACGAAAACGAATTCCAATCTTGCGTCCCCGACAAACGATAATACTGTGGAGAATACACCGACTCTAGAGACTCTGGCCGCTACAGAGTTAGATGCTGCGAAATTGAGCACGTCGGAAGAAATTAACGCCGAAGACCAAAATCAGATAAATAATGTTTCTGAAACCTCTGATTTGAAAATAGAGTTGCCTGACAATATAGACCACGAGACGTTCTCTAAACTAATGGAGTTTGACGCAAGAGACGACCACGAACTGTTCTCTACTAATGAAATACTGAAGTCATCGGTGGAGGAGACCAATCCCGAATTGAAAAGCCAACATGAGGAACAAGTCAATGAGACAGAGCCCAAATCTTTGACACATTCACCAGACCTTGCCTCGAATATAGCTGAACATGAGGAAACGAACAATACAAGTTCCGGGGAGTATTCTGAAGCGTTGGCAAATGAAACGACAAATGTAGAACAGAAGGAGAACATCTCGTATCACTCAGCACTTGGTGACGCAACTGCTAATCCCGACCAGGTAACGGATCAAGCGACCACGGCTTACAACGCTGATGACAGAGAAGCATCGAATATACTAGAGAAAACTATCTTGCTTCCCAAGAGACAGAACTCATTAACCCCTGGTATGTTCCATCCTAGTGACGTTAGTAATAATGGTAATCCCAGCCAAATAGAATTTACAGAGAATAGTAACCCTAATACAAAAAATATGGAGGAACCTAGGTCGAGTCTTCCAAAGGAACAATCAACGATATATGCATATGCCAGGCTAGATTTCCAGAGCTTCACATTTTATGTTCAAACATTGCATGCAATTATTGGTCGTCGGTCAGAAAATGATTTTTCCCACAAAGTTGATGTAAATTTAGGTCCATCTAAATCGATATCCAGAAGACACGCTCAGATTTTTTATAATTTTGGTACCGGTAGATTTGAGTTGTCAATCATTGGCAAGAATGGTGCCTTTGTCAACGATTTTTTTGTCGAAAAGGGCAACACTGTACCATTGAAAAATAAGACTAAAATTCAAATTGGTCAAATCCCATTCCAGTTTATTCTACCAGCTCAAGATAAAAATACTTCAAATGAAAAGAGCCCGCAGGAAGTAGAGAAGGGTAACTTCGAACCTTCTTCCATGCCTATAAAGAATGAAGAGATCATTAACACTAAAGAAGTTGCAAGCCCGAAGAAAGCTAAGGCTTCGAAAAAAGCAAAGGGTTCTACAAACACAGGTGTACCTGCAAAGAAAGAAAAACAAACAACGAAGAAGCCACCCAAGAAAGTGTACACTTTAGAGGAGATTCCTATTGAATACAGAAATAAACCGGTTCACTCATATTCCTCAATGTTAACAACATGCATACGAAAATATTCCAGTCCCAAGGGTATGTCTCTTTCTGAAATATACGCTGGTATTAGAGAATTGTTTCCATATTACTTATATTGCCCTGATGGTTGGCAAAGTTCAGTGAGACACAATCTGTCATTAAATAAATCATTCAGAAAGGTTTCAAAAGAGGGTAAAGGCTGGCTATGGGGTCTTGATGAAGAGTACATTGCCGAAAGAGAAAAACAGAAGAAAAAACAAGCCGAAGCTGCCGCGGCAAAAGCTCAAGCTGCACAGCTACGTATCGAACAACAAAAACAGCCAGCCTCTACCAAGAGCAAGCAACCAAAGACGAAAAAACAAAACATATCCCAGACTTTAGCTGCGAATAGATCTGCAACTTCTTTCAGTTCGACTGCTCCTGCGTCTGGTGGTAAAGCTTCGAAGAAGACCACAAATGATCACCAAAGGACCATGAATTACTTACAAGAACAACTTATAATCTTAACCAAAGATAGGAAAGGTCTTTCAAAACCCGTTATTGCCAATATTCTAACCCAAGCACTTGCGATGACGATCAACCAAGTCACGCAGGCTGCCAAGAGTAAAGGAATTTCAGGAAATCCACTAACTGCATTAATGGATAAAAATCCACAGCATTTAAATATAATTCTAGCCGCTGCTGTCAATGCAGCAACATCCAAAGTCACAAATGGCAAAGTTAAACAATTAGTTGCCATGACAAGTCTCAGTGCGCCTGCTTTACCGCAGCAACTTCCCACCACCACAACAAAGGTAGATGAAACTACTCCAGATGTGTCTAAAGTGGTAGAGCATACGAACAATGAGAGCGTCAATGAAACGGACAAACCCGCCAACTCCTCCTCGTTTGATCCATCTTCTTTATCGAGATTCTTCCAACCTAAGCAACAAGTAGCTGGTAGCTTACCGGCAGCGGGCCCTACATCAAGTAAGTCTAGTAGCACAATCCCACAGAAACGGTCTCATGATTCCAGTAGTGGGACAGAATCTACTGATAGTAGTGACAGTGACAGCGGTAGCGACAGCGGGAGTGATGATGACGACGATGAAGAAAATGGAGACGCTTCAAGCAGCGGTGAGGAAGAAGAGTCTGGTACGTCTTCCGAGGAAAGCGATGTCGATGTAAATAAATAATAAGAATACAACGACTTCCAAACAGTTGTAATCATATATGAATATATATTTTAACATTACGATCAACAAGAGTTTGTAACATTCCATTCACGAACGGTCCTCATCAGTTTAATAACAAGTTTGGCTTTAAAAAAGTGTGGATATATATATATATATATACTCATGTACACATATTATAAGATGCTAAGTAGAAAACAAAAGAAACAACTTTTAGTACTAGCTGACTACGTTGTTGAAAGAACCTTCCTTCTCTTTAATCTCCCAGAAAGTGGACCCAACGTCATGGTTGCCGTGGTATACCCATCCGTTTTCTGTCACATGATATAGATTTATCGACCCACCAGAGTAAGCGTCTCTGTGAGCAGCGGCCAGGATTGATCTCTTCCCCAAATACAACGCTTCCTCGACTGTTAAATCCCATTTATAGTTCGAGTCCAACACACCGTAAGCAAACGTTTGCCCCGAACCGACACAGAACAAATCACCTTTTAATCTCGTCCCATCGGAGTCCACGTAATACACCGTGGGGCCCTCTTTCTTAGTATACCCGCAGATCATAGTCCCCATCGAGAGACCAGCACCTTTGTATTGGTACACCAAGTTACTCAAAATCTTGGACGCAGCAGCGACCGATATTCTTTCTTTCTCCTTCAATTCATGTAATCTACATTGCGACCCCAACCACGTCTCCCAGAACTGACAGTCTGCAGCACCACCGGCCATGGTACCCAATAGGAACGGATTAATCTCGATGACTTTCTTCACCGTTTGAGAAGCAACCCAGTTCCCAGCTGTGGCACGAGAATCCACAGCAACAATAATACCACCTTGAAACCTGAACGCTAGCGTCGTCGTACCATGAGCAATCTTTATCGTACAGTCAGGGTTCGTGTGGTCGTCGGTGTGTGCTCTTAGAAACTCCTGCGGAGAGGCAATAGGCGGTAATGAGATAGATGGTGCTAGTTCGCGGAACTGCTGACTCCCAGTGATAAAGTCCCTGCCCAGTTCTTCCTCGTCATCGTAGGCTAACGCCTTCAGTAGCCGGTTCTCCTGGCTGTATCTATCCACAATCGACTGCATACTATCTACTCTGCGCGTTTACAGGTTGATCACTCTCTTTGTTCCACCCGCCACTAGCGCAAAGAACAGTACTCATATCAAGCTCTGAGTGGCAATTAAGTGGGTCCCCAGAACCAAAAGTTCCAGATAGCTTCACCACCCGTTAAACGTGACACAACATATGGGACTGTTCGGCAGTATACACCCATGCACCAGTAAACCAATAAAAGAAAAAAAAACGGCGACGACAAAAAAAAGAGCAACTGAAGTTTGGATTTCACCGGCATAAACCGAACCTTCCTAATACGGACGATACGAAAAAAACATCACGTTGGGACGCGACGCACTGGGAACTTGGCAAAGGCCCTCATCACTTTAATATAGTCGATGATTGTCATATTGGTTTGAGGTATATCTACAGTGTTACGTCTTTATAGGTGTATTGTTATTTGTCAAAAATAAGGTCGATTACACAACAACCCCATAGCCAAAGATGTCTACTAAAGCCCAAAATGTTATGCGTGAATTGAAGATCGAGAAATTGGTCTTGAACATTTCCGTTGGTGAATCTGGTGACAGATTGACCAGAGCTTCTAAAGTGTTAGAACAATTGTCTGGTCAAACTCCAGTGCAATCCAAGGCCAGATACACTGTTAGAACCTTCGGTATCAGAAGAAACGAAAAGATTGCTGTGCACGTCACCGTCAGAGGTCCAAAGGCTGAAGAAATCTTGGAAAGAGGTTTGAAGGTCAAGGAATACCAATTGAGAAACAGAAACTTCTCTTCCACCGGTAACTTCGGTTTCGGTATCGACGAACATATCGATTTGGGTATCAAGTACGACCCTTCCATTGGTATTTTCGGTATGGACTTCTACATTGTCATCGGCAGACCAGGTGCTAGAGTCGCTAGAAGAAAGAGATGTAAGGCTACCGTCGGTAACTCTCACAAAACCTGTAAGGAAGACACCATTGCTTGGTTCAAGCAAAAGTACGATGCTGATGTCTTGGATAAATAATCGAATTGAATCTATTATACTAATATAACTTATATATCGAATCCAAACCCATCATCTCATTATCAATTCGGGCTGTATTGCAACTTGCGAAGCGCTTTGTCTACTAGCGCATCGGCGAGTTGGTCGTCCAATTCAGTTAGTTGCGGCAATGCGTCCCGTTGCATGACCAGGCGGTACCTGTCTAAATGGGATAGTCGCTCCAATTGTGACCGGTCTTGCACTTCGAGTTGCCCTTGTTCTTGCCGCAACCAATCGTTGCTGATCGCCCATTGGTTCGTGGCGGTCCTGGGGAGCAATTTTTCTAAAGTCAGGATCTGATGGTCCAAGTATGCGTTCGTGATTTGTAATTGTTCACAGCCGTCTCCATGCCATCTTTTCCGTGATACCGGTCCTCCGTCGGCAGTAGGTCTCTTCACTGATGCTCGTGCCGGGACGGGCCACTGTGCTAGCACCTTCTGCGTGTCTGCATGCAATTCGTCCGTGTCCATCGAATTTAACACTGTTTTCACTAACGAATCGATCTCTTGCTGAAACCGCGGCTCGATCGGCTCATCACTGTCTATATGCTCTAACCACGCAACGTTCATGACGGAGATCTTGACCCACTCACAGCTGCTTGCTATCTCTTCAAAGTATGTAGTAGTAAACTAGTGAAATTAATATATACAAGATACTCATATTCTTAGACCCGATGCTTTGTCTGAGTGTGCACGGGGGACCAGACACCTCTGACACTCTCGTTCAACGTCCGGACATTATCGTTCTGGGTCCAGTGTCTCAATGTATCACCACTGGAGTCCTTAGCCAATTGCAACTTCTGTGCCACTTCCTTCACACTCAAATTCCTCACACATATAACTTTCTCCTTGCAACCACTGTACTGGGCTCTTATCAACGGGTGGCCCGATTGCTTCAGGATTTCAAATTCAATGTGAGGGTTCGCCAGAGCGAACTCGTTCAGTCTCTTCGAACTAAGGAACTGGCGCATTCCTTGTGACGATCCGCCCCAATTGCAATACCGCAATTGGATCTTGGTGCACGGGTACACAAAGGCTCCGACCCCGTTGCGTGCTACCGAGTTTTGTACTATCGCTTTCACCACCATTCGTACCAGGGCTATTCTACAACGGTGCTGTCTACTCTCTTAGAGAGATCGCCGTGGTATAGAAGCTAATGGATTGAAAAGTGTTTAATTTGATTTTTTTAACTACTCTTACTTATTGG